>JASFAX010000020.1:1916187-2516187 GCA_030737875.1 Allium sativum
AAATGAAATAAAATAAAAAAGCCGAGACAATACGCTATGTTTCATTCCTCAATTTATAACTTTAACATATTCGTACATCATCACCGTACTCGTGTGGTTTACAATGCAAAACAATGAAGAAAGCAAAAACCATAAGAGACACACACATGAGTCCAGGCTAAACATGGAACCACCATAAGACTCAGGTCCCATCAAACAATGCAACACACACCAAGAGGATAGAGTTTTACCTTATGGTGGTTAAACATGCTAAATACGCCAAATACGAAACTAATACTATTATTAAGGTGTATAGTTTTCAAAACAATTCAAAGCAATGTATTAATTCTAGGAAGCATAGGTACCATATATTATGCCTCCAATACTAGTAATACAATCAAATCCGTCGGGGTCGTATTGGAAATTTGAGTTTCCATCATGAGTCCAGGCTAGGGAGGACTCCTTACCGATTCGAGACACTCTAGTTAATGCCTCAGGATTACCCGCAGTTAACCCTTGGAAATGGCAGGGCCGGTCCTCAAATACAGCTTAGAGGATTGGCAATTCCTAAGCACACGTTCCCCGGTCCTATAGGACCTATCCGAGGCGCCTCATTTCATCATCCACAAAGTAAAATGACTACTAACTAGAAAGAAACGTGCTACTTTCCCTGCGTTCCCTTTCCCCTTTTTAGACTCAACCGGTGTGTGAGGCTCGTGAAGTCATGTATCCCATACCACAAGGTTCTGCTTTTCAACAAAAACCCTTGATCATTTCATCTTAGCATGCCACACCGTCACTCCATACCGTACCATCGACCGTCTGTCAATATATAAACGGGTGTTAAGTAGAGAATGAATTCTCTACCACCAACATTTATATATTAACAGAAAACTGACAACATGATATTTAATGGGGTACGATGTCAGACACACCATCCATTTACACCCATGCTCTGGGTCTGAGCGAGGGTCAAACCCGTGAAACTAACGCGTACGTTTGGGCAATTACCCCGACTCTTGAATCGGGAGCTACCCAATTCAGAGTCTTGATCGTTGTCCATTCGAGGGAAGATTTACGGTCTTCATACGCCGTCTTCATATTTAGACTCTTGAAATCGTACAATCATTTGGAATGGGATTAACCCGGACTATCCAAATATTCTCGCATTCATAATTTTGAGAAAAACACATTTCATATCGTTATGTTGTTTTATAACGATTAATCCTTGCCTTAATCATTTGAAATAAGACAAACAATTTACATATAGACAACAAAACTGTGATTTCTCAGCTTCAAAATATGGAAGCTCAATCCGTAAACGTTGGAGTGACATGAATTTAGTCACCAGCACTATAATATTGGATAAACATGAATTTAATATATGAAATACCACACTGCTCATCCCTTACAAATTCAGTTGGTTGTATATTGCTTATATTGATTCACGAGTTGGTAGTATTTAACAGCACAAGCACTCAACTAATGGAAACAAAAACGTAAGCAGAATTACTAAAATCATACATTTTATTTCTATTAAGATCTTAAATTAGAGTTTACATAAGTGAATAACACAACTCGTAGTCCTTTTCTATTTAATTCCACAAAGATAATTAATTGTTGCCCATAGTCCCACATCTCCTCTCTAAAGTCAGTTTGGAGCAACTGCAGTCTAGCATGTCATTGTTGGCCTTCTAAAATAGCAGCCCTATAGAGTAGGTGTGTTCCATTGTATAGTCTGTTGTAACCTACCACTAGCAAAATAAATGTACATTGAACCACACATAACTTTGCCAAACACACACAACTTTGAAATATTAAAAATACTCACTTTAGTTGCATCCAAGCAGCAACCACATTTATGTTATCTTTTTCCCAAGCTGCTGCTCAGGTAGGATCATGTCAGCAACTCTCCCTTATGCTAGCTGCTCGTATTTTTGCTCAGGTAGGATCATGTCAGCACCTTTCCCTTATGCTCGCTGCTCGTGTTTTTGCTTAGGCCTCAACACAACAACATTGCTTTTCCAGCCTTTGGTTTCAGCCTGAATTATTGGAATAGATACGGATGCGGGAGACAGATGGGAAATAATGCAGACATTTGTAAGGTGCAGTGTTCAGGAGAACGGAGTAGCAACAGAAGCAAATAGAAAAGATAAAAACGGTAAAGCCGTTAAAGGTTGTCTAACTGTGCAAAGGCACATAGGAGAAAGCAAACCCTCATAGGAAAATGAAGACTTGGTAAAGCAAAAGAAGGAACCATGTTGTAGCAATGTGAATCAAATAGATATGCAAACTCATTTATTACCTGTAAAAACACATACTCGCAACAACACACACATACAAAAATTAGTATGTGAGCAAATATTTTACGCTATGACCCATACACACTCATTCATCCAAGCTATCTTGCAGGCAAAACCCAACTTAAAACAACAGCTACACCTAAAACTTCCGTTGTATACACATGAATCCATAGATCTCACCTGACCACACAAAAGAATAGCGCAGCAATCACAGAACAAAAGGTATGTACGTCTTCAGCCCATATTAGAACCCAAGAAGGAATCCTAAGACAAACGTCAAAAAACTATGTTTTCAAAGAGTATCATATAATAAGCCATCAGATTTTGAAATACATAAGTTATGTACTAACATCTCATTAGTAGGATCAGTTACTAATGCTATTATGTTGACTAATGGGCTTCCAACAGTTGTGTCAGTGCGTGCTTTAATGTGTGTACATGTGTAATTTTAGTGCAAATATTTATTCACACATTGGGATAATGATTAACTGAAAAACGAAGGATAGAGAAAATTGGGGTTTAACCAAACCTAAACTACAAAAAGCATTTAATTCATACGGAAGAAAGCAAAAGGGTCTATCAATTCTTTTTTCTTAATCAGACATAAATAAGTCTGCAAGTTAGTAAAAATGACCTTCTTCCCTTAGCAGCAACCGTGGAGGGACAAAAATTTGACATATTAGAACACCATAAAAAAAAACTATGCTTGAGACAATTAAATGTTATGGTCATTGTCCTAAGCTCTGCAATTAATTGGAAGACTAAATTTTTAGGAACACAAGTATGGAAAAAAACTCTGAGGAATAAAAGCAAAAAACTAAAAGCTTCAAAATTCACTTTCAATCTGAAAACATATATACCGTTTTAGGCTACATTATTGAATGAGTGGAAGACAGATTAAAAAATTAAATTTGGTAGTAGCAAAGTCGAAGAAAAATCAATGATAATAAAAAAAAATCTCATTAAGGATAGTGGATACATAATTGTAAGCAAATAAGCAGAAGTTAACTCATACTGGCAGTAGTGGAAAATAAAATTGTAACAAATATAGAGCTATGAGAATGAATATGTAGAGAGAAAAAAAAAGTCATATCCACAGTTTAGTTCCAGTTAATCTGAAGACAAAAGCATTTGATTGATTCGTGGAAGTCTTTCTAACCGAATGTTTCCTTGGAGAAAAAGATCGACCCACTATTCAATAAAGGAGAAATTAAAAAAAATAGGTAAGCAATTAAGATGAATTCATCAATGAAATTGCGTCATAGCGTTTGACTGTCGCACCCATCTAAATACTGTCTTTCACAACAGTTTGAGTGCCAAAATGCCAATTCAGCTACTTAAAAAACTGGTGCGGCTTCAGCCCAATCTATATCAATAATTATTAGGTAATTGTCAATGCATACATTGTACAATGCTATGCAGCCTGTATGAATATTTACGCGTGGGTACAAAAATCAAATCAGGAACAGTGAAGCATTAAAAATTAAGAGTCTTAAGTCCTCTTTCTCTATACATATCCCATAGCAAAATGAACTAAACATACAAATATCAGTTACCTAACGATATGATTTGTTGAAAAGCCAAATGGCAGAAACCTCAGCGAAAGGCTTAGTAAGCTTGATTCGAAAAACACCTTCTTCTTTCTCATATAGTATTCATTAAAAAAATCCATTAAAAATATCTTGCATTATTAACCACAAAATTTGTTAAAGATGTATAAGACCTACACCACATTAAACCAAGTTAAGTAACAAAATGGCAGCAGACAATAGATTAAAGAAAATGCAGAAGATGGACCAGAAATATAACATAGTGATTCATAGAAATTAAGTAAAATTTACTGCCCAAAAAACAACAGAGGTTAACTTAAACTGAAAAGGCAACCCGTACCTGCAGTTTTGTCTATATTTTATGATGCCTGTAAAATGGAACTTCAAGTTTCATCTGTACAATCTGCACAATCCAAATTTTTACAGGACTACAAATATTCTCAATTCCTCATTTGAATGAACTTGTTTAACCAGTTAAGAACATAAATATAAGTAGTAACATAATCTTATTACAATTATCACTATTTTAATCCATTTGACTGTTAAAAATAAATAAATCAAAAGCAGTATTATAAAATAATTTTGAATTACAAGACATAAACATTTTTGTATTAGCTGTTAGTCAATTAATGCTAAAGCTTACGTTTCAAAATGCGATATGGAAAGAACCACTATGTTCCTGGTCCAAGAGTTTAGTTGGATCGCAAACCCAATAGGACGAACAATCCTATTTTGGAACGAAGATACATTTATTTAATTGCAGTTTCAATATAAATATCGGTTTGAAACGAAAGAAAAAGAGATTCAATGGAGAATCGTGATTCGTATGTAGCAATCAAAAGGGAAAATAAAAAAGGTGTAAAAAGAGGCAATAGCAAGAAGATACCTGAATTGAACCGCCTGTTCGGTTTTTTTCTTCCATTTTTGTCTCTCCTTCGATCTGTCATGTATTTGTATAATCCCAACTGAAAACATGACAAAGCGCTGGGTAGATATGGTGTGTGGTTGTTAGAGGTAAATCGGTTGAAATTGGATCCCATCAGGATGGAATTAGGGTTACGAATCTGCAGCGAGATCGACTTTCTTGTCGATTGGGAATAGAAATGCGACAGTAAATTTAAATTTGAAATAATCAGGGATTTTCTTTCTTTTAGTTTGTGCATCGTCGTTGGAGAAGCATGAATTTACTTTGAAAGAGCGGTTGAAGAATAAGGGAAGAAGTTAGGGAAGGAAGAGGAACATGCGCTACTTTATTGTGTTGAGTAACTGACGGGAAAAAATGCGAAGAGAAACGGAGAGCGTTATTTTGAAATACAGAATAATCAATGGTGCCACGTCTACAGTTTCATCTTCCTGTTTTACTATTTAAGTAACAGATTATTTTGAATAGCATTTCGACTTAAAATATAATAATGTATGGCCATAAGTTTTATCACCATAGTTAAATATATTATTTGGTGGAGTAAGAGAGTGGAGTGAACATCGGCTTACGGTATTCCCTATGTTAACTTGTTTTTTTTTGACAAAATTACTATCAACGCATTTATTTGATCATATTCTTTTGACGGGTTGCATTTATAGAATAATGTTGGATGCGTCAGTTCACTAACGAAGAGAGAATTTTCTCCCGAACAGACCATATGTATGCTAAAGGCGTTGGATGATTAACAATCTTTTTCAGGAGTAGTTCTTTAATTAAAAAACTGGCAAGGGGCTAAATGACAACATCATCTTTATATTACGTTGTAGGTGTTAATTATAAGGATATAATTTGAAATTATAGAAATGCATGGTGTTAGTCAATCACTTTGACGGTGTGCCTTACTCCAATTTCATTATCGAACTATCATATTTTCAAAAAAATCCTTTTAACATGCGTATATAGGCACGTCCAGGTGAATTTGCATTAGGTGGACTTGCGTCTAATCACATGCATTAATTCAACCACATATGGAATATCTACAGTAAACCTACATGACGTGATATGAAAAATTTCAAATCGAACTCCAATTTATTTCCATGTAAACATCTTTTTTGTAACTACATGTAGGTTGAAAAACATTTAATACGTAGTTTTTTAGTGTAACAAATGCTGATTATTTCCAAGCATAAACTTATTGGTTATGTAAGTTTCAAAAACTTAGAAGGTATGTTATTTTATATATTATATAAATTACAAAAAATCATTTTTTGATATAAAAAAAAAAGCAAGGTATTTAATAGCCAAAACATCACTAATAGTGTTACGTATACAATAGGCTAATGTAAACAAAATTGAAAATGGATGCAGCATTTAATGAGTTAGTAATAAAATAATATAGTCAATTCACATATAAGAAATGAAACACAATGAATCATACTTAGTTAAATTACAAAAACGCCTAAGATATTCAATAACCAAGCATTTTGCTTGGAATTCTATACCAAAAAGCGAAACAGATTTTGATTTCAAATCTAATTGGATTTCAGATTTGATCTGATCTAAATGTGGATTTAAATGGAGTTAGGAAGATAGTTAGCAAACAATATGCAATAAATCATTATTTTCTGACGTTACAGCTACCATTAGAGAAGAATGATTAGAGTTAAGAATTGAGAATGAATTATGTGATCATATTAACCTTATTATATGGATGAATGTGATGAATAGTGTATTTATATTCATGCATTACCTTATTTAAATCAGTCTGTATGATTCTTTTATAGATTTGCATTTCTAGATAACTGGAATAGAAATTTCAAAGCCTAATAAATATATACACTCAACTCTTTGTTCATACTTTATGAATTGAATTGCTTGTAAGTCAATTTAGAATATTTTACCATAGAATATCTAATGAGTGGTTGAATGTGGAGTTGTCTGATTTTAAATTGTTTCGTTATTGCCTATTATAGTTTATTAACTATTGTTCATCATTTATTTGACCATTGAATTTTTTCTTTTATCCAATCATTCATATTCAAGGTGAACATTTATTTGTTTTTCCTACGTTCATTTATATTCATTTTATTTCAACCTAGATTGTTTCAATTTTATTTAGTATCCATTACTATATCAGTAACAATTTATCTTCATTTCCCACTTCAACTCAAGTGCAAGGTCAAAAAAGCGTACATTGCTCTTAAAGGAAGATAGTAGTATTTTAATACTTTTTTGTGAATTCAAATAGTCAAAATTATGATTTAATTGCACTGAGACATAGGACATGTGAGTCTCAAATAAGGATAGGGATTGATGTGTGGACAGAATCACAAAATCACTATAAGCTGTAAATATATAAGGAAAAAAACAATAGCAATTGTGACATCCCACGTCCGTTATTGTCACTCATTAAGAGAATGCATTATGTTTCGAGAAGCGTTATAGGTAAACAGAAACACAAACATTACAAGACAGATATAAAATAGCAGCGGAATTAAATTTTTATTAATCATAAAGCATCGTGGTTCACAATATGGTTACATCATATGTCTGGAATGCATAAAAACCAACACATTATTGAAATTTCTGTCTTGTACTTATAACATCAGAATACAATAATAAAAGAAGCATAATTCCCCAAAAGAAACATAGCCATAGTAGGAAGGATAAGAACTTAAGCAATACATCTAAGCAGCTCCAAGCAAGACGATAGCAGAATCCTGATCAAGCTTAAGTATTCCCACCCTGAGAACCTGGAGGGGAGGGGGAACGGAAAAGAAAGAAGAGGAACACAACGGGTCAGACATAAAGTCTCGCGAGTCCAGTTACTTTTAGCATATAAATAAGTAAAAGTATCTTGACAGGCATATAAAGTGGATAAGAAATATAACATCATAAAAGATGGATATGACAAGGTAAACAGGATAAACATGATAGAGTATATTGCGCTTCTCTAACGATTTCTCTGCACCAATATTAGTATAACCAGAAATGAGATGATCCCTAACAAGTATAAGATGGTAGACTTAGGCGTACTTCTGGTGAGTGTTTTTAACCCCACACAATCAATAGGCAACCCAACATACCAGAGTTAACGGGCTCCTAAACTTACCATAGTCTAGATGTACCCTAATTACTACTCTAATCGATCAGCTCTCTACTCCGTAGATACCCTGTGCTAGCCCTACAGTAGGGTGTATCACTCCCTAAAGTGTCTGCCCTTCATTTTATGCATGTGCA
This sequence comes from Allium sativum, assembly GCA_030737875.1. NCBI lineage: Eukaryota > Viridiplantae > Streptophyta > Magnoliopsida > Asparagales > Amaryllidaceae > Allium > Allium sativum. Next base: position 1,924,182 of record JASFAX010000020.1, read on the forward strand.
CAACCATATCTACTTATGTCACAACGTCTTATTTTCCTGGGCAGGCGAAGTCATGCACGCACACGACCCTGATGGAATGCGCCGTCAAACACCGTCCCCACTTTTGGATCTCTTACAATCAGCCCAGTAAGTGTGACCGACTCTGACCTAGTTCGGAGTACTCGTTTGATACCTATATATGGGTTACTAACTAAAACGGGTCCCATACACAAGATGATGCAAGCTCTCTCCTTTGTCTTGCATCCCCACTACTAGGTTTTCCACATGTTATGCCTACCTACTTATGTTATAAAATTGCATAACCCCAACAGGTTACGTTTGTGGGCCTATATATATAAATATTACCCACCAATCCAAGATTTACTTAACCCACCCACTGTTTCAAACAAGTTTACTTAACCCTTATTCAGGTTTAACATGTTCACACAATCCCTATGGATTCAACTAGGTTAAGTATTCAACTCCATTGCCATATTCATTTATGGTTATAATGTGCTAGAACTCCCACATTAAGCCTACCACTTGTGGAAGCTGGATATGCCGGTCGGTTCCGGGCAGATTCTTCCACAAGTTGGGCTTAACATCGTGCCTTAGCACTTCTCGTGTTTACGCACTTAGACCCCTCACATTAGACTCACTATTTGTGGTCATTGGATATGCCGGTCGGTTCCGGGCATACTTCCACCACAAGTGTAATCTAACCTCGTGTCTAAGCACGATTACCATTTCTAATTACTGTAATTCTAGGCATATCAATTATTAACTGGTTATTCCTATGTCGTTATAGGTGTTCATGCCCCTTTCCCAAGTCATGTTCATAATGAACCATATGCCCCGAATTAAGGTCTTTAATCACAATTTGACTTATGCCCCAAATTCATATTCATATATTTCATTCAAGTTATGCCAAATTTCCCATTTACAAGTTATGCCCCAATTTTACCATTTTCCCTCGTTCCCAATTTAACGCGTTCACATAATTTAGCGGCATGCCTAAGCTCGAAAGTAGCCTGGCTATAAAATAAAAGGGAAAGGATAAAGGGAAGATGACAGAAATGATTATACTAACAAGATTGAAATATAATGGCCGAAACTGGCATAAACATATAGTGGCATAAAGACAAGATATGCATATAGGAACAGATCTAATAAACTTATGATAATAGAACTGATTCTAATATAATAGGGACAGGCATGATGAGATCTAAACAATGGTTTAGGTTTCCAACTAATAACAGATCCAATCTAATCACAAACATGATTGAAACAGGTATGAGGTGATCTAAACAGTGAAAAAATGGCAGATCTGACATGATAAATAGGTATAGGTAGATCTAGTTCATAGTCATGTCAAAATAACATAGAGACATAAGTTATAGTAGATCTGATTTGATTCAAATAGTCACAGGCGTAAATCCAAGTTAATTTCATATCAAGATTAACTTTTAAATTATTTATATCTAAAATTAACATAGACTCACTATGATTGGATCTAGAAAGAAAGACTGCAGATATTAGTTCTAAACTTGAATAACTCTAGTTGATTGTAGAAGAAGAAAAGACTTGATTGACAACATCTAGCTCTCCATTATTTTTGTGTGCAGAAACATGAGAAATGAGGCCATACTTATAGCCATCCCCCAAACCCTAATATGTCCAGATCTTCCCTACGGGGGTCGACCCCCTCTTAGGGGGTCGACCCATAGGTTGACACCCCCCTTGAGGGGTCGACCCGGGGGTCGACACCCCTGGGCGGTAGATTTGCAGCTCACCCCTTGTCCAACGATTTTGAACCGATTTTGAATTTCTGGGCTTAATATATATATATATATATTCTTCTTGCGCGTATACAAACTTCAAACTTTAATAACTTCTTCATACGATGTCCGTTTTACGCAAATCAGGTGTCATTTTGGCCAGAATTCCGAGATGAACGCAATGGTGTGGTCTGTTTCACTTAATTATGAATATTAAATTAATTATTCTTTAATTTATAAACTTTAGTGTTGTTAAAATTATGGGGTGTTACATTCTCCCCTACTCAAAGGATTTCGTCCCCGAAATCTCTAAGTTAAGAAGAATGTATATCCTACCATTCACATCCATATACTCATCCACCAATCACAGGAATTCATTGTCCTTGAAGATTTCTAATGCTTATATGAACATATGCAAAGGTGTGTGTATATGTCCCAATACTAATGCGAAAATCAGGCGGTCTACTGATTTAGTCGACCTCCTTAATGCAATGTATGTTAGTGTCATGAATCTAACAAGTATGCAAATAATCCAATTATAACATGTAAGTTCTATATGTGTGCACGATAATTTGTCCAAATGCAACATTCATATGATGATGCATCCATTTCCACCCATTAAAAGAAGAAAAATGCACACACATCCATATGTAGTATGAGATCAATTGAGCCGATCTAGTGCCTAATGTGTGTGTATATGCATCCACGAGCAACCACTAGCAAACACTTGTATCCACTTGCATCCATCAAACATAACATGTCTCAAAAACACATGTTTACATCCATGGGGATTGCTACCTAAAGGTCGAAGATTCGAACGGTAGGATTTACTTTAAATGATAGAAACAAGCATGAATAAAAAATTTAGAAAGGAGTTAAGAACATACTATGACGGCCCGCCCCGCACCAACCGACATTTACCACAAAAGTGCATTGTACACATGTCCAGTTAGCACGGGACGGTCGTCAGAAGGAAAGGAAGAAGACGAGGAATCAACAAAGAACCTGTAGAATGTCTCACAGCGCATGGAACAAAATATAATAACAACATATTTGACATAAAACAGGTGAGACAGTGTATAAGCTGAGACAAACTATCATAGCAGCGAATAATTCAAATACAGCTTATGTTCCACAACATCATTATTACAACTTTTAAAACTGTCTCTAAAGAAAGATAAGGAAGGTACACTACTAATGCCCAAGTAGTGACCACCAACGACACAGGGAGAATATCTATATATATATCATACGTGGAAGCCTCCTGCTTGCCTCCGGATCAGCTACTCGTGCATCACCAGCTAACCTGTCTCTAGTCTGCTCGTTTAGGAGCACCCAGAGTAATAAGAAGAGACATAAAACTCTAGGTCAGACAAAAGTCTGGTATGAGCGATAAGCAGCTAAACAGAACAATAACAGGTATACTAAACCATACCTGAACCTGGACCTGCAACCAAAGAGTTACCACTACATATTGTACAACCCTCTAAGGTGCCACTAACATATGGTGTACAAGCATACGGGGGTTGTGTAACACCCCGCCTCCGCTAGGGTCACTCGCAAAGGAATGCACTAGCTTTAGAGGGGCATTATTGGTAAACATGCACAGAAATATCACAAGACAGAACATATAAAATAGCGGAAGTAAAATCGAACTTTCATAAACATGAATACATAAGGTCTAAAGCCTTTTACATCAGAGTACATCAAAACCTGTCTTGCAATAGTAAAGAAGCATAAAGACTTTTTCATAAATTATTCTCCAAATAAAAACAGTAAAGTAGCCATAGCTAGGAAAAGTCCAAGCCATCCATGATGACCTTCAAGCAGAAGAAGTCCGAACTAAACAGCAGTGTTTCCTCCCTGTAACCTGGGGGGGGGGAACGGAAGAAAAGAGGCGAAACAAAACGGGTCAGTCAAAAAGACTGAGTAAGCCCTATCTACTATTAGTATAAAAACTAGTAAAGTTAACTGACATGAGAAACTGAGATGAACATAAGCATGATAACAAGATAGATAAGCTAAATCAAAATAACAGGATGAACTACTGAACTCAGATAAACTAGGGTGTCGTGATAAACTATGGTGTCAAGATAAAACAAGGTATCACATTGTCAGGTTTCTATCAAGTATAATATCCCAAGATATCTATCGCGTATAACGTCCCATGGCATCTATCCTGTATATCTGCTCTGCACCTACCGTACTAGTACCCCAACTGTATTACGTGTTATCCGAGAATGACCCTTACTCAAAAGTCGTGTAATGGTCCATGTCAACCTAATATGCCGCATATATAGGTTACTCAACTCATATGTTTCTTTCCATGTATAAGTTCAGTCCTTTGCCGTAGGGTGTACGGGCTTTCCCATGTAAACGGTTTATCCTTGAAGTTGTTTTGGACTGCAACCCTTGATCTAGTTGTGTTTCCTTACCATGAACTATCGCGCGTCCACTTAGGATTTATGCCACCTAGGACCGCTAGGGATTATGCTACCTAATGAACGTTTCCGTGTCTCGGTTTGGGTTTTGGCCACCTAGGACCACTAGGGATTACGCCACCCGTCAACCGCGCCCTTGATCCCACGTATGTATCGTGAATCGTTTTCCATGTCTAGATGCACATGTTCCCCAATGTGCCATCCGAGTTCCGTGCCAGGGCAAATCAAGAAATACGGAACTCGGTCGGGAGCTTTAAATCGTCTGCCGATGCAGATATCAAGGTCTGTTTTTGTACCCGTGGCTATGGTCCCACGTGACCCCTCCCTCAACTACTGAAAGGCAATCCAAGAAAAATCATGTATAAGAACCGCTCCACGGCCCCACTATAGCCCACTTTCCTACGGGCCAACCTCACCCATGACTCGATAGCAAGCACATGGTCTGTTGGGGGTTCCCTGCCTTTCCGCACGTACACGATTGACTAAAGATGGTAGGTAGTCGGCGATGCGCTATCCAGGGCAAAAACAAGAATCGTCGACTCCACGCTAATCCATCCCAGTCTTTAGGTTGCTCGCATAGCAACCAAGGCATACTCTTGGTCCTTCTAACGTAGACCTTAACCTCTCATGGGCCTAGTATAATTACCTGGCAGCCCACAGAGGGATCCCAAGAATATCCTCACGTCCCCCGAAGCTTCCACTTCGGCACCCAGTGCGCTGGAGCTTTTATCCAAGTCAGATAACTTGCTCCCCCTCGTATACTAAGTGATGACCTACCGTATCAGGTTACTCATCGTTTTGAGAATTAGTCTTATGTCCTTAGCTAAGAATTATTACTTAGTTACCCTTAACTAAGGTTTACCACTTAGCTTCCTTTCCCGTTATCCTTGATTAACCACGGTTTTCTACCTAGTTCTTCTAGCTAGGGTTTGTCTATTGGGTTAAGTGTTATCATTCAAGTCCATGACTTAACCCGCCCACGAATCACGTCAAAGATTGGCTAAGTATTTAAGTTCAAGACTTAGTCCCACAAGTTGGTTAAGTGTACCCAGAGGCTCATGACTTAACCCTATCAAGTCAAATTGGTCAAGTACTAGCTTACCTTAATCCTATCGGATTATCTTGCTAGATCGATTAAGCATAGATTATCTTAATCCCATCAAATTATCGAGTCGGATTGGTTAAGTATAGGTTGACTTAACCCCATCCTCTAATCGTACTACAATGGTTAAGTATATTCTAAAAAGGTCTTGTGACTTAACCTTATCAGGTCCGCGTATTAGATTGGTTAAGTGTAAGTTACTTAACCCCATCAAATCATCATGTATAATTGGTTAAGTATAAGTTGCTTAACCCCATTAAATTATCACGTTAAGTTGGTTAAGTATTGGTTACTTAACCTCATTGAATTACCGAGTTTAAATTGGTTAAGTGTTTAACTTAACCCCATCGAATTACCGTGTTTAGATTAGTTAAGTGTGGATTACTTAACCCCATCTAATTACCGTGTCGGATTAGTTAGGTGCAAATTACTTAACCCCATCCCCTAATCATCTTGTATGGTTAAGTGTCATTAAGAAAACTTACTTAACCTTGCCAAATTATCATGTTGGATTGATTAAGTGTTGGTTAACTTAATCCCCGTCCACTAGTCGTATAAAAATGGTTAAGCGTCATTAGGAAAATCAAATCACTTAACCTATCCAACCTTGTCATGTTTTGTTAAGTATCATTAGCCTAACCTATTTACTTAACCCATTTACCCATGTCATATTTGGTTAAGAGTCATTAATCAAATTAACTTAACCCTATCATGTGGCATTAATTACTTAATGCACCCCAACCTCTCACATTAGACTTTGTTGTGGTTACTAGTTAAGCCGGTCGGTTCCGGGTAGCTTTACACCACAACTTGGTCTAACCTCGGGTTCAAGCACAACATGACCAACTTCTCACATTGGGTCCTATTGTTTGCAACTACTAGTTAGGCCGGTCGGTTCCGGGTAGTTTTACGTTGCAAACTCAACCCAACCTCGAGTTGGCCACTTTCATGTTTAGTCTAGTGTCATGTTCATAGTCAAGTTTTCAAGCAATTGGGTAGACCTAACTTAATAGGTAAATCCCCAATGGGTAGACCTAACTTAATAGGTAAATTCCCAAGCTTATGTTTTTATGCATACTTACATGTCAACTTCCATGTTATACTTCAAGTCATGTTTTCAAGTATAAACACATGTCATATTTAACGTTACATGTTGTCATGTTTATACCCATTTACCCAAGTCATATTCATGTCATTATGTTTCCCCATAATGTGACCCCAACGCTTTTTAAACTAGCATATACGTTCGCAACAACGTGATGGATTAAAAGAAGAGACTTGGCAAAGGAATGACAAAAATGGGTATTAAGCCACAAGTTAATCATGGTGGCAAATGAGGCACAAATGTGTTCATTAGCTTGCATGTTACATTTTTAAGCCTCAAAAACATGCATCAACCCAAACTTGGTACATAAGCGAATCATGGTGACAAAAGACATGGAATGATGGCTAGAAACTCGCATATATCGTCATATAAGGATTATGACTTCATATGCAAGTTGACAAAATGATTATGAAGATTCTCATGTTGCATAATGCAACATTTCAACATAAAGGTTGTGGCTTTTAGTTCATAAGATCAAGATAATGACTTCATAAACTTGCATAACATGATAGCATGCATCATTCTAATTAATCAAACCCAAACTTTCAACATGAACATTTAACTTCATAGTTAATATCTAAGAGTAGGGAAGGGCTTACATAGCTATGAAGGCACAAATCGAAATGCAAAACAAAGATTGTGATGAAGCCTATGCATGCCATCACCCAAAAACCCAAAGATGAACACTCCAAATCAACAAAAATACCATCTTTATGAACAAAGATCAAAGCTTTTGCCTTGAAATCAACTTGAGAAGCTCTCATACTAACATAGGGACTCTCTAATACTCTCATGATCATGAAACCTCTCATAGAAATGAAGTGGAGGCTAGGATAGTTGAGTGGAGGCCATGAGAGTAGCAATTTTGCCATAGTTTAGTTGCATGAATGAATAATGAGGGTTTAGGGGTAGGTTAGGGGCTTATTTATAGATTAGGCAAGTGTTTTAGGCCATAGGATTAAACCTAGATTCAATCCAAGCCACCAAAGTATGTCTTGGGGAAGAAGTCAAGTGTAGGAACCATCTAGGGCCTTTAGATTAAAGATGAACCATGAGAACCATCCAAATGCAAAATCTGCATTTGAGCGAATCGGCCCACGGGTTGACAGCCAAACACCCTGGATTAACCCCTAGTCGACCCAGCGAGCTCGAGTCGACCTCAAAAATCGGCCGGTTCGGTTATTCCCCTCTCCCAATTCGTTGTTTTGAACATTTTTGCATATTTATTTATTTAATTTTCAATTATATATATATATATCAATATATATATATTTCTCTGCGCAACCCATTTCACTTAATTAAGTATCCTTTAATTTGGGAATTTTTCGTGAAACTTCGCGAGGCCATATCTTGGTCATACGGACTCCGATTTTCGAAAACTCGGACTCTATTTCGCGTATTTTTCCGAGACGAACGCAATGGAATAGACCGTTTCACCTGATTCAGAATTTAAAATTAAATTCTGCCTTGATTCTCGTCTTAATCATGTTATCGAAATACGGGTTGTTACAGGTTGGGGGGTGTGTGCATGTTATAGTGATGGCAAACAGTCAAGCATTGCAACCATCCTCACATCTCTCACTCAGTGCGTAAAGCATACGATATCCACCACTTCGACCACCCAATACTTTGCTATGGTCACTCTGCCCCATGAAGTCACAACGGCTTCACTGCACTGATCCATAGCCCATAATCCTTCGCTATGTCCACTTTGCCCCATGGAGTCGTACACACCCCACTACACTGGCTCATAGCCTTACTAATCCTTTACTATGTCCACTTTGCCCCATGGAGTCGCAGCGGCTCCACTGCACTGGCTCATAATCTTACTACGATCACTTTGCCCCTCGAGTCATGATGACTCTACTGCACTGATACGTAGCCCATCATTCCTTTTCAGTGGTGAATCGAAGTTATGAACGTCGACAACTCCTTAGCACACGTCCCGCACCAAAGCCCAACCATGAAGTGAACTCATTGGTTCCAACTGGATGCTGAGCTCTAACTTCCATTTGGACTACCTTTGCATCTCGGGTTTTTGGTCATCACCGGATCGGTTCGGTTCCTCAGCCCTTCTTCTCTGTCGGTTCGGATCGGCCTCCTTCCAAGTGCTTCAGGTCGGATCGTGGCCTCCAAGTCCCTTCGTAGTACATCGTTTCGGTTCGGGTGCCCTCTGGCGGGTCGGGTCGGGTAGATGCATCTTGATTCGGTTCGGACCCATGCCCTGATTCAGTTCGGCTCGGTAGCTCTCCTCCTTCATATGCTCCGATCCGATCCCAGTTTAACCATAATGGCCTTCCTTTTTGCCAAACCTTCTCTTATGCCAAGCCTCGGTTCGGTTCGGTGATCCCTTGCCCAGCCCATTATCCGGTCCGAGCCCACCATCCGATCCGATCCGAAAACCTACACTGTCTTCCTGCAACTTTTCCAGTGAGTGTTTTACGTCATTCGACGGCGTTTTCGACCATTCTAACTATTCAAATCAATCACAAAGCATACCATACAGTCATAGCAACAGGTAGAAGTGACCTCAAACACCAAAACATTAATATGATAGGTTAAAATGGATCAAACATAGCCAAAACCCCGTATTTTCCCTTAAGCATGTTTAAGCATAATTAATGATAAGATTAGCAAAACTTAACCAAATTAACCCAAGTTTCTAACAGAGGTCTAAAACATCATTTAAGAATTTATAAATAATTTTTCCATATTTTATTTGCGTTTAAAAACGCTAATTAATACTAATCAACACTAATTAACCATAATTAGTGTAAAAGCAAGCTAATCACTCACCTTAGCCACAAATAAACCTTAGATCTGAAATAAATCTCTGTTTGGGCGCGAATAGAAATGAAAAACAGCAGCTCTAATCTTGATTTGGTGAAGATCTCCCTTGATTTGATGTTGCTAAGCTTAATCCTTGATTAGAAAGTGATTTGGAGGTGATTTAGAGGTTGGAGGCCATTTTTAGAGTTTCTAAGAGGTAAGTGGAGGCTAGAAAACTGAAATGGAATGAAACCCTAACTCTTTTCTGGCTCCTCATAACCCTAATCCCGAAATGGGTTATGGGCCCTTTCACTAATCACCCTATTTGGCCTGGTTAAGCAGTTTTTCACCTTCCAAACCTTATTTCAGCCATATCTCCCAAACGGTAAGTCTGTTTTCCACATGTGACCACTCTACGGAAAGGTAAACCACCATCTGAAGCCAATGGAAGTGGTTTCAGGTCAAAACTTCTTTCCAATCAAAAGTTATGGCCGAAACAAGATCAGCTAGGGGCAAAATGGTCATTTAAAATTCGGCAAAAATCATGAACATGGGAAATGACCCCAATGGTCGTTTCCCAAAGCCACATGACCATATGACTTCATATAAGAAATAAATAAATATTCTGTGATTCTCCGATGCGTAGAATGCGGGTTGTTACATTCTCCCCTCCTTAAGAAATTTCGCCCCCGAAATTCCCTAACCAAAACACACAAAAGGTCCCGCATGCCTATCAGCTATAAAACAACAATCAAACATGCAAAACAAGTCTATCCTAGCATGCGGAATAACTAAATTGTAAAGTAAACCTTACCAGGCAAAGAGTTCTGGATACGTCTTCCTAATGCTCTCCTCTGTCTCCCAAGTACAGTCATTCTCGTTCTCGCCCCATTGAACCTTGACTAGCTTCACCGCCTTCCTTCGAAGTTGCTTCTATCGTGCTCGACAATGCGAATCGGCTTGCGGTTCCCAACCGCCTCGGGTTCCACTTCGAGGTCCTCTAACTGATCAGGTGAAATAGTCATATCTGGATCGTGCACGAACTTCCTTAGCTGGGAAACATGAAATACGTTGTGAACTCCCGCCATCTTCTCTGGTAATTCAATTCTATATGCCAAATTCCCAACTTGTTCGAGAACTGGGAATGGGTCAACAAATCTTGGTGCCAACTTGCCTCTCCTTCCAAATCGTATCACGCTCTTCAACGGAGAAATCTTAACAAACCCCAAGTCACCAACGGAGAATTTTAAGTCTCTTCTCCTCTTATCAGCATAATTCTTCTGCCTATCCTGGGCAGCCTTCATCCGTTGTTGGATGATCTTAATCTTATCTGAAGTTTCCCTTACCACATCTGGTCCAAGCAAAACTTCTCACCGGTCTCTATCCAACATGATGGTGAGTTGCACGGTCTTCCATACAAAGCTTCATATGGAGCCATACCGATACTGGATTGGTAGCTATTATTATATGCAAACTCTACTAGATGCAAATGGTCATCCCATGATCCACCAAAATCCAATATACAAGCTCTCAAGAGATTTTCTAATATATGATTCACCCTCTCTGTCTGACCGTCGGTTTGAGGATGATACGTGGTACTAAGATATAATTCCGACCCTAGAGCCTCTTGTAAGCTCTTCCAAAACCCACTAGTAAACAACGGGTCTCGGTCACTCACAATGCTTTTAGGTACTCCACGAAATCTCACTAACAACTTCATATACAGTTCTGCTAACTTAGCTGCCGTTCTGGTCGATTTGACTGGTATAAATCTTGCACTCTTGGTCAATCGATCCATAATTACCCAAATGCTATCATGTCCCGATTTAGTCCTTGGTAAACCATCAATGAAATCCATCGAGACTTGCTCCTATTTCCATTCGGGAATTTCTAATGGTTGCAACAAACCACTAGGCTTCTTTTGCTCGGCTTTAATTAGTTAGCAATTCATGCACTTGGATATAAACTTCCCAACGTCTCTTTTCATCCCTTCCCAGTAGTAAGTCTGCTTCATGTCTCGATACATCTTATCACCACCGGGGTGTATAGTAAGTTTTGAGTGATGATATTCCCTAAGCACTTCATCTCTCAAACCATTCACGTTGGGTACAACTAGTCTTCCATTCTTTTGAAGCCATCTTTCTCGATCAAGCCCATACAAATTCATCCTCTCACCATCAATATTCATCTCTAACTTGGAGATGATTTCCAATAGATTAGGATCGTCCCTCTGACTGGAACCAATCCGCTCAATCAAAGTGGGTCTGATCGTCAAACTAGTTAACATCTCTGGATCCAATTCGCACTTTGGTATGAAATCATACCCTGTGATATACTCCAGTTGCTTCCATTCAAGAAACATTGCCCCTAAACTGGCATGTCTCCTACTCAAGGCATCGGCTACCGCATTGCCTTTCCCAGGTGTATATGCGATATCAAAGTCATATGAAGCCAAGAACTCTAACCATCTTTGTTGTCAGAGATTTAGATCCTTTTGAGAGAAGAGCTACTTTAACGATTTATGATCGGTAAACAACTCAAATCTCTCTCACCAAGAGATAATGTCTCCACATCTTCAACGCGAACACGATCGCTGCTAGTTCCAAATCATGGGTAGGATACTTTTTCTCATGCGGCTTTAGTTGCCGACTAGCATAAGCTACAACCCTACCTCCTTGCATCAATATAGCACCTAGTCCGGTACCACAAGCATCCGTGTATACCGTCATTTCTTCATTCCCTTTAGGAATGACTAACACTGGCGCATGCGTCAACTTTTCTTTTAGACTCTTGAATGCATTCTCACACACTCCATCCCAGACGAAGGCTTGATTCTTCTTAGTCAATTGAGTTAACAGTGCTGCTATCTTGGAGAAGTCCTGGATAAACTTACGATAATATCCAGCTAACGCCAAGAAGCTTCTTACGTCTGTTGCATTCTTGGGCGTAGACCAATCGTGTACCGTAGCCACCTTCGTAGGGTCCACGGCAATACCATTCTCTGAAACAATATGGCCCAAGAATCTCACTTCCCTCCTCCAGAAGTGACACTTAGAAAATTTCGCTTTCAATTGGTGTTTTCTCAACACCTCCATCACTATCCTCAAATATCCCTTGTGTTCTTCCTCTGTCCTCGAGTAAACAAGGATGTCGTCTACGAACACAAGAACAAACTTATTCAACTGATCTCTGAATACTTGATTCATAAGATCCACGAAGTACGCTGGTGCATTGGTCAACCCAAATGGCATGACCAACCACTCATAGAATTTAGACGTCGTCCTAAATGCCGTTTTCGGAACACTCTCAGCCACTACTCGGAGCTGATGAAATCCCGTCGCGAGGTCCAACTGGGGGAACACTCTTGCTCCTTCCAGTTGATCAAACAAATCATCTATCCGCAGCAGAGGATACTTAATCTTCCTCGTCACCTTATTCAACTAGCGATAGTCCACACACAAACGAAGGCAACTATCTGCCTTAGTGGCAAACACAACTGGTGCTTCCCACTCGAAGACACTTCTTCTAATAAACCCCTTCTTCAAAAAATCGCTTACTTGCACCCCGAGCTCTCACTTCTCCCTTGGTGCCATACGACGAAGTGGCATCACTATAGGTCTGGCATCTTTCACTAAATCAATGCGGAACTCATTCTCTCGGTGTGGTGTAAGTCCGGTCACTTCCTCGAAAACGTCCGGATACTGGCCAACCATGGGCACATCTGACAACTCATCATGCGGGATGTCGAGGGAATTAATAAAACTAGCCATTACCCCATCACTAGGTAGACTACCAAACGCTACCCTCCGCCCATCATCCGCCCTAACTGTCACCAAAAAGCCCTCACAGTCTACCACCACCCCGTACCTATGGAGCCAATTGACCCCCAATATAATGCCATACCCAGTAAAGCTCAAAACAAAGCAATCACAAACAAACATACATCCATGACTCGATAAGACCAAATTTCGGCAAATCATACTAAGGTTAGTCGAACCACCAATCGGGTTCGTCACAACCAACGGTCTATCGACTATCTCGGGTTCCAGTCCCAACCTATCTACCAAGTCACTAGATATGAAGGAACGGGAAGCCCCGGTATCAAACAAAACTCAAATAGGTACATCAAAAATAGAAAGCATACCTTAAATGACGACATTCTTTCATTTCTCCACCGCAGTTGGGGCATTCGACGAAGAAGGAATAGCACCGATAGCATATGCTTTCACAATCTGCTTCTCCTTAAGAGGTTATGGACATTTATCCTTATGATGTCCCACTTGGACATAGTTGTAGTACTTCCTATCCGCTGGCTTGGCCCGACATTCTTTGGCATAATGGCCCTTCTTATCACAGCTAAAGCACTCAACATCTTTCTTACTCCTTTTCTGGCCATCCTTAGCTTGATTATGCTTCCTCTTGTTCTTAGTGTTAATCTTGCCTCCACCGCCTGCTTGCGGCTTCATCCCTTCTGCAGATGGAACCTTAGTCTTTGACTTAGGGTAAAGAATCTCTGATCTCAAAGCTTTCCCAACAATCGATTCAAAAGTCTCATCGATGTGGTTGATAAGCCTCTCCCCCAAGTATCCATCCAAACCAGTAATGAACTTCTCATTCTTCTTCTCAGGAGTATCGATAAGGGATAATCCATACTTCGACAAAGTGTTGAACTCAGCAATATAGTCCGAGACTTCCCTACCATTCCGCTTAAGCTCCAAGAACTTCCTAAACAATTACAAATTCTGAGCAGCTGGGATAAACTTGTCGCTAAAGCGAGCCTTAAACTGATCCCAAGTAACCTAATCCTCTGGAGTGGCTGTCTTAATAGCATTCCACCAATTCATCGCTTGCCCTTGCAGCTGACGAGACGCTAGCCTCCTCTTCATCCCATCCTCGATACCTAAGTCGTCGAAGATACGATCACAGCTATCCAACCAATCCTGAACATCCGTGGCCGACTCCGTTCCATGGAACAACTTCCCCCAAGGTTGGTGTAATCCTTGCACAGCTTGGCGAAATCGACCCTAGGCGCCTGCACTACTGGACCAGCACCATTACCGGCATTGGGAGCTGCCCCCTGCACATCCCTAAGCATTTCTCTCATGAGGTAAGTAAACATCGTCCTCATGTCAGCAACATTCCCATTATTGTCTCCTCTACCAGCACCTCTTGCGTATCGGCTCATCGTTCAATCTGTAAAGAGAAAACGATTAACCATCTCCATAGTGGTGCTAGTGCAGTGCGATTTCATCCTTATACTACTAATAGTATATATATATATATAGCTTTTGAAAACCAAAGTAATCACAAATACGCACTCACATACACGTACTATCTCTCCCTAGTGTCTTTTCCTAGGTTAACTACGCAACCTAGAACTCTGATACCAAATGTGATGGCCCGCCCCGCACCAACCGACATTTACCCCAAAAGTGTGCTGTACACATGTCCAGTTAGCACGGGACGGTCGTCAGAAGGAAAGGAAGAAGACGAGGAATCAACAAAGAACATGTAGAATGTCTCACAGTGCATGGAACAAAATATAATAACAACATACTTGACATAAAACAGGTGAGACAGTGTATAAGCTGAGACAAACTATCATAGCAGCGGAAAATTCAAATATAGCTTATGTTCCACAACATCATTATTACAACTTTTAAAACTGTCTCTAAAGCAAGATAAGGAAGGTACACTACTAATGCCCAAGTAGTGACCACCAACGACACAGGGAGAATATCTATATAAATCATACGTAGAAGCCTCCTGCTCGTCTCCGGATCAGCTACTCGTGCATCACCAGCTAACCTGTCTCTAGTCTGCTCGTTTAGGAGCACCCAGAGTAATAAGAAGAGACATAAAACTCTGGGTCAGACAAAAGTCTGGTATGAGCGATAAGCAGCTAAACAGAACAATAACAGGTATACTAAACCATACCTGAACCTGGACCTGCAACCAAAGAGTTACCACTACATATTGTACAACCCTCTAAGGTGCCACTAACATATGGTGTACAAGCATACGGGGGTTGGGGGGTGTGTGCATGTTATAGTGATGGCAAACAGTCAAGCATAGCAGCCATCCTCACATCTCTCACTCAGTGCATAAAGCATACGATATCCACCACTTCAACCACCCAATACTTTGCTATGGTCACTCTGCCCCATGAAGTCACAACGGCTTCACTACACTGATCCATGGCCCATAATCCTTCGCTATGTCCACTTTGCTCCATGGAGTCGTACACACCCCACTGCACTGGCTCATAGCCTTACTAATCCTTTACTATGTACACTCTGCCCCATGGAGTTGCAACGACTCCACTGCACTGGCTCATAGTCTTACTACGATCACTTTGCCCCTCGAGTCATGATGACTCTACTGCACTGATACGTAGCCCATCATTCATTTTCAGTGGTGAATCGAAGTTATGAACGTCAACAACTCCTTAGCACACGTCCCGCAGCAAAGCCCAACCATGAAGTGAACTCATTGGTTCCCAACTGGATGCTGAGCTCTAACTTCCATTTGGACTACCTTTGCATCTCGGGTTTTTGGTCATCACCGGATCGGTTCGGTTCCTCAGCCCTTCTTCTCTGTCGGTTCGGATCGGCCTCCTTCCAAGTGCTCCGGGTCGGATCATGGCCTCCAAGTCCCTTCGTAGTACATCGGTTCGGTTCGGGTGCCCTCTGGCAGGTCGGGTCGGGTAGATGCATCTTGATTCGGTTCAGACCCATGCCCTGATTCAGTTCGGCTCGGTAGCTCTCCTCCTTCAGATGCTTCGATCCGATCCCAGTTTAACCATAATGGCCTTCCTTTTTTTCCAAACCTTCTCTTATGCCAAGCCTCGGTTTGGTGATCCGTTGCCCATTATCCGGTCCGAGCCCATCCATCCGATCTGATCCGAAAACCTGCACCATCTTCCTGCAACTTTTCCAGCGAGTGTTTTACGCCATTCGACGGCGTTTTCGACCATTCTAACTATTTAAATTAATCACAAGCATACCATACAGTCATAGAAACAGGTAGAAGTGACCTCAAGCACCAAAACATCAATATGATAGGTTAAAATGGATCAAACATAGCCAAAACCCTGTATTTTCCCTTAAGCATGTTCAAGCATAATTAATGATAGGATTAGCAAAACTTAACCAAATTAACCCAAGTTTCTAACAGAGGTCTAAAACATCATTTAAGAATTTATAAATATTTTCCAGATTTTATTTACCTTTAAAAACGCTAATTAACACTAATCAACACTAATTAGCCATAATTAGTGTAAAAGCAAGCTAATCACTCACCTTAGCCACAAATAAACCTTAGATCTGAAATAAATCTCTGTTTGGGCGCGAATAGAAATGCAAAACAGCAGCTCTAATCTTGATTTGGTGAAAAACTCCCTTAATTTGATGTTGCTAAGCTTAATCCTTGATTAGAAAATGATTTGGAGGTAATTTAGATGTTGGAGGCCATTTTTAGGGTTTCTAAAAGGTAAGTGGAAGCTAGAAAACTGAAATGGAATGAAACCCTAACTCTTTTCAGCCTCCTCATAACCCTAATCCCGAAATGGGTTATGGGCCCTTTCACTAATCACCCTATTTGGCCCGGTTAAGCAGTTTTTCACCTTCCAAACCTTATTTCAGCCATATCTCCCAAATGGTAAGTCCGTTTTCCACATATGACCACTCTATGGAAAGGTAAACCATCATCCGAAGCCAATGGAAGTGGTTTCAGGTCAAAGCTCCTTTCCAATCAAAAGTTATGGCCGAAACAAGATCAGCTAGGGGCAAAATGGTCATTTAAAAATCGGCAAAAATCATGAACATGGGAAATGACCCCAATGGTCGTTTCCCAAAGCCACATGACCATACGACTTCATATAAGAAAGAAATAAATATTCTACGATTCTTCGATGTGTAGAATGCGGGTTGTTACACATACCCTCGAAAAGTAAAGGGTATGAAGCGCGAATCTTGTCTTCGGTCTCCCAACTTGCATCCTATGGGTTATCTCCCTACCGAAGCTTCATCATCTTGACTTCTCTATTGTGTAGCTTCTTAACTTCTGATCCAAGAATATGAGTAGGAACTCGTCTAACTGTCGCCTCCCATTCTACCTCTACTTCTTCCAGTATACTCGGCTCAACTACTTTTGTGGTATCATGCAAGCACTTCCACAAATTAGAAACGTGGAAAACATCATGAACATCAGATAATCTCTCGGGTAACTTTACTCTATAGGCCATTTGGCCAATCCTTTCTGTTATGGGAAATGGTCATATGAATCTTGGTGCCAGTTTCCCTACAAATCCAAAGCGAACCACATTTCTTAAAGGTGACACCTTAATGAAAACCACATCTCCCACTTAAAACTCAATGTCAGTCCTTCTCTTGTCTGTGTAGGACTTCTGCCTATCCTGAGCTGTCTTCATTCACCATCTAATAAGATCAGTCTTCTCAGACGTTTCTCTAACCATATCTGGTCCAAGTAGTAATCTTTCTGTAGATTCCCACCAACAAGTCGGTAATCTACAGGGTCATCCGTATAATGCTTCGAAGGGTGCCATGCCAATGCTAGCTTGATAACTGTTGTTGTAGGTGAACTCTACTAAAGGAAGATGCTCTTCCCAAATCCCTCTGAAGTCCAGGATACACAGCCTTAAAAGATCCTCAAGAACTCTGTTCACCCTTTCGATCTGTCCATCCATCTGAGGGTGATAAGTGGTGCTCAAACACATCTATGTACCTAATGCTTCTTGCAAGCTCCTCCAAAATTCACTGGTGAAGATGGGGCCGCGATTACTTACGATGCTGGAAGGTATTCCATGAAGATGGACTATCTCACGAACATAAACTGCTGCCAGTAATGTTGTCGTCCTCTTGCTCTTAACCGGAATGAAATGAGCGCTCTTGGTAAGTCTATCCACTACAACCCAAATACTAGTGTTGCCTTTCTTCGATCTAGGCAAACCATCTATGAAATCCATAGAGACGCTCTCCCACTTCCACTGTGGAACCTCCAAAGGATGAAGTAAACCACCGGGCTTCTTTTGCTCAGCTTTCACTTGCTGGCAAATCAAACATTGAGAAACAAACTCTGCCACATATTTCTTCATCCCAGCCCAACAGAAAACCCTCTTCATATCCCTATACATCTTATCGCCACCTGGATGAATAGTCATCTTAGAATGATGGGCTTCTTCTAGGACTGTCTTTAACAAACTTCCAATTCGGGGAACACAAAGCCTTCCATCTTATCGCAACTTCCTTTGTCGTCTGTGGAGTATCTACTGAGGTGACTAGAATTCTACTCTTTACTAAGCCTATCCAAGATGTCTAAAATATGTGGATCCTCTCGCTGCGAAGTTCCTATTTGATCCATAAGAGTAGGTCGCCCCTCCAGTGATGCAAATAATCCAGGTAAAAACTCGGTGGAGGGTCTAAAGTCAAAAGTCGATATAAACTCCAAGCTTTTCCTTTCCACAAACAAAGGACTTAAGCACATCCTTTGCCTACTCAGTGCGTCTGCCACCACATTACCCTTGCCAGGTATAAGCAATCTCAAAGTCATAAGATGCTAAGAATTCCATCCACCTTTGCTACCTCAAATTAAGATATTTTTGCGAAAATAAATATTTGAGAGATTTATGATCAGTGTACAACTCGAATTTCTCTCCAAGAAAATAATGGTGCCATGTTTTAAGCGCGAATACTATGGCAGTTGGCTCTAAGTTGTGGGTAGGGTAGTTCTTCTAATGAACCCTTAGATGTCTACCTCTATAACATACTACCCTTCCCTCTTGCATCAGAACTGCACCAAGCCCTGTACCACATGCGTCAGTGTATGCTGTAAACACTTTATTCCCATCGGGTAAGGTCAAGACTGGGGCCTTTGTTAGAACCCTCTTTAATCGTTGGAAGGCAACATCACAATCAATATCCCATGAAAATGTCAAATTCTTCTTCATCAGCCTGGTGAATGGGTTGATATCTTTGCGAAGTCCTTAATGAACTTCCTATAATAGCCAGCTAATCCAAGAAAGCTCCTCACCTCTGTTGCATTCTTTGGGATTTTCCAATCTTGAACTGCAACCACTTTTGCGGGATCTACTGCTATCCCATCTTTAGAGACCACATGCCCTAGAAATCTCACCTCCTTTCTCCAAAAGTGACATTTGGGAAATTTTGCCTTAAGCTGATGCGTACACAGAGTTTTCAAAACCTCCCTTATATGTAAGGCATGCTCTTCCACGCTCTTTAAGAAGATCAATATATCATCAACACAGACGACGACGAACTTATTTAGAAACTCCAGAAACACCCTGCTCAGCAGATCAACAAAATAAGCGGATGCATTCGTCTACCCAAAAGGTATTACGAGCCATTCAAAGAAACCATCTGGAGACCTAAAAGTGGTCTTATCTATACTGTCCTCGGCCACCCTCAACTGATGAAACCCTATGGCCAGGTCTAGCTGAGAGAAAACTAACGCACCACCAAGCTGGTCAAACAAATCATCTATCCTCGGGAGTGGGTGCCTGTTTTTCTTAGTGAGTTTATTCAACTCTCTATAGCCTACACATAAGCGAAGAGAACCATCCGCCTTAGTTTCGAATACCATTGGAGCACCCCATTCAGATATTCTTCGCCTAATAAACCCTTTCTCAAGTAGCTCCCTTACCTGTTTGCTTAGCTCCCTCCTTTCTCTTGGAGCTATATAGCTCACAGGTAATGCAAATGGCTTCGCATTGTCTACCAAATATATGCGGAAATCGATCTCATGCTTTGGAGGTAAACCCCGAACCTCATCAAAGACATCAGGATACTCACGGACTACTCGTATAGATCGCGGATCATCGATAGATGCATCAAGAGACTCTAGGAAACTAAGCATGACAAACCCTTGCTGGTCACAAGAAATCTCGAGGGTCCACCCATGGAAAGCTAGAAGTCTAATGACCCTCCTCTCACAATCCAGAATGGCACCATACATGGCTAGCCAATCCATCCTTAGAATCAAACCATAGCCCATAAACCCGAGCACATATGCTCGCACTCAAACTCGACGCCTAACACAGATATTCTCAAACCCCGAAAAATCATGGACAAATGAGCTGTACCACCAATGGGGTTTAAGACAACAACGTGATCCACTACCATACTAGTACTAAGGTGTATAGACTCAACCACAGAATCAGATATAAATGAATTCAAAGTGCTAGAATCAATAGAGTTCTAATAGGATGATTGGAAATAGAAATCAAACATTCCACGGAAATTTTCCTACCTCTATCTGGAGCATTGGTCGTGAGAGTCTGATCTTCCCTCCATAAGCTCCTGCCCTTTGACCTTGTCCTTGCTTCTTCGGGCACTCCTTAGCAAAGTGTCCGACCTCTCCACAACTGAAGCAAGTATTCCTTCTTTTGCAGTCTTTTACCAAGTGACCCTCACGTCCGCAATTATGGAACTTCCTCTTATCCTTAGCCTTGTCATTCTTTCTGCCCTTCTTTTGTTGTTGTTGTCCTTTATTGGGCCATACTTTCTTGTTTTGTGTTTCCTCAACCTTAACTTCCTTCTTGTCGCTTTTGTCTTCCACGTGCATCAAGGCTATATCAACAAGCCTTTCAAAAGTTGCTCCCATTGGAATATGTGACATAGCTAACCCATGAAGGGGTTCATTCAGTCCTTTAACAAATCACAAAGCTTTCCTATGCGGAGTATCTACTAGCTCCAATCCAAACCTCGCTACTGAATTTGTTAACATACTCTTTGACGGTCATGCTTTATAGCTTGAGTGCCAGAAACCTTTCCATTTGCATGCTTTTCTCAGCTTGAGAATGAAACTTCATTTCAAACCTTTTCCGAAAATCATCCCAAGTCTCCGTCAGACGCCCTGCTTGCGTTACTTCCCATCAGAACGAAGCTTCATCTTTCAGTAGCTAGCCGGCTAGCTGAATCTTCCTACGATCATCCACTTCGAAAATTCCAAACAGATCCTTCGTTTCTTTAAGCCAATTCCTTGTCTCTATGAACGTCTCGGTCCCACGGAATGGCTTCCCTCCCGTAGCACAGAAATATTTGCACGTCTTAGAGAAATTATCTGCACGTGGAAGAGGAGTAGGAATGACGGGTGTAGCCGGGGGAGGAACATCAGCTTGACCACTGGTAGGCGCAGTGGCCTCTAGATACTTATGGAACCATCCTGGTATCATAATGCCCTCAGGAATATTAGGTTCCCCAGACATAATAAAAAGAAAAGGAAAGAGATTCAGACAAAGGATCGAAAGATATTACATATGGCTTTGGGGAATATGTTTTTCAAAATAGACTTTTCTTTTTGAAAATGCTTTCTTTTAAAACCCCTTTTTTTGAAAATAATTTTCAAAAACTTTATCTGATCTGGTAACCTTCAGCTTTGATACCAAGTGTGACACCCCACATCCATTAATTTCACTCGTTAAGATAATGCATTAAGTTTCGTGAAGCGTTATCGGTAAACAGAAACATAAACATTATACGATAGATATAAAATAGCGGCGGAATTAAAAACTTTATTAATCATAAAGCATCATGGTTCAAAACATGGTTACATCATATATCTGAAATGCATAAAAATCAGTACATCATTGATATTTCTGTCTTGTACTTAAAACATCAAAGTACAATAATAAAAGAAGCATAATTCCCAAAAGAAACATAGCCACAGTAGCAAGGATAAGAACATGACCAATATATCTAAGCAGCTCCAAGAAAGAGGGTAGTAGAATCTTGATCAAGCTTGAGTATCCACCCCCCCCCCCCCGAGAACTTGGGGGGGAACCGAAGAGAAAGAAGAGGAACAAAACATGTCAGACATAAAATCTAGCAGGCCCAGTTACTTTTAGCATATAAACAAGTAAAAGTATCATGATAGACATATAAAGTGGATAAGAAAGATAACATTATAAAGGCAGATATGACAAGGTAAACATGATAGAGTATATTGCGCTTCTCTAACGATTTCTCTGCACCAATGCTAGTATAACCAGAAATGAGATGAACCCCAACAAGTATAAGACGGTAGACTTAGGCGTACTTTTGGCAAGAGGTTTAACCCCATACAATCAACAGGCAGCCCAACATACCGGATACCCTTAAGGATAATAACGGGCTCCTAAACCAACTAGAGTCTAGATGTACCATAACTACTACCCTAATCGATCGGCTCCCTACTCCGTAGATACCCTGTGCTGGCCCCACAATAGAGTGTATCACTCCCTAAAGTGGCAACCCTTCATTTCCTTGATGTGCACAACCATATCTACTATTGTCACATCGTTTTATTTTCCTGGGCAGGTGGGGTCATGCATGCACATGACCCCGATGGAACGCGCCGTCAGACACCGCCCCCACTTTTGGATCTCTTACAATCAGTCCAGTAAGCGTGCCCCAACTCTGACCTAGTTCGGAGTACTCGTTTGATACCTATATATGTGTTACTAACTGAAACGGATTCCACGCACAAGATGTTGCATGCTCTCCCCTTTGTCTTGCATCCCCACTACTAGGTTTTCAACAGGTTATGCCTACCTACTGGTGTCATAAAATTGCATAACCCCAGGTTAAGTTTGTGGTCCTATATATATAAATATTACCCACCAACCCAAGATTTACTTAATCCACCCACTGTTTCAAACAAGTATACTTAACCCCTATTCATTTTAATATGTTCACACAATCCCTATGGATTCAACTAGGTTAAGTATTCAACTTCATTGCCATATTCATTTATGGTTATAATGTGCTAGACCTCCTACATTAAGCCTACCACTTGTGGATGATGGATATGCCAGTTGATTTTGGGCAGACTTCTTCCATAAGTCAGGCTTAACCTTGTGTCATTGCCCGTGTAACACCCCACCTCCACCAAGGGCCACTCTTGCAAGTACACTGGCTTTGGAGGGGTGTTTGTCAAGGTAACATGCATGAGATATCACAAGACAAAACATATAAGTAAAACAGAGTAAATAAAGCAGTGGATAAAACTACTATTTCAAACCCATAGTCAACTTACATCAAAAGTACTAAGTCATTATTTTCCAACTACTACAAGTCTAAAAACATAAACTGAAAACTGGAAATAACATATAGTAAACTATCCCCAAAGTAGACGTGGTAAAGCCATAGCGAGCTCAAGTCCAAACCGTACATGAGCTATCCAGAAAGCAAGCTAAAGATTGTAATAACCCGGAAAATCTGGGCCAGTTTAAAATTTTTATTTTGGCAATTTTAGCGAATTTTGATTATTTAAAATGAATTATTTTAAATAATATCGACGAGAAATTTATTTTGAATAGAATTCGAACGTATATATTATACGCGTCGTCGTTAGAATATAAATATTTATATATAATTATAAATAGAATTGAAAATGGCGCGGTAGTTCGATAATTCGATTTCAAACTTCAATTGAATGTACCGGGTGCAAAACAATCCGGATTTTAGTGAAACCAAAAATGATAGGATCTATTTGATAATATCTTTCCAACGAATTCGAGAAATCAAGATTTCATAGCGGGAATCAAAAGATATGTCCAGTTGAAAATTCTGAATAGTCGCTATGGAATTCAGGCCCTTAAAAATGGACATTTTGCAAACGACCTCGGATTTCGACGAAACCAGTTTGTTGGGTCCGCAGTGTCAAATTATTGCTAGATTCCAAATTTCATAATTTTTCGAATCAATATGTGAGCGTGACAAAGGAAAACGCGTTTGATCAGTTTCAGTTGATTTTAATCGACTGGAAAATGGCTATTTTTCTAACGGTCTCAGAATTCGACGAAATTAGTTTTGTTAGGACCGTATCGTCAATACGAAGCTAGAAAATATTTTTCCGCAATTTATAGAGTTAGCATGTGACCCCGGTAATTTGAAATGTACGTTTAAAATTCAATATAGTGATTTAAAGGTAAATTTAACGGAAACTGATTCGAACGATCGAATCAACCTACGAAACAAGTCCCATTGTGTTCGGAATGGGGGTAAAACACTATGGACGACAGGCGGTGGGCCTCGTTTCGAGGTCGTATGAAAAAGTCAACTTTTAGTAAATAAAAAAAAAATATCTCCCTCTCCTTATATCCGCTCAGGCCCCCCCCACGTTTAAATCAATTCAGAAAGAAAAAAAAAGAAAAAAAAAATGGAGGGCGCGATGGCCGCCGCCGCCCCAGGCGGAACACCGCCGCAACCCCCCCCCCTTTCTTTCCGCCGCCTCCTTCCTTCTCCTCCCCCTCCACTCCTTCTCCGACTGCGACATCCCCCAGGCCACCGCACCATCTTCGTACCCTCTCCGCTCCCTCCATCTCGAGGCCGCCACCAACATCTCACGCCCCCACAGTGAACCCCCACCGCCCCTTAGGCTCCTCCCTCCTCGATTTCAGACCCCAAACCCCTGTAAGTTTTTAATGTTTTATTTTTTATTTGTTTTCTATATTTATTTATTAGGTAATAGCTTTTATAAATTTAGAAAAATCGTTTTTTCTCTCATGATTAAAATTAGTCTTGTTTGCTAGGTATATGAGATAAAAAGGGTGTGAACTTTATTTTTATAATGAAGGGATGAAAATAAAAATCTGATTTTTATACATATAGCGAATTAAAAATAGGATTTTTATATACTAGAGAATATAAAAAGGTGATTTTTATAAACTTCATATTTTTGAAAAGGCGAGAACTTTATATATAGAAAGAAAAATATGATTTTTATATTTTTAAAGTATTAAAAATATAATCTTTATTAAGTAGAAGATGTAAAAATATAGTCTTTACTATATAGAAGAATTAAAAATATAATTTTTACATGATAGAAATATTAAAAATAGCATCTTTATGTGTGTAGAAGAATAAAGATGTGACTTTTATAATGATATATTTTTGAAAAGATGAAGTCTATATTTTTGAAAAGGCGAAATCTATATTTTTGAAATGGAATTTTTTATCTATATGGCATCGCAGAAAAAATTCGATTTTTATATATTGAATAGCGAAGAAGAGAAAATATAATTGTTTTTAAAAGAGAAAATAAAATTGTTTTACAAGACGAAATAAAAATGTGATTTTTATATATTGAACTTCGAAATAAAAATGTGATTTTTATATATTGAACTTCGAAATAAAAATGTGATTTTTATATATTGAACTTCGAAATAAAAATGTGATTTTTATATATTGAACTTCGAAATAAAAATGTGATTTTTATATATTGAATAACGAAGTAAAGATTCGATTTTTACATATGTAGTGGCTACAACAACGAAGAGGCGAGAACGAAGAAGATTTATATCAAAGAAGAGTCAAGATGTTTGGATAGCTATCGGTGAGAATTTCTCACCTTTCAATTTCTTTTTCTAGTTATATATATATACTAGGATGCAGACGGTGCTTAGTAGCACCCGACACAATCGTCCACAGACCATGGACTTGTTTGTTTGGTTGCATAGATTAGTCAGATTATTTGATTTGAATTTGGTTGTTTGGTGAATTTGATTGATGTGTGAATGGCGTGGGCCTTCACTAGACCGGGGATAAGGCGAGGCCTCGTCCCGTTTCTAGTATCGTGCCGTTATGCCGCCGAAATTTTCTAAAATATGTTAGAAAAATAAAAATATCATTTTATTTAAAGAATGAACTGAATAGAAATTCATATGTTGGAATAAAATGTTTTGTCGTTAAAAATATAATTTTTAACGTGAATGTGAATAAAATAAATATTCATTTACAAACCAGACGGTTTGTTTATGTACACCTATTTGAAGGACATTGATTAGGTCGATAAATTTTACACATCGCCCAACTGCACGAATAAAAATCTGTGTTTGATTGTTTGAAACCCCACACGGGTGTTGGGATGAAATTTGAAGTTCACTCATCCTGATTGATTAAATATGTCAATCGATTGATTGACAGGCTGTTATAAGCATTAGATATCTATATTTGATGCTTATACGGTGTAGTGCACTTTGGTTGATGGTTGATTATTTATCGTTGCTATTATATACATGTGTTGTATGAAAATCCATATAATTAACTTTATATGGTAATTGATTGGGCCTCATTCCAATCGTGAAAATAAAGAATATTTTGATAATAACAAATATTTTGATAATATTTGAAATAGAATATTTGAAAATAGAAATATGTGAAGCCGTGACGATTAGATTGACGCCATTTTGACGTGAACGATATTTATATCGATTTTATTCATTTTAAAATGAATATTGAAAAGTGATTTCGAAATCGAATATTTCGAAATGAATTGAATTGAAAACGATTTCGAAATGAAATGAATTGAAAACGATTTCGAAATGAAATGAATTGAAAACGATTTCGAAATGAAATGAATTGAAAACGATTTCGAAATGAAATGAATTGAAAACGATTTCGAAATGAAATGAATTGAAAACGATTTCGAAATGAAATGAATTGAAAACGATTTCGAAATGAAATGAATTGAAAACGATTTCGAAATGAATTGAAAACGAATTCGAATTGGATTGAAAGTGAATTGAAATGAATTCAAATTGAATTAAAATTTGAATTGAATAGAAATGAATTTTAAACCGAATTTATAAAGAAGAATTCAATTTTGGATTTGAATTGAAATGGAAGTTGAAATTGCTTTTGGAACGAATTTAAAACTATTTATATAATTCGTTTTAAATAGAAATCGACGATATATATATTATATATATTATATATATAATATAATGGCCTGAATAGAACGCGCCGCGCCGCGGCAGTTCGTGAATTTCGACCATTGATTTCAAACGGACATTACGGGAGATCCGTCCGTCGGATTCTCCTAAAACCGGAACCGTTGGGTTCGTATCGAAAAGAGCTTTCTAACGAATATTAGAAATTAGAAATCTAACGGTTGGATTTGGAATTATGTCCAAATCAAATTTGAAAAAGGTCGCTATAAGTGCAGTTCGATGGCCATTGATGGAAATCGACTATACGGGCCTTGATAAAATTATTAAAAATAGTAATAATTTGTGTAAAATCATAAAAAATGATTTAGAAAAGATTGGGATGAAAGACTCCATATTTGAAAAGATAAAAATAGATTTTTATCGAAATGAATTAGTTTTGAACTAGGAATATAATTCCGTTTATTTTTAAATAAATAAATTGAAGTTGAAAAGGGTTTTAAAAATAACCAAAATTTCTAATGATTGCATTGGAGTGGATTTGAATCGAAATTGTCTTCGGAATATTTCGATGTTGGAATTCGTGATTATACGGATGTTGTTATGGAAATTTGAAAGATATATATTTATATCGTTATTTCCAATACGACATTTGTTAGTCGTAGAATTTGATATTGAATATAAGCCGATATATTTTCTACTCAGAGCCTTGTATTGAATATCAAATGTGATTTGGGTTTGTCGTGAATGGTGTCTTCACTAACACTGTTCTTGAACCCAGTTGAGAAAAAAAATTAAATCTTTTTATTTAGATTTAATGAAGTGTACCAATTAAACGATATTTAATTGGAATTGAATTGGTATTGATTTTTGGGTTTATCGTGAACAGTGTTTTAAATAACACTTGTTCTTTAACCCGATAATTAATGGAATGTGATTTTGGGTTTATCGTGAACCGTGTTTTAAATGACACTGATTCTTTAACCCAGTTAAAGATTAAAACTAAGTGGAGTTTTAATGAATCTTTAATTAGATTGAAATGATCGAAAATGGAGTATCACCAGTTTTGCTCCAGGCGATGGTTAAATCTTTAATTAGATTTGAACGTGAAATGGTAATTGAATTTACCGATAACACTGTGGTGTTAGATATGAAGTATTACCAGTTTTACTTCATGGGATGAATAGGTTGGGATTGGGAAATAAAATAAATGATTACTTCGGTGTGGTTCGCTAATCCCGACTAGTTTGAATTGATATTCAAAGGAGATTAAAGAAAAAATTTAAAGAATTTATCTTGGATAAAATTAATGGGAACTTTTCCCAAAGTATAGGAATATTTGAATAAAAGAATATTCTAAATTGGAATGAGGCGTATGTTGTGTTTGTGTAACACTTTCATAATATATACGCGAGTTATTCAGAAAGACCGGGTTTATCCCATTCTGAATAACTGATTCGACGTGGTGTCGAAGATGAAGACGGTGGTCGAAGACCAGAAGTCTTCACGTCGTTTGGGTGATAACTGATGATCTTGATTGGGCTGTACACCCAAGAAGATGGAAACAGTTGGTGATCGTCCAGACGTACTTGGAGATCGATGGATATGCGGGGTACTAGGTGCCTCCGGTTTCGTTCAGACCCAGAACGGACTTGTAAATGGACTGTGTGTCTGACATTGGATTTTAGTCTGTGTGATTGACCTCTATTAAATATATATCTGTTTGGCGGCGGAGAATTTATTCTCTTGCTTAACGCCCTTCTCTGAGACGTACGAGCTCAGGGGTTATATATTGATGGATATCAAACGCATGGAGTGAATTGCCTGTGTGGCATGCCTAAGTGGCAATTGATCTAGGCTTCTGTTGAAAAGCAAAGTCTTGTGGTGATGATCAAAGCACGGCCTTTGTGGCGTAGCTTTGTGTAACGTTTGATTCGCGAGTTTCACACCCGGTATGAACCAAAAACGGGAGAGGACGTCAGGGAGGGCATGCGTTTCTTCCTAGCTAGAAGTGGCGTCAGTGGTTTTACACGCCCTGACGAGTTTGACTTATGTGGTTGTTGCTGTTGCGAGGCGCCTCGGATTGATCGGTCGTTCTCGAACCGATGGAGTCATTTAGTTGGCTCGTTTACGCCCCATAGGGCGGGGAAACGCATGTTCAGGGTTTAAGTTTAATCCACATCGGTGGACTGGCCCTGAGGATCCAAGGGTCACTCGAGCTCTGATCCTGAGACTCGGGCTAGGCAGTCTCGAATCGGTTGAGGACTATCTTTTGCCTCGGTTCATAGACGGAAATCCAATTTCCAAATACGTGACTTTGCAGTTTTATTTGTAGAGCCTAGTATGGCGACATAGTGGGATGGGGCGCTCATGCCGCCTATGATTGATACTTATGATTTGAAGATTGTTTTATACACTATGCACTTATTATAGTATCAAATGATTTGTTTTAAACGTATCAAGCATTCTTTGGCTGTTATAAGGGAAAACCCTATCCCCCGGCTTGCGTTGCATTGTGTGATAGGACCTGGGTCTTATAACAGCTTCATTTTTCTTTATTTAGCATTGCGCTGTTTGTTATATGCACTGGTATTCTTGGGAGGAAACCCGTTCCGTGTTATACGGCGTGGTCCCTTCATTTACCTAACTTTCAAATAAAGATTAATAACTGTTTTAGTTCTCACACCAGTCACATGACTGACCTGGAGTTTATTGTTTTAACCTAAACTCTGGGTGCCCCTATTTTCGACACGGGCAGCTAGTAGTTTTGGTTTTGCAGATTTATATTCACAGGATCTTGGTTTACAGCTGGAACGATATCCGGAAAGCTTTGTATCCGTATATCTGTTCTAGTTGTGTATTGTATTATTTTCCGCTGATATGTATTTAAATGTAATTTAAATCTCTGATATTTCTGTGTAAAATTTATTCGTTTATACTCTGTATATTCTTGTAATCTGATGCATTGTTGTAATATACAATGAAACATTCTTTTGTATGTATTCTGTTGTGGCTTGTTCTCGAACTATCCGACACTTTCCTTAACGGGGAAGTTACGGGTTTTCACAGTTGGTATCAGAGCTTTGGTTTACAAAGCTTAGAGAACAAGACACATTAGAACCGTACGAAA
Source organism: Allium sativum (assembly GCA_030737875.1). NCBI lineage: Eukaryota > Viridiplantae > Streptophyta > Magnoliopsida > Asparagales > Amaryllidaceae > Allium > Allium sativum. The sequence goes on from JASFAX010000020.1 coordinate 1,954,172, forward strand.
GAATTCATCAGAAATTGGATTAGTAATATCCAACGAGAATGACTCATTAGAGATGGGATCAGTAGTATCCTAGAACGAGTGTGAAGAGTATATTTTTCAAATGAAAACAATTTTTGTTTTGAAAATTTAAATCAATTATTCGTATCTGATTATCTATTTATATTGAGTTGGACAGTCCAGTATATAAAGATTTTGCGTATACGTCTGATCCACGTGTATTTGAAATTTTAATATACTGGATAGATATAGAATCACACTCTAGTCGCCCGAAGATGATTCTGATGATAGTTCGAACATCATCAGAATTGGTATTCGTGTTTCGAAGGTGTGATATCTATATATTTCCTATTGACTGGTGTGAGAACCAAAATTAGATAGGGCCTATTGTTGTGATTTGACATCAAAAATCTGATTTTTGACTATGTATCAAAGTTATGAATTTGAAACTCTAATTCACTAATTGATTGATGTTTGTGTTGTTTGTTTAATTGTTTGATAATTTTGAACCATTATGCCTAATTTGATCAAATATTGAACTGTATTGAAAATTGGTCGCATTTGCTTGCATATACATATATATCATTGAACAGGTCATAGCAAGGAGGCTAGAGCCAGAGAATAAAATTTGTTTGCCCGACAAATAGGTACATGTTTACTACATGATTTACCGTTTTGTTTGGGTGATGATGATTTTGTGAGCCTATTGGCTAGCCGCTTGGCTTTTTCTTTTTCTTTTTGAGATCTGAAGGACCGGGGAAGCTATTTGAAATTCCCCGATGCTCCCGGTGCAGGGGAGGTTATGGCGAAATTTTTCAAAAATTTAGGGTGTTAGCCAAATTTTTGAAGTTTTGAAAATTCTCAGAAACTAAAGAGTTGGAGAATGGAAGCCAGATCGAACGTAGAGTTGTTTAATCAAACCACTTTCGACTTTGTTCCTTTTCGGGGACGAAAAGTTTTAAGTGGGGGAGATTGTAATAACCTGGAAAATCTGGGCCAGTTTAAAATTTTTATTTTGGCAATTTTAGCGAATTTTGATTATTTAAAATGAATTATTTTAAATAATATCGACGAGAAATTTATTTTGAATAGAATTCGAACGTATATATTATACGCGTCGTCGTTAGAATATAAATATTTATATATAATTATAAATAGAATTGAAAATGGCGCGGTAGTTCGATAATTCGATTTCAAACTTCAATTGAATGTACCGGGTGCAAAACAATCCGGATTTTAGTGAAACCAAAAATGATAGGATCTATTTGATAATATCTTTCCAACGTATTCGAGAAATCAAGATTTCATAGCGGGAATCAAAAGATATGTCCAGTTGAAAATTCTGAATAGTCGCTATGGAATTCAGGCCCTTAAAAATGGACATTTTGCAAACGACCTCGGATTTCGACGAAACCAGTTTGTTGGGTCCGCAGTGTCAAATTATTGCTAGATTCCAAATTTCATAATTTTTCGAATCAATATGTGAGCGTGACAAAGGAAAACGCGTTTGATCAGTTTCAGTTGATTTTAATCGACTGGAAAATGGCTATTTTTCTAACGGTCTCAGAATTCGACGAAATTAGTTTTGTTAGGACCGTATCGTCAATACGAAGCTAGAAAATATTTTTCCGCAATTTATAGAGTTAGTATGTGACCCCGGTAATTTGAAATGTACGTTTAAAATTCAATATAGTGATTTAAAGGTAAATTTAATGGAAACTGATTCGAACGATCGAATCAACCTACGAAACAAGTCCCATTGTGTTCGGAATGGGGGTAAAACACTATGGACGACAGGCAGTGGGCCTCGTTTCGAGGTCGTATGAAAAAGTCAACTTTTAGTAAATAAAAAAAATCTCCCTCTCCTTATATCCGCTCAGCCCCCCCCCCCCCCCCCACGTTTAAATCAATTCAGAAAGAAAAAAAAAAAGAAAAAAAAAAATTGGAGGGCGCGATGGCCGCCGCCGCCCCAGGCGGAACACCGCCGCAACCCCCCCTTCTTTCCGCCGCCTCCTTCCTTCTCCTCCCCCTCCACTCCTCCGACTGCGACATCCCCCAGGCCACCGCACCATCTTCGTACCCTCTCCGCTCCCTCCATCTCGAGGCCGCCACCAACATCTCACGCCCCCATAGTGAACCCCCACCGCCCCTTAGGCTCCTCCCTCCTCGATTTCAGACCCCAAACCCCTGTAAGTTTTTAATGTTTTATTTTTTATTTGTTTTCTTTATTTATTTATTAGGTAATAGCTTTTATAAATTTAGAAAAATCGTTTTTTCTCTCATGATTAAAATTAGTCTTGTTTGCTAGGTATATGAGATAAAAAGGGTGTGAACTTTATTTTTATAATGAAGGGATGAAAATAAAAATCTGATTTTTATACATATAGCGAATTAAAAATAGGATTTTTATATACTAGAGAATATAAAAAGGTGATTTTTATAAACTTCATATTTTTGAAAAGGCGAGAACTTTATATATAGAAAGAAAAATATGATTTTTATATTTTTAAAGTATTAAAAATATAATCTTTATTAAGTAGAAGATGTAAAAATATAGTCTTTACTATATAGAAGAATTAAAAATATAATTTTTACATGATAGAAATATTAAAAATAGCATCTTTATATGTGTAGAAGAATAAAAATGTGACTTTTATAATGATATATTTTTGAAAAGATGAAGTCTATATTTTTGAAAAGGCGAAATCTATATTTTTGAAATGGAATTTTTTATCTATATGGCATCGCAGAAAAAATTCGATTTTTATATATTGAATAGCGAAGAAGAGAAAATATAATTGTTTTTAAAAGAGAAAATAAAATTGTTTTACAAGACGAAATAAAAATGTGATTTTTATATATTGAACTTCGAAATAAAAATGTGATTTTTATATATTGAACTTCGAAATAAAAATGTGATTTTTATATATTGAACTTCGAAATAAAAATGTGATTTTTATATATTGAACTTCGAAATAAAAATGTGATTTTTATATATTGAACTTCGAAATAAAAATGTGATTTTTATATATTGAATAACGAAGTAAAGATTCGATTTTTACATATGTAGTGGCTACAACAACGAAGAGGCGAGAACGAAGAAGATTTATATCAAAGAAGAGTCAAGATGTTTGGATAGCTATCGGTGAGAATTTCTCACCTTTCAATTTCTTTTTCTAGTTATATATATATATATATACTAGGATGCAGACGGTGCTTAGTAGCACCCGACACAATCGTCCACAGACCATGGACTTGTTTGTTTGGTTGCATAGATTAGTCAGATTATTTGATTTGAATTTGGTTGTTTGGTGAATTTGATTGATGTGTGAATGGCGTGGGCCTTCACTAGACCGGGGATAAGGCGAGGCCTCGTCCCGTTTCTAGTATCGTGCCGTTATGCCGCCGAAATTTTCTAAAATATGTTAGAAAAATAAAAATATCATTTTATTTAAAGAATGAACTGAATAGAAATTCATATGTTGGAATAAAATGTTTTGTCGTTAAAAATATAATTTTTAACGTGAATGTGAATAAAATAAATATTCATTTACAAACCAGACGGTTTGTTTATGTACACCTATTTGAAGGACATTGATTGGGTCGATAAATTTTACACATCGCCCAACTGCACGAATAAAAATCTGTGTTTGATTGTTTGAAACCCCACACGGGTGTTGGGATGAAATTTGAAGTTCACTCATCCTGATTGATTAAATATGTCAATCGATTGATTGACAGACTGTTATAAGCATTAGATATCTATATTTGATGCTTATACGGTGTAGTGCACTTTGGTTGATGGTTGATTATTTATCGTTGCTATTATATACATGTGTTGTATGAAAATCCATATAATTAACTTTATATGGTAATTGATTGGGCCTCATTCCAATCGTGAAAATAAAGAATATTTTGATAATAACAAATATTTTGATAATATTTGAAATAGAATATTTGAAAATAGAAATATGTGAAGCCGTGACGATTAGATTGACGCCATTTTGACGTGAATGATATTTATATCGATTTTATTCATTTTAAAATGAATATTGAAAAGTGATTTCGAAATCGAATATTTCGAAATGAATTGAATTGAAAACGATTTCGAAATGAAATGAATTGAAAACGATTTCGAAATGAAATGAATTGAAAACGATTTCGAAATGAAATGAATTGAAAACGATTTCGAAATGAAATGAATTGAAAACGATTTTAAAATGAAATGAATTGAAAACGATTTCGAAATGAAATGAATTGAAAACGATTTCGAAATGAAATGAATTGAAAACGATTTCGAAATGAAATGAATTGAAAATGATTTCGAAATGAAATGAATTGAAAACGATTTCGAAATGAATTGAAAACGAATTCGAATTGGATTGAAAGTGAATTGAAATGAATTCAAATTGAATTAAAATTTGAATTGAATAGAAATGAATTTTAAACCGAATTTATAAAGAAGAATTCAATTTTGGATTTGAATTGAAATGGAAGTTGAAATTGCTTTTGGAACGAATTTAAAACTATTTATATAATTCGTTTTAAATAGAAATCGACGATATATATATTATATATATTATATATATAATATAATGGCCTGAATAGAACGCGCCGCGCCGCGGTAGTTCGTGAATTTCGACCATTGATTTCAAACGGACATTACGGGAGATCCGACCGTCGGATTCTCCTAAAACCGGAACCGTTGGGTTCGTATCGAAAAGAGCTTTCTAACGAATATTAGAAATTAGAAATCTAACGGTTGGATTTGGAATTATGTCCAAATCAAATTTGAAAAAGGTCGCTATAAGTGCAGTTCGATGGCCATTGATGGAAATCGACTATACGGGCCTTGATAAAATTATTAAAAATAGTAATAATTTGTGTAAAATCATAAAAAATGATTTAGAAAAGATTGGGATGAAAGACTCCATATTTGAAAAGATAAAAATAGATTTTTATCGAAATGAACTAGTTTTGAACTAGGAATATAATTCCGTTTATTTTTAAATAAATAAATTGAATTTGAAAAGGGTTTTAAAAATAACCAAAATTTCTAATGATTGCATTGGAGTGGATTTGAATCGAAATTGTCTTCGGAATATTTCGATGTTGGAATTCGTGATTATACGGATGTTGTTATGGAAATTTGAAAGATATATATTTATATCGTTATTTCCAATACGACATTTGTTAGTCGTAGAATTTGATATTGAATATAAGCCGATATATTTTCTATTCAGAGCCTTGTATTGAATATCAAATGTGATTTGGGTTTGTCGTGAATGGTGTCTTCACTAACACTGTTCTTGAACCCAGTTGAGAAAAAAAATTAAATCTTTTTATTTAGATTTAATGAAGTGTACCAATTAAACGATATTTAATTGGAATTGAATTGGTATTGATTTTTGGGTTTATCGTGAACAGTGTTTTAAATAACACTTGTTCTTTAACCCGATAATTAATGGAATGTGATTTTGGGTTTATCGCGAACCGTGTTTTAAATGACACTGATTCTTTAACCCAGTTAAAGATTAAAACTAAGTGGAGTTTTAATGAATCTTTAATTAGATTGAAATGATCGAAAATGGAGTATCACCAGTTTTGCTCCAGGCGATGGTTAAATCTTTAATTAGATTTGAACGTGAAATGGTAATTGAATTTACCGATAACACTGTGGTGTTAGATATGAAGTATTACCAGTTTTACTTCATGGGATGAATAGGTTGGGATTGGGAAATAAAATAAATGATTACTTCGGTGTGGTTCGCTAATCCCGACTAGTTTGAATTGATATTCAAAGGAGATTAAAGAATAAATTTAAAGAATTTATCTTGGATAAAATTAATGGGAACTTTTCCCAAAGTATAGGAATATTTGAATAAAAGAATATTCTGAATTGGAATGAGGCGTATGTTGTGTTTGTGTAACACTTTTATAATATATACGCGAGTTATTCAGAAAGACCGGGTTTATCCCATTCTGAATAACTGATTCGACGTGGTGTCGAAGATGAAGACGGTGGTCGAAGACCAGAAGTCTTCACGTCGTTTGGGTGATAACTGATGATCTTGATTGGGCTGTACACCCAAGAAGATGGAAACAGTTGGTGATCGTCCAGACGTACTTGGAGATCGATGGATATGCGGGGTACTAGGTGCCTCCGGTTTCGTTCAGACCCAGAACGGACTTGTAAATGGACTGTGTGTCTGACATTGGATTTTAGTTTGTGTGATTGACCTCTATTAAATATATATCTGTTTGGCAGCGGAGAATTTATTCTCTTGCTTAACGCCCTTCTCTGAGACGTACGAGCTCAGGGGTTATATATTGATGGATATCAAACGCATGGAGTGAATTGCCTGTGTGGCATGCCTAAGTGGCAATTGATCGAGGCTTCTGTTGAAAAGCAAAGTCTTGTGGTGATGATCAAAGCACGGCCTTTGTGGCGTAGCTTTGTGTAACGTTTGATTCGCGAGTTTCACACCCGGTATGAACCAAAAACGGGAGAGGACGTCAGGGAGGGCATGCGTTTCTTCCTAACTAGAAGTGGCGTCAGTGGTTTTACACGCCCTGACGAGTTTGACTTATGTGGTTGTTGCTGTTGCGAGGCGCCTCGGATTGATCGGTCGTTCTCGAACCGATGGAGTCATTTAGTTGGCTCGTTTACGCCCCATAGGGTGGGGAAACGCATGTTCAGGGTTTAAGTTTAATCCACATCAGTGGACTGGCCCTGAGGATCCAAGGGTCACTCGAGCTCTGATCCTGAGACTCGGGCTAGGCAGTCTCGAATCGGTTGAGGACTATCTTTTGCCTCGGTTCGTAGACGGAAATCCAATTTCCAAATACGTGACTTTGCGGTTTTATTTGTAGAGCCTAGTATGGCGACATAGTGGGATGGGGCGCTCATGCCGCCTATGATTGATACTTATGATTTGAAGATTGTTTTATACACTATGCACTTATTATAGTATCAAATGATTTGTTTTAAACGTATCAAGCATTCTTTGGCTGTTATAAGGGAAAACCCTATCCCCCGGCTTGCGTTGCATTGTGTGATAGGACCTGGGTCTTATAACAGCTTCATTTTTCTTTATTTAGCATTGCGCTGTTTGTTATATGCACTGGTATTCTTGGGAGGAAACCCGTTCCGTGTTATACGGCGTGGTCCCTTGATTTACCTAACTTTCAAATAAAGATTAATAACTGTTTTAGTTCTCACACCAGTCACATGACTGACCTGGAGTTTATTGTTTTAACCTAAACTCTCGGTGCCCCTATTTTCGACACGGGCAGCTAGTAGTTTTGGTTTTGCAGATTTATATTCACAGGATCCTGGTTTACAGCTGGAACGATATCCGGAAAGCTTTGTATCCGTATATCTCTTCTAGTTGTGTATTGTATTATTTTCCGCTGATATGTATTTAAATGTAATTTAAATCTCTGATATTTCTGTGTAATATTTATTCGTTTATACTCTGTATATTCTTGTAATCTGATGCATTGTTGTAATATACAATGAAACGTTCTTTTGTATGTATTCTGTTGTGGCTTGTTCTCGAACTATCCGACACTTTCCTTAACGGGGAAGTTACGGGTTTTCACAAAGATCCAAGCTAGATGCTAGTGTTCCCACCCTGAGAACCTGGGGGGGGGGGAACGGAAGAAAAGAGGCGAAAGAAAACGGGTCAGTCAAAAAGACTGGTAAGTCCTACCTACTATCAGTATAAAAACTAATAAAGTTAACTGGACATGTAAAACAGAGATGAAACATAGGGTGATAACTGGCATGGTGAAAAGTTAACAAGATAGATCAAGTGTGGCATCGCATATACAAGGTTAAGTTTTGCACCAATAGTACTAGTAATCCAACCCATGTCAAGTATAAACAAGAAATGATCCCTTGGCCCAATATCATGAGGTGACCCAAGTCGGGGTCCAACTACACGGTCTAGTCGATCGGCTCCCTATAAGCCTAACTCGTCAAGTGTCGGTGTCATACGGCCCAATCACGGAATGTAGTCAAACTGTGCTAGGTCCACCCTAGGGTGTATCAAGTCCTAGGGTGCCAACCACTGACACGAATCGAGCAAGCACAGTCTAAATTTACTGGTGCTTGTGCCTGCTTTTTCAACTCTGGACTATGTGCACGACCATAGTCCGCCTGAACCTACACCGGTGCACCAACTCAGCCGTCGTTCTGGTCGCTTACAATCAGTCCAGTAATCGTGCCCCACCCTAGCCTAGTCCCTAGGGTATCGTTGATACATCCAAGAGGGTTACTGCTGAAAAGGACCGCGTAACTAGGGTTACTAACGGGTTAAGTGTGGTTAACCCTATCCCATCATGTATCAAGTTGGTTAAGTACACCCAAGAGGTTCATGACTTAACCCCCAACAATCCATCGTGTTCAATTGGTTAAGTATTCAAGAGGTCCATGACTTAACCCTATCATATGGCATTAATTACTTAATGCACCCCAACCTCTCACATTAGACTTTGTTGTGGTTACTAGTTAAGCCGGGCGGGTCCGGGTAGCTTTACACCACAACCTAGTCTAACCTCGGGTTTTAAGTGCGATATGACCAACTACTCACATTGGGTCCTATTGTTTGTAGCCACTAGTTAAGCTGGTCGGTTCCGGGTAGATTTATGCTACAAACTCAACCCAACCTCGAGTTGGCCACTTTCATGTTTTCTACATGTCATGTCCACGTTCATGTTTTCAAGTATAATCACATGTCATATTTTCAAATCATGTTTCATGTCATTTAAATTTACCCATAACGTAACCCCATCGCACGTAAGTTCGCATCAACACAAATAGATCAAAAGGGGGAACATAATGGTATGACAAGTTGGGCATAAAGTGGCAAAGTCTATCACAAGTTTAACATGGTGATATATGAGGCAAAGGTGTTCAACATACTAGCATATAAGGTTATTGGCCTCAAAACATGCATGACATCAACTTAGCAAATAGGTGATAACATGGTCATAGTTAACATAGGGTGATAACTTGTGATTAGCATATAGTTCATAACATCATAGGCAAGTTAACATAAAGATCATGAGAGGATCTATGTTGCATTATGCATAACTACCAAGTTCTATGTTGCATTATGCATAACCATCAAATAAAGCTCATAGCTTTCTACCCAAAAATCAAGGTAAATGATACTAGGTTCATGATAGTGCCACAATCATAGATCAAAAGAGTCATATATGGATCTATGCATACAAATGTAGCCCAAAGACAAGTATTATACCCAAAAGTCACATTTCAACTTGCTACATGATCATATTAACTTCATAGTTTAAATCTAAGAGTAGAATAGGGCTTACAAAGCTTGGCTAAGAAGACTAGAACAAAATAAAGCAAGATTGAGACGAAGCCACACTAGAAATCCCCAACTAAAGATAAGATCCACTCCAAGCCTTGAGAAATAAGAAGAAAGACCCTTGTTTTGATGAAGAAAGATGGCTCTTTTACTAGCTTAGAACACTCAAACTTTCATGAAGAGGATGGAGGACATGATATGAAGGTGGAAGCCATGATTAGGAAGCATTTTGGCATAATTTAGTTGTAGGAATGATTTGTGTTGATTTAGGCTAGGTATTAGGGTCCTTTTGTAGAAGTTTAGGTTAGTTTAGGCCATAGGATTAACCCTAATTCAGATCCGAGCCATCAAATCACGTCACAAGCCAACAAAACAAGACCCAGGAGCCAAAACAGGTGCATCAGGCCAGACTGGCCGACCACCCAAGTCGACAGGGGTGTCGACTGGGCAGTCGACACCACCTGGGGTGTATCGACTCCCAAGTCGACTCCCCAGTCGACTTGGGGGCTGGGCGGGAAATATTCCCGCCCAGTCTGCTTGGCTCCAGATTCTAAATTTGAACTGTTTTTTGAACTTGAAATTTTCTGAAAACTTTGACGGGCCATAACTGGATCATACGGACTCCGATTTTCGAAAACTCAGACTATATTTCGCGTATTTTTCCGAGACGAACGCAATGGCACAGCCCGTTTCCCTTGATTCATATTTTAACATTTAATTCTGCCTTGATTTATATTATAACATGTTATTCAAAAATGCGGGTTGTTACAGCCCGTCTCGTGTTTATGCACTTAGACCCCTCACATTAGACTCACCACTTGTGGTCGCTTGATATGTCGGTCGGTTCGGGCAGACTTCCACCACAAGTGTAATCTAACCTTGTGTCTATGCGCGATTACCATTTCTAATTACTGTAATTTTAGGCATTTCAATTATTAGCCAATTATTCCTATGTCGTTATAGGGTTTCATGCCCCTTTCCCAAGTCATGTTCATAAGAACCATATACCCCAAATTAAGATCTTTAATCACAATTTGACTTATGCCTCAAATTCATATTCATATATTTCATTCAAGTTATGCCAAATTTCCCATTTACAAGTTATGCCCTAATTTTACCATTTTCCCCTCGTTCCCAATTTAACGCATTCACATAATTTAGCGGCATACCTAGGCTTGAAAGTAGGCTGGCTATAAAATAAAAGGGGGAAAGGATGAAGGGAAGATGACAGAAATGATTATACTAACAATATTGACATATAATGGCAGAAATAGGCACAAACATGTAGTGGAATAATGACAAGATAGGCATATAGGAACAGATCTAATGAACATATGATAATAGAACTTATTCTAATATAATTGGGATAGGCATGATGAGATCTGAACAATGGTTTATATATCCAACTAATAACAGATCCAATCTAATCACAAACATGATTGGAACAGGCATGAGGTGATCTAAACAGTGAAACAGTGGCAGATTTGACATGATAAATAGGTATAGGTTTAGATCTAGTTCATAGTCATGTCAGAATAACATAAATACATAAGTTATAGCAGATCTGATTTGATTCAAATAGTCACAGGCATAGATCCAAGTTAATGTCATATCAAGATTAAATTTTAAATTATTTAGATATAAAATTAACATAGGCTCACTGTGATTGGATCTAGAAAGAAAGATTGCAGATATCAGATCTAAACTTGAATAACTCTAGTTGATTGAAGAAGAAGAAAAGACTTGATTCGGTCTAGGCTGAGACAGCATCTTGCTCTCCATTATTTTTTGGTGTGCAAAAACATGAGAAATGAGGCCATATTTATAGCCGTCCCCAAACCCTAATCTGTCCAGATCTGCCCTAGGGGGGTCGACCCCCCTCTTAGGGGGTTGACCTATAGGTCGACATCCTCCTTGAGAGGTCGACCCAGGGGTCGACACCCCTGGGCGGGAGATTTCCTGCTCACCCCTTTTCCAGTGATTTTGATCTATTTTGAACCAATTTTTAATTTCTGGACTTAATATATATATATATATATATATATTCTTGCACGTATATAAGCTTCAAACCTTAATAACTTATCCATACGCTGTCCGTTTTACGCAAACCAGGTGTCTATTTTAACCGGAATTCTGAGACGAACGCAATGGCGTAGTCCATTTCACTTAATTTTAAATATTAAATTAATTATTCTTTAATTTATCATCTTTAGCGTTGTTAAAATTACTGGGTGTTACGGCAGTGATGTTGCCCCATGGCCATTAAAATCTGATATCATCTCTTTTACATTTCTAATATCACTGACAGGAGATGATTGCCAAGCTTTTTAAGGTAAAAAGAAAGTTATTTAACACACATGATGAAGTGTTAAATTTAATCTCAGCAAAACAAAGTCAATTTTCATAAAGATGCACCATTTCTTCCTACATTGCAATGACATTAACAAAATTACAGTTTTGGAAAAGATAATGAAAAAATGGAACATAGTCTTAAACTTTTAGATGATTCACCAAGAAAGAAGCATCCATGTAAGCTGTCGTATATGAATAAAATTGCATCTTCGTACGAACCCTAAATTAGAGATTCAAGCTTTTCCACAAAGAATAATATAACAACCCATCTCCTTATTTTAGCTACCTTTCAAATCAACCATTCCAAATAGATAAGTTAAAAATCACAAAGCAAACATTTTTTATCTATACCCATATAGAGATCCAATTACCGAAAGTTATACTTTATAATTTAACATGCACTTTTAAAGTGAATAAGAGCAACTAAGCCCGGATTTCTTTATACTTTTGGATTAATTGCAAGAAAAGATAATATTGGTAGCTTCCTAAGTGTGCAAAGTAAGATAATTAACATAAATATAAACTAACTTAAGCTATCAATATATCTCATATTATAACCACTAATTAAACATTAATAATGTTCGTGTATTTTTTTCTTGATTAGTGGTACATATGTCTCATGATAACCCCATTAATATAAATTTAAGTCATTAATATGCCCAGTAATATAGTCGATAATCATTCTCCATAATCTTTCATATATCTATGGACTGAATTATTAAATTATTAAGTAGAATAACCTATTAAAAATAAGATTCTCTCTAAATTTAGGCATGCTATGGTATATATATACTATGATTATTTTGAATTATTCAAGCTACGCAGGAAATTTTTTTATTAATTCATTAAAACATGCAATTCATTAAACCATAGCAGTCAAACAAAATAATACCATCGGCTAATACTAAAGTTAAAAAAGTATGAGCAGCTCAGTGCAATTCTGGTAGTAGTATAATGTTTGTGTCACAATAGTAACAACTTTAACAATGATGACTTTCAGAATAGCAGTTTGTTTTCCCAACTTGATATTTGTTGTCTGCCGTGTTGCAGAAAGAATGAAACTTATGAATAATTGCTTTTCCGTTGTAACTACAAAAATACATCATCTCTTTTTACCGACTAAAATTGAGAATTGTTCATCCAGTTACTATAGATCTTTTAGTGGAAAGTTAAGAGCTTAAATCTACTTTTAGAATGAAAATGCCATGCAAGATATTGCTTATGTCGCACTGAGAACTTCGATTTATCATATTTGTGTAGAGAGAAAACATGAGAATTTTTGATAACGAAGAAAGCATGAGACTATAATGTTACAATTATCAATTATTAGAATTAGTTTGTTATTGTCTAAGTATAAACGTTAATCATCTTGGAGAGCTATAAGGTTCGTTCATAAGACGAAATACACGAGCGTTCCATGATGTCTGTAATTTAGTTGAGAGCCTATCGGTCGAAATCTCATTCGGTTCCGAGCTAATATAAAGAAATTACTGCAATTTTCACAGCAAAGTAGCAATTTTGTATGTAGGCGGAGTTCAAATATGTGAATATAGCCTTTTATTTTCTAAATAAAACTGTTAATCACCTTGGAAACCTATAGTATTTGTTCACAGGACGAAACATTTGAGTATTCCATACTGTCCGTAATTCAGTTAAGAGTCTACCGGTTGATGTCTCGTTCAGTTCCGAGGAAGAATGAAGAAATTACTGCAATTTTTTACAAAAAAAATAGCGAATCGTATGTGGGAAGAGTTCAAATATGGGAATATAATATGTTATTTTTAAGTACAACTGGTAGTCACCTTGGAGAACTAAAGTGTTCAATCACATGGATAAAAGTTCGAGTATTTCACACTGTCCGTAATTTAGGTGGGAATATATCGGTTGAAGTCTCATCTGCTTCCGAGGCAGTATGAAGAAATTACTGCAAATTATAGTGACTTTGTACGTAGACAGATTTCAAATATCAGAATATGGAGACGACGGAAGCAGGATGGTCTTCTGTGCAAAATGGAAACAACATAAGGTAGATCGAAATTTTTGGGTGATTAGTTAATTAATGTGTTATATTCTAAGCATAAATGTTAATCACCTTGGAGAGCTATAGTGTTCATTCATAGGACGAAATACCGGAGTGTTCCATACTGTCTATAATTTAGTTGAGAGCTTATTGGTCGAAGTCTCATTCGATTCCATGGTAATATAAAGAAACTACTGTAGTTTTCACAAAAGAGTAGCGACTTTGGATGTAGGCAGAGTTCAAATATCCGAATATAGTTTGTTATTTTCTAAGTACAACTTTTACTCACCTTGGAGACTTACAGTGTTCGTTCATAGGACAAAATATTCGAGTATTCGATATTGTCCGTAATATAGGTGAGAGTCTACCGGTTGATGTCTCATCTGGTTCTGAGGCAGTATGAAGAAATTACTGCAGTTTTTACAAAAATATAGCAACTTCGTGTGTAGGAAGATTTCAAATATGCGAATATAACATGTTATTTTGTAAGTACAACTGGTAGTCACCTTGGAAAACTATAGTGTTTGATCACAGGGTAAAACGTCTGAGTATTTCACATTGTTCGTAACTTAGGTGGGAATCTATCAGTTGAAGTCTCATCCGATTCAGAGGCAGTATGAAGAAATTACTGCAATTTCCACAAAAAAAATAGCGACTTCGTATTTTGGCAGATTTCAAATATAGGAATATGGAGACAACGAAAGCATAATGGTCTTTTGTGGAAAATGGATACAACAGAAGGTAGATTGAAATTTTTGGATGACTATTGAATTACTTGATGGGTTAAGGGCATTTTGGGAAGTTCAAAATGACACCTAATAATTTAGTGGAAAAAGTTTTCATTATTAGTAGTAAAGATAAAGATATATGCTGGAACTTATCGAGAGCAAATCCCCCCTTATTCCCTTCTTATTTTTGGCCCAAATTATTCTAGGCTAAACCCCTCTCTATTTTGCATCAAATTATCATACTCGTACAATGAATAAGATTTTGTTGACAGTTCTCTGATGTTCATATTTCTTAGGTTTCGACTTGTGTTTGGCACTATTTTTTTTTTTTTGGTTCAGGTCTTTTAGCTTTAGTGCTTTAGTTTGTGATTTTCTTCTTTTGGAAAACTTTTTTCTTTTGGTTGAAGGTGCGTTGTTCTTAAATATGACTTTGTTTTTTTCTCTACCAACCACTCTTCCTCCTTTATAGGCTGGTTGTATAAACTATCAACCATTTGCGCAAAATCCGAAAGGTTTAGATCATTGTGGTGAGCTCTTATCTTCCCCTGCTTTGGGTCAGTTAATAGTACTTGTGCGAAGTTCCATGTTTTTGATGTTTTCATAGCTGCAATGTTTCATTCATCTTTGTGGAGTTTGGTTGGTTTAAGCTTAGTTTGTATGAGTGGTTTCGTAGCACTTGTTTTGTAGATTTTTGGGAATTTTTAGATGCTTGGTATTATTATCTGTTGTTGTATTTTCTCACCCTGCATGGTGATGTTTTAAAGTTGTTTTTTTAGTGCAAAGACTGTATTCAATATATTTTGCTTGTAATTCTCCCAGTAGTGATTTTAGACTTCCCTATGCAACTAGATTTAGATAGCACCTTTGTGAGGTGTTGCTTTGTAGTTGATAAGCAATCAATTTATCTTCTGCTCCTAATGTATTTTTTGTTATAACAAAATTGGATGGCAGCTATAAAAGTTTACTGACCTTATCAAGAAAAAATGTTTTAACATACAAATAGAAATTAAGGTGTAGTGCCACTACATCATATATGCAAATTAGGCTGTGTTTTAGACCGTATCTAATGCACTTAGGCACGACTATAACCCGTATCAAAAATGGCGTGTTTAAATATTAGATATGCTCATAAGCCGTATTGAAAGCAAAATAAGATACGGATCTTAGCCGTATCTAAAGTTTAAATAGATACGACTATAAACCATTTCTTAATGCAAATAACATACAACTTTAAGCTGTACTTGAATTACTCCAACAGATATGAATATAAACTGTATCAAAATTATCTATAGATATGAATGTATACAAAAGGCTAGTAAATATCATACAAACTCTATTTAACAAATTATAACAGTAAACGAAACAATTGTACGAAATATTTCATTACATTACAACAAAGAAGATACACATTGTTTCATCACATTATAATAAAGAAGTTATATACTATTTCATAACAATAAATAATATACATATTGTTTCATATATAATGTGTTTCATAATTACATTACAATAAAGAAGGTAAACTCGGTATTTTAGAAACTTCGGCGATCACTCTCCGCTTTTCAACTTCAACGATCGGCCACTTCGATCTGCAACTAATCCATTCACTAAGAAAAAGGTTTAACTTTCAGCTGGTTAAAAATTTATTAGGTGATCAACCAGGTGGATGCATTTTAGCTCACGCCCCAGGTTGAGGTATTCATGTTAACTTATGCATTTAACTAAGCGCCAGGACCAGCAAAGGGGATAATATCAAGTTTCATATGCTGCTTCAGTAAACCTTAGGAAAAAGCATTTAACACTTGATATTATCTCCTTTGCTCATCCTAGCGCTTAGTTAAATGCATAAGTTAGCATGAATACCTAAATCAGGGGCGTGTGCTAAAATGCATCCACTTGGTTGATGATCACCTAGTAATTCTTTACCACCTGAAAGTTAAACATTCAGCTAGGTGAATGGATTTAGTTGTGGATCGAAGTGGACAATCTTTAAAGTTGAAAAGAAGAGAGTGGTCGCCGAAGTTGCTAAATTACGTACCTTCAGCTTGGTGAGGCTTCGTTGGTATATCACCAAGTAAAATTCTTAACCAGAATAGACATGCATCAACTTCGTCTATACTTGCAACCTAATTTGCATAAGAACAATAATAAGTCGAAACATACATATACAACATACAAAATTGGCATAACGAGAGCAGTATACTAATGGACCAAAGGTGCATCAAATTACATGCACATATAAATGAAGCATGGCAGATAAATCAAGCAATACAGTGCGCGCACATATACAAGGCAGTGCATAGTAGCAGACACAACATGCCACGACACAATAGAAAAAGGTGCGGCAATGCTAAGTACAACAGGCAAAAGGTGATTCAAGACCAAGGATATTGGCCAAGCATGCACATGGAAAGCCATCAAATACCCAACAGTGTTGACACATGCACAAACAACAAACAAGCAAGTACAAGCTTAACAACTCAAGTGCAAAATGCCATAGTAGTACACAAGTGTACAAGTAAATAGAAAGAATGGAGATACATCATTGATCATCCCAGGTTACTCTTGGTCAAGGACAAAATGTACAAGACCATGAACAAGGCACATAGCTTAAGGAACAACAAAACAGTAGCCAGTCAACAAAGCAGGACAGACTCAAATACTAACATAGATACATGAATAACTCAAGAACAAATAGTGTAAATGGTTCAAATACTAACAAGAAGACAGTGCACAAACACAGGATTGATCAAGCCAGTATCAAGTTTCCAACATTATGATAATAGTGTAAATAGCACAGCACAAGTAAATGCGCACAACATAAAATGGTTGTACACAAGCATGCAGCAAAAAGGGTAAAGAAAGAAGGCACAACAAGTCCAATATACACATGGATAAAGCCTTTCAAACAGGTTAATGTCACATACAATATATTGTAGCAGTGACAAAGAAGGCCAAGTTTAGTAATTGTTCTTATCAGTCAGAAATCCTAACAGCAAGCCTACCAAAAGGCGGTTTTCAGGTTCGATCAACATAGCTAGCAACATGAATTCGAGGTATGAAACATTACAAAACTGTTTGAAAATATGAAACATTATAGCATGAATAACTCAAGAATATATGAAATATTACAAAACTGTCTGAAAATACCCAATTCAAACCCAATAACACAATAGCAGCATGAATTCGAGGTAGACAAGCACATGCACATAACTATCATTCATATTTTTGAAACAAGGCATGGAAATTCAAATTAAACCTAATTTAAACCCAATTCAAATTCAAATTAAACCCGATTTAAACCAAATTCAAATTCAAATTAAATTTACTCACCTTCAGTGGCGATGAGAAAGATGAACAACGGTGGACTGAAGGTTCGTCAGTCACCTGAAGGTAGCACGAGCTGACAAGCAAGATGGACAACGCAAGATGGTTTATTGACAAAGGAAAATGATGCGCCAAGTACCAAATCCCTAGTTTGGGTTTTCGGTAACCATGGAAATTAAAAAGAGGAAGAAGCCAGCTGAAAGTTTCGAATTATCAAAACAGGATGGTGCTAAAAAGTAAATGGAGGGTGGGGGGGAATTTGATACGGATTTCATACAGCTAAAACCGGTATCAAATGTACTGATCCGAAGGTTTTTAGATGTATGGTTAGATCTTACATGTTTGGGGAGGTGCGGATCGCTAGGAGGAAATTCGATACGGCTATGAGCAGTATCAAATTTAATACGGCTAAAAGCATTATCAAATCTCTGCACCCTTGTGTGGCAAATTTGCATATATGGTGTAGTGTGCATATGATTTCAATGTAAAAGTATAACTATATACTTATGCAAAACATTTTCTCTTGAATTGTTAAATGCAGGAAATATTCACATTTGAAGCACGTGCATAGTTTTAGTAGGATGAATTTATATTAGTATTTATTATTTTTTCCTACTGGTTTATATTAATAAATTGTAATATTACTCCGATCTCCATTGTAATATTTTTGAAGATGTTTTCCCTAATGCATATATGAAAAATGTATGTATTATGGAAGCTTTAGAATTGCTAGCTGATGCATTTTCTTATTCAGTTACAGACATGTATTTTTTTTTACTCATTCATAGCGGTAGAACTATCATGAAGAGTTCATTATATTTTTATTTTTCCTGTATCGCTTTGATAAAATAACAATATTTAATTGTTTGGATCAACTTATTCTTGTGTTTCATTTTTTTTTAAAGTTTTTCCTCCTTTCATTTTGTAAAAGAATCCGTGCTCTTATATGATTACTAAGTTACATTTCAAGGATGTTGTTACCCGACCTTTTGGCCAGCCTATGTTTGGATCGATTTGACAAGGATAGGTCGAAGGTTATCGAGGCAAACAAATCAAAATTACATGGAAGACGAAAAGAAAAGATTATAATAGCTCACAAGAATACATATTAAAGTTTTATTAAGTTAGGATTAGCTCAAACCATTCATAATGATCATCACAGATTCATAAAGATAGTTTAGAAGCTTCCTTCACTCCACCAAGTCAATCTCCATGGTGTCGATGCCCAGTTTAGATGTAAATACATTGATTTAGAATTTTTATCGATCTTCACAAACAAAAGAAGCTAGTGATTTAACTCACTGTAGATCCATTGTTTGAACTTATATTCGAGCATACAAGCATACAAATAGGCATGAAATCATGAATAGACGAGGATATGAGTTAAGTCACGAAAGAAGGGCGTGATCCCATAAGTTGTTAGGAATCGACATTGATCCCTATTAGGAATTGATATCGATCCTTAAAAACAACTATTTTTTTTATCACGACCCAAGCATTACTTGGTTTTGGCGGCAAGAATGTGGCGGAGGATTTGTTATGAGGTATTCAATCGCCTTTGGATATAAATAGGTGGTTATTACTTCAGTTTTTTTCTCTTTGATTTTTACAACATGTTGTTGTACTTTAGGACTTGTATTCATAATAAAAATTAATAAAACGAGCTTTAAATGGATGTAGGGAATCGATGTTGAGCAACTATAAATGTGAATGTTTTCCCCTCTCTATTTTAAATTTTATTTCTCATGTTTTGTTCTTTGTATCTCAATTTTGGGTGTTTGTGTCAATTTTTGATGCAGTTATTTTTGTGCTTTTATTGAGAATTGAATTCTAAAACAGATAGGATCACAATATTTTCAATAAGATTTTTGAAAGTCTATAGAAAGCTTGCATCTATGTCTCTTAGGAATATGTCTACATCTTCCCGTCTTGTTGCTGCTAATGATCTCTTAGGAACATGTCTACATCTTCCCGTCTTGTTGCTGCTAATGAACAAGAGAATATTAGTGTTCAACAAGTTTAACAAAACACATGAACAACCAGTCAGTGTTCATCATGCATTCCAATACATGTAAAGGGACGAATTTGGACAGAATCGAGCAAAGGATGGTGTTCGTTATGTAATTGAAGGAGTTTAGAGTAATATTGAATAGAGTTAGAGATATGCTCTAGGGATAATCATGAAATTTATTACATGTAGCTACCTTAATAACCAATCATTTTTCTTGGAAATGTGCCATTTTTTTATCCGTTAAATTTTGAAAAGGATTTGATTGATATAACTTCAGAACAATTGAAGCCTAACTTTAGGTATAAAAATTACTCGTGTTATGAAAACCAGTAAAATGTGTAAAGCAACTCCAAAACAACCCTAATTTTTTATGATTTAATATTTATTTTATTTAAATATTAAAATATTAGTTTGAGAAATTAAATAACTTAAATCCAATTCTAAGATTTATTTAGTAGATTTAAATAGCAAAATAGTGATTTTAATTCTGATTTTATTTGAATAAATGGGATTTAGGATCTATTATGAATTTAGATGATTTTAATAGTCCTAATTAACTTTGAAGTGGATTAGAACGATAATAAAAAAGTTGTAATTGAAATTTAAATGATTAATATCGTTTAATAATATATTGTTTTAATTAACATGTGAATATAGATTTTTTGCAAATTTTCTTGAATTTCAACGAAACCAATTTTGTTAGGTCCAAAATAATAAATTATTATAGGTTTAACGATTGGAAATTATAGAGTTATAATTTGATTTGGTAGCGAAATAGCAGTATTTTTGTGATTTTTGAAAATTGAATATCTAGTGTATATTATTATTTATTTGGGATCGTATCACATTTCTAAGCATGATGATAAATTGTTTTATTGTTTGGAGTTCGTACGCAAATTCAGTTTTATGCAACGTGGATTTGGAAAGTTAGTCATAAATTAAAACAACTCATCATTACAATTCAGACAACACACAATCCTCCCTTTATATTTGTACTCTTCCATCATTTCATTTCCAGTGAGATTAAAAAAATGAATGAAGAAAAAAAATAAAAATAAAAACCTAACTTCTAAAATTCATAATCTAAAATCCACCCGACTAAATTTCTACAAACTTGGATCTATAGAACCCTAATGAGGAGTTATACATTTCGATATATATATATGTGTATATATATATATATATGTGTGTGTGTGTGTGTGTATCTGTATGTGTGTGTACGTGTGTGTGCATACATACATATACACACACACATAGATGGGTGTAGTATGACTTAGAGGAGGTGCGTACATATTATAGTATAGGGAAGGCTGGTTCTTGGTAACTAAGGTCAATGTATTTGTTGATCGAAAACATTGTTTAGTAAGTGTATAACTAAGTTTGTAGTGCAAAGGGGTCTGTATGGTTGGATTTTGGGAAGCTGCAATCTTCTGGTGAAGAATGTACCCAAAGCAAGCTGTATAGTGAATCTCTAAGTCGCGATGAGGGGATGAGGTACGCAATGGAGGTAAGGGTGTCTAGGTAATGGAGATTTGGAAAAGAAGTTGGTAGTGTGGTCGGATTTTGAAGTAATGAAGTTATGAAGGAGGGTAGTGGAGGAGGAGGATCGGTCATGGAGGAGGGTGAAGCTTCAGGTCTATTTGACAGGGGAGATTAATATTTTAAATGGGTAATTAAAGTTTAATTAAATGTAACTAGTGATTAGTGTTTTAGTTTATCTAAATATCTAAAAATTATATATTATATAACTAACTCGTACAAGGTTAGATCGACATTTTGTCACTTAAATCAGATTAGTAATGATGTCATCTACATCATGGAACCGGTTTGATGGCATCTGGAGCTAGTTAAAATTTTGGCAAATTTCTAATACTGTTTGGAATTCAATGAATCCAAAACATGAAGCATCAACTGAAACAATGGTGTGTAAAATTCATCATTCTGATTTACTAGTATTGGATAAGTGGATTGAAATATTTTATTTACTTGATCGTGTAAATTGTTAGGTGATTAGTTTGGTTAAAATATTCATATTTTTAATTACATGTTTGGATTGATAAATTGATTGGTGGTTGAATCAAACTTAGGATCGCTATATAGCATCTTTAAATGCTATTAGTATGTTTGAATTTGATTTGGGATCATGATGTAGCATCTTGAATTGCTATTAGAATTTGTACGGGTTTTATTTGTATTCAACTTTATTTTAAAAGTTATCATGTGTGAATTTGTAATGATATTTTTACTTACATTTATGATAACATAGTTAAAAGAAATATATGTTGTTTATCCCAAATAAACACCTTTGATAAATTAGACGAATTCATTCGTAATGATATATGCTGAGTGGAGAAAACCCCCTTTGCTAGCATAATAACTTGGAATCGTGAATATCCATAATGGTGAAGTGATATTAGCCATTGATAGCTAATTATTTATTTACATACCTGGCTGTTATGTGAATGCCAATATTGGACGGAAAATGAATTGAGTTGCTGGTAGCCTTTGTAAGTATGATGGAGGGCATCAAGCCCCATTGAACAAATGTTATAAGTTTAACTACAATTTCTTATAGATTCCCTGAGTGTATATATATGAGAGCACGTATTCGTTAGTGCTATAAAAGTGTTTTATATTGTGATCGGTTGAGTGATTTATGAATTCTGGTTGGGGACACCATAGTATTAATAGGGTTTTAGTTACTTACATAGAGAAGGTCGACATGGTACTGTTTTGAAACTATGTAAATGAAATAATTTTACCAAAATTGCATCTTCATACACGAAGAATAGTTTCATAAATTATATAATTATTTTTCATATATTATGGTTTCAAGAGATTGTAATATCTAGTTATCAACAATTATTGTTTGGTTAAATTAAGTACGAACACTTATGAATTTAGTTTCATAAGGCGTTCAATATGAATGTTGAATAAATTGTGTTTTCAATTAGAATTATTGGTTTTGATAATCAGTTGAATATAAAATGTTGAAATGATTTCGTATAAGGAATAAAAAATTCTTAGGAAAAATTTATAAATAGAAATGGATTTAATTTGGAATTTTGAGAATTTAAATTCCGAAGTTTGGAAATTTGGGTTTTCAAAATTTTGATAAAAATGATATATTATTGTACGTGATAATATTTGTTAGTATAAATGGATTTGAAAAAGATTTAAAAAGCAATAAATTCACTATGATCGTTGGAAAATAACTTCAACAATGATCACGACATCATCGATGTTCATTTTCGAGTTTTTAGGTAAACGATTTCTACCATGAGGTTTTGTTAAAGAGTTATTCGGATCTAAAGTAAACTTTGTTTTCAAAAAAATATGGCTTAAAGGTATAAATAGATATTTATTATATTATTATTTTTTCAAATGGCCAAAACAAAATATAGGTGATTGAATTCTAAAATTTTCATTTAAGAAATATATTGATGATTTTGGGTGTGTTGTTTGGTAAATTTCATTTTATTGAAATGAAATGGATTTCAAACGATTTTGGATAGTTGGAACATCCATTTTAAATTGAAAATTGAAGCTAAGTATTGAGAAATCATAAGAGAATAAGTGTATGGTTTATGACTTTAATTAAGTCTAAAATTATAAATTCAAATCGAACTCATCGCCTAGCGGTAGTTTGCAGTGAGCTCGTAGTTTTTCCACTTGGAAGGTTAAATTGTTGCATATGATTCAATATAAATCGGAATTCTCCAATACAAGGTTTTTTTCCTAATAGTTTTGAATAGTTTTCAATTGAAAGTTAAGATTTTAGATTTCACATTGTACATTTTGAGATATGTCTAATTAAGTTTTCAAAATCGGCATGTTTTAGTGGTTTGTAAAAATAGGTTTTCAACCTTTAAAAATGAGAAAATAAACATATAAGATTGATAAATGTTTATAAGGGCTAAGTATAGAATAACTATAATTTGAAGTTGTTTTCATATGTTATGAACTCGAGCTACGAAATAAAATATTAGTTAAAATATGAAGTATATGTCCTCTAGTGATGTTCTTGGGTTAATCCAAAAATAATTTAAATTTAATTGGAGCACTATTAAATAGGATGTAATATGGATTTGAATCTTTAAGGTGATTGAACTTATATGAATCGTGGACTTACACGATTGTTCTAAGAAATGGCTCATTAATATATTTAGTATAGAAAGGAAATATACTAAATTTGTGAATAATTAAGAATAAAATAATTTGGGTATTATCGCGAACCAATTGGAATAAGTACGTAAGATGTACGTTGACATTTATTTGCATGACTAATTTTGATCCAAGTTCAAAAGCACGATTTTGCGATGATATATATATATATATATCAGTCCAAACAAAAAAAATTCACTCGATATTTGAACGTTGGATATGGGTTTTTGATATGATTCTGAAATTCTTCATCGTAGTTTTTGGCTAGGCAAGAGAATGGCGAATTATTATCAAGAAACCAAATCTAGATTCACACTAGAGTGTGTTAGAGTTTATGCCCTAGAGGCAATTCAAGTGATGTGATTAATAACATTGTTGATATTATTGTTTTGTTTGGAATAAAAATATATTCTGTTATGTTATATTTACTGCGTAATAAAAATATTAACATAATATAAGTCCTTAGAATAATAATACAGAACTATATAGTTCGAGTAACACTTGAACTTGAGATTATATAATATATTAATTACTATATTTCTTGAATGTCCCTAGTCAAGTCTTATTGTTTATATAGGACAACAATAAAACATTGAGACTAGTACGTTGACTGGCTGATGATCACATCTCATTGATCATTAATATACGTGATATTAATGTCAAGACATAATACGTATTAGAAAATAGCATATTGGGCTGCCACAACATGAGAAAACTACTGTGACGGCCCGCCCCGCACGACATTTACTCCAAAAGTGCGCTGTACACATGTCCAATTAGCACGGGTCGGATCGTCATAAGAAAAAGGAAGAAGGAAATGAAGTAACAAGGAACCTGTAAAATGTCTCACATCGCATGGAACAAAATACAATAACAACATACTTGACATAAAACAGGTGAGACAGTGCATAAGCTGAAAAAAAACTAACATAGCAGCGGAAAATCCAAGTACAACTTATGATCCAAAGCTAACATTATTACAACTTTTCAAACTGTCTCAAAAAGCAAAAGCAAGATAAAGGAGGTACACTACTAATGCCCAAGTAGCGACCACCAACGACACAGGGAGAATATCTATATATCATACGTGGAAGCCTCCTGCTCGCCTCCGAATCAGCTACTTGCGCATCACCGGCTAACCATAACCTATCTCTAGTCTGCTCGTGTGAGCACCCAGAGTAATAAGAGGAGACATAAAACTCTGGGTCAGACATAAAGCCTGGTATGAATGATAAGCATCTAAATAGAACAATAACAGGTAGACTAAAACATACCTGAACCTGGACCTGCAACCAAAGAGTTAGCACTACATACTGTACAACACTCTAAGGTGCCATTTCAAATGGTGTAAAGATAACAGGGGTGGGGTGTGCATGTCATAGTGATGGCAAACAATCAAACATAGCAACCATCCTCACATCTCTCACTTAGTGCATAAAGCATACGATATTCACCACTTCGATCACCCAACATACCTTGCTATGATCACTTTGCCCCATGAAGTCATAAATGGCTTCACTGCACTAATACATAGACACTAATCCTTTGCTATGTCCACTTTGCCCCATGGAGTCACAATGACCCCATTGCACTGGCTCATAGCCTCACTAATCCTTTACTATGTCCATTCTGCCCCATGGAGTCACAATGACCCCACTGCACTGGCTCATAGTCTTACTATGCATCACTTTGCCCCTCGAGTCATAATGACTCTACTGCACTGATAACGTAGTCTTGCTACCATCACCTTGCCCCTCGAGTCATAGTGACTCTACTGCACTGATAAGTAGCCCATCATCCATTTTCAGTGGTGAATCGAAGTTATGAACGTCGACAACTCCTTAGCACACGTCCCGCAGCAAAGCCCAACCATGAAGTGAACTCATTGGTTCCCAACTGGATCCTGAGCTCTAACTTCCATTTGGACTACCTTTGCATCTCAGGTTATTGGTCATCACTGGTATTCGGTTCGGTTCGGCCATGGCGCTCGGGGCTTCAGCTCGTACTATGTTGTTCAATCTTCACGTTCGGTTCGGATCAGTCACATCACTTCGGTTCGGTTCGGGTATTGCTCCCGGCTCGGTTCTCCTCCTGCCCTCTGATCCCACGTTACGCCCCTTCAGTTGTGATGCTCCGGTCCGATCCCACTCTTAGTTCTTGTCCGATCCGATCTAGCTTCACCCTAATTCGATCCGGTCCGGGCCTTCCTTCTTGCCTTAGCATTTGTATGTTGCTGGAGATGTTACCACTATGGCTCGCTTCGGCTATCCGATCTGACCCCCTTATCCGATCCGGATTCCTGTAGCATTTCCTGCAACTTTTCCAGCGAGTGTTTTACGCCATTCGACGGCGTTTTCGACCATTCTAACTATTCTAATCAATCACAAAGCATACCACAAAGTCATAGCAACAAATAGAAGTGACCTCAAACACCAAAACATCAATATGATAGGTTAAAATGGATCAAACTTACCCAAAACCCCATATTTTCCCCTTAAGCATGTTTAGGTGAAACTAATGATATGATTAGCAAAACTTAACCAAATTAACCCAAATTCATACCAGTGGTCTAAAACATCATTTCGAATTTTATAAATATTTTTCCAGAATTTTATCATATTTAAATTCGCTAATTAACACTAATTACCCTTAATTAGCCATAATCAGTGAGGAACTATGCAAATCACTCACCTTAGCCACAAGTAAACTTTAGATCTGAAATAGATCTCTGATTTGGTGCGAATCCCAATGCTAAACAGCAGCTCTTATCTTGATTTGGTGAAGATCTCCCTTGGTTTGATGTTGCTAAGCTTAATCCTTGATTAGAAGATGATTTGGAGGTGATTTAGAGGTTGGAGACCATTTTTAACGTTTCTAAGAGGTAAGTGGAGGCTAGAAAACTGAAATGAAATGATTCTCTAGCCCTTTTCAGCCTCCCCATAACCCTAATCCCGAAATGGGTTATGGGCCCATTCACTAATCACCCTATTTGGCCCGGTTAAGCAGTTTTTCACCTTCCAAACCTTATTTCAGCCATATCTCCCAAACGGTAAGTCCGTTTTTCACCTGTGACCACTCTACGGAAAGGTAAACCATCAAACGAATCTAATAGAAGTGGTGTCAGGTCAAAATTCCTTTCCAATCAAAAGTTATGGCAAAAATAAGGTCAGCTAGGGGCAAAATGGTCATTTAAAAATCGACAAAAATCATGAACATGGGAAATGAGTCAAATGGTTGTTTCCCAAAGTTACATGACCATACGACTTCATATGAGAAAGAAATAAATATTCTACGATCCTTCGATGCGTAGAATGCGGGTTATTACAACTACATGAAATATAATTAATAGTATCACAAGTTAGTCTCATAGTGACTGTGATGTAATACATGAATTTGTAGCCCCTCTAATAGGCTCTTCGTATTCCTAACGACGTGACAGTTCGGTCCAAACCAGAAGCCAAGCGATCAGAATGGCCCAGAAGCTATGCAGTTCAAGTGGTGCAACACCCTATGCCATACACGAGCCGACCCAACATATTTGTCTAGCATTGAATTTGAAGATGGAGTAATATATGTCAATCGCACAAAATGGTGATCCAAGGATATTCGACTCGACCCGATTGATCGATCCGAAAGTGTTGAATGGAAACCAAGAGAACTAAAAAAAGTTGATAGGAATCATATGCGCACACGCGAAAGAAAAATCAACAGAGAAATATATTGAGCAACTCGAATTACTTCAAATGGATTTGATAAAGGTCGAAGGGTTTACCTAAGTAACCGTTTGCAATGTGATCTGAAGCTTGAAATTGTCAAACATGGAAAAAATAATTGGAGATTCGATCTCATATTTATACTTACTCCAGAAACCAAGAAAAGTGATTTCATAGAGTGTTGCGACTATACAGACGGACATGACTAATTTGATAATGGACAATTTGGCTATTTTCGAAGCACGTCTCATTTCCAATAATATGTGCTTTGAGGGGGCAAAATGTTGGCCAGCTTCGTGACCAAGCCATGAGAAGTTTAAGTGTTCACTATCGAGTTGAAAAGGTGATGCATATGCCCAAGATTTCAGATTGAAGGGTTCGGGTCGAGGCACTCGGATCAAGGTCATCGGTTCGCTGGATAATCCACTAACATGACTGGAAGCACACACCATCAAAGGAAGCACCATCTGCTTGGGTCGAGGGGTAGCGACCTGATCCCCTGCCATTCAATGGAAATAAGAACGTGGCCTAATCCACTATCCCCCACTAGCCGATAAACATGAATCTCGTGACATGTGTCATAAACGCCTCTGTAAATACCCCTCCACTCACTTACGAACCAGTCCGAGATTTCAGGGATGAGCGCCACGTCATCTCGCGACCCACCAACAGCTTTTGCCTATAAATAGCCCAAGACTTGTTATTTTTTTGGGATCTTTTACACCTGATAGACTCTACTTCCACCATTATAATATTTCCTCTATTTTATCCAAATTTTACTCCAAATTGCTGAGTATAATTTGATTAACATTGAGAGATATATCATTGTATTTGTGAGATTAAGTGGATATCTGTCTTGTATTTGTAATCAATCAATCAATCAAAAACATATAAAGTGGACGCAGGCTCGTTAACACCAAACCACTATAAATCGCATGTGTTTGCGGCTTTTTATTTCATTTTATTTGCAGTTTATAGTTTGTTGGGTGTTAGAACCACTTTTTTGTCTAATAGGTCCTCAGACCTGAAATCATTATAATTTTATTCGAGGATATTTATGTTTTGATATCATCTAAAGTTACTTTTAACCGAGTAGACGATAACGGTGATTATTGGATACATCTCAAATCAAATGGAAATTATGAATGATCTAAATGGAATTTAACTCTACAATATTTTTAGTGATATACATGGGCCTCTTGATTGAGTGAGTCTGTGAAATGCATGGTTGTGCTCAAATATTGATTCGTTTTAAACAGTCAACTCATCAATCAAGATAAACGGATTAAAACATAAAGAGGGTGATACGTTCCAAGCCTCGAGTTTAATCTTGGATATATTAGTTAAAAGTATTATATTACATTAATACACTTGTGACGAAAAGATTGTATCGAATCGTTGATCTTATTATAACTTGGGTAGCAGCGATGTACTGCTGGATGCCAATCACTGTTTATGATTTTATATACAATTTATAATCATTGCCAACGTTATAATAACCTATAGGGTCGCACACTTAGAACACTACAAGGGAAAAACATTTAAATTGACACTACAAGAAAAATACCCTACTGCAACTAGCTATTTGCAAAAGGCGACAAATGACAGTTGCAATAAATGATATTTAGCAACAGACCTACTATAGCAGTTGCAATTGATAAGATTTAGCAACAGGTCTTTTCTTTCTGTTGCGAAAAGTATACTTTTAGGAATTGCGCTTCACTTCCTGTTGCAAAAACATACTTTAAGCAACTGCGCTTTCAAGTCAGTTGCAAATAAATATCTTTAGCAACTGACATAGCCACTTGCAATAACAGTATTTTTTTTACAATTGTTTAAGCCAGTTGTGAATAACATACTAAAAATAAGTATCAGCTTTTAATAATTAATTTTAAATAGTTACTATTAAATGATTAACTACTAATAATTTTATAACAATTAAAATTAATATTTTATAATTATTAATTAAATAATAAAATTTAAGTATTGTAAAGTGATATTTATAACTAATAATTAAATAATAATAATTAAAATTAACATTTAAAAATGAAAAAATAATTATTAAATAATAATAAATTAATTATAAAATTAATATTCGACAATTAAGAAGTAGATATCTGAACAACATATCTTCAGTAGAATACGACATTTTAATATTAATATTCAATAATAAAGAACTAATATTTATTATTTACTATAACAATAATTAAAATTGATTTTCATGATTAACATTCTTAAGAATCTTTTTTGGAAAATAGTTATAAATTATTGATATTTCATGAAATTCAAAAAAGTATATCAATAAAAGTAATAAAATATTCAAAATTTAACAAACTTAAAGGTGTTAGAGAAGTTTCAAAATCTGAGAATAAAAACATTGCATTTCAAACCGCGGTACTCATTATGATTTGTTTTTGTTCGATAATATTATAATAGTTAATTTCCATTTTATAATAACAAATAAATATAATTTATTTTCAATTATCAAATAAATAATGTTAAATACTCAATAAATAAAAATTAACTTTAATACTTAATAATAATGGTGCATAAATAAATAATAATATATACTCAGTATTTAATAAATAACAAACTGCATCGTTAATTTGATAAACCTCCTATGTTCCGCCCGAAATTTCGTATCCTGTCTCAATACGTTTTTGATATTTCAGCGATTCTCCTGTTCTATTCAGAACCCTCGTTCCTAATTTATCTCTCACGCGTTCTCTCCTCTCCTCTTAATTCCCAATACACCTATATGCCCTATGAAATTAATTTCTCTTTTAATTCGATTTTCTTCCTTCTTGTCGATGCAATTTCATCTCTCATCCACCATCCAAAGCAGTAACAGGTTGAAAAGCATTGCCTTTCTACTTTCGTTTTAACGCCTGGATGCTTACTGCTACTTGAATTCAGTATCGGCTACATCTATGATGACTCGCTTTTCAAGAAACAAGTAACTTCTTTAATCAGGTGAACATTCCGTTTTTTTCCTTTGCTTCTAAAAACAAGATCTGCTTCTGAAAAGTCTTTATCAGGAATCTGAAAGAAACCGAGCGATTTTGAATATCCATTGTTATTTCAAATGATAATTTGTCTTTTAAATCAATGGCTGTCTAACATTTTTGAAGTTTATTCAAGTGGATGGATTCTTGTTTCTGTTCGATGGACAAACTTCTTAAATCCTCTTGTGTTCATACGATATTTATAGCAAATACCGGGTTATTTTATTTTATTTTATTCTAGTAGCATTTAGCAGTAGTTTCAGAATATGTAACCTACTGAGATCTGCTATTATAAAGTTCAATGTAGCGGTTGTTGGAGACTAACAGCTAATGATAATTTGACAAATTATTGAGGCTTTTAGCTTGACGGAGGGAGCATACTTAAGTTTCCTGCACTCATTATGTTATTTTCATAATTGAAGAACGATTATACCATTATTCTTGAACTGTAATTTGTTATTTGGTCTACCGTTTTGGTCAGTTTATTGAGATTTAATTATCTTTGAGCTAGCTGCATAACAATGCATGGAGAGGTATTTTATTGGCATCAGCTTATCCTTGTTCCTACACCAAATTTGAGTCAGATAAGAACATTACATCTTATTTTGTGTTTTGGTTTTGATCTTTGGTTGTTACCTTTTTGACTTTCGGATCTGTGTGCTCCGTTCATTAATTCATTGATGCAAGGTTCATTTCAATTTTGAACATCATTCTTTTTGTTTAGCTTGCAGTGTAGGAATCTGTTAATTGTCCTTTCGAGCAAATTTACTCTGATAAAGGAAGGCCACACCAAAAGATTAGAAGCATTAATGCCAAGATAGGAAGTAATGAATCCTTTTCGCTTATTTCCTTTGCTGAGGAGCAAAGATTTGCATTTAAGCTGATTTCCTTTCATTTGGAGAAACAACACAGCTTGTAGAAGTGACTTGAAAAGTTTCAACATGCTCGGTAGGTATTTCTCTGATGTTATCACTCAACTCTTTTCCCATGTTAGTAGATTTATTGACTGTGTTATTATTATCCATAGGCAAAGAGCCATCGTTAGTCACTTTTGTATTTGCAACATCTACATCCATGCAACTTTCCCTGAGGGAACTAAAAAAAATGAGGAAAAAGAGTACTTATAAAATTATTGAGTTAACCACTGTCAGCTGTCTCTTATTGTTAATTTATTGATATTGTATATAATAATTGCATGTTTTTGTAGCAGACCGCAATTCTAGAAATTCCAATGGAGATCATAAAAGGGTGGACTAGAAAAAGCTTTTAAATGTGCATGTTCGTGATCGACAACAATCTTGGAGCATGAACTGCAGATTTGTTCTAGTGAATAGATGATATTTATTCTCTTGTTATAGTATATGTACGATAGAGTAGAAATATGATTAGAAAATACTCTATTCGAAAAAAATGTGTTGTGTGAGAGAAGAAACTGTTGTACATGAATGATGTATGAAAATTAAATAAATTTTTGTTGTAATTGTTTGTACTATTAAAACTTTGTTAAAATAAATTTTTTATTTGTTTATTTCAGTCTGTGATATACACTATTACTAAAACAAATATATTTAATATGTAATATCTATAAGCTGTAATAATTTTTTTATATAGATTTATGAATCTATTGCAACAGGCATATACTGTTGCAAAATGATCTGTTGCAACAGCAAAAGCCTGTTGCAAAAAAGTATATCGCAACATCTTATTGCAACAAGTAGAAAATGTTGCGGACTTTTTGCAACTTCGGCTATACCAACAGGCACAAGCCTGTTGCTATAGGTCTACTGCAACAGATATCGCCTGTTGCGAAAAGTGTTTTTTGCTATTGTGTGGGTAAATAAATTATCAAATCTGTTGATATTTTATTTAAATGGTATGTCGGTAGGTTCCTTATTTTATGGTGAGTGTTCAATATTATAAAGGAAAATTTGTTCTCTTTATAATATAACACGTGAACCATTTGAAGGATAGAACAGATCAAAAATAAAACCTATCTGGTGCCCCCTTTCCATGAAACCCAATTTAATGGCGGCTAGCACCAAAATTCCATCTCCTCTTCGATTCGATCAAAAGAAAAACGTTTGTGTGGACTCATCTATGGAGGGGACACTTTGTCTTGCTCGGATTCGATTCAACCTAGAACCACTTCGATTTCGTGAAGAATAATGAAAGCTTCGAAAGGTACAATTCTTCGATTTACTAATTCATGCATAGCTCCAGTTGAATTAGGGTTTTAAACTGTTGAATTTAGATGTCGATTTAATAATGAAACGCCACAGAGTGATCGAGCAAGCGATGCTAGTTCGAAAGCAAAATTGTACGATTGAGTGAGCGATCGAAATTTACATTGCTTATGAATGACATATCATACATGCTTAAAATAGAATTGTGTGCATTTGAGCATCTAAAATATAAATTACCTGTTAATTTGACCATATCATGTATGTTGATTTGCTATGCCATTGGAATATCAATTATCATGTTAAATGTGCTGGATGTGCTATCGTATTATTTGATTGTCTTGATAAATATTTTTGTGCTATTTAAGTAAAAACGGGTTTATGGAAAGTAAATTCGCTAATTGCTTTAGTTCCATAATTAGAGTTTGATTGCCGACAAACAGGTATACATTTATGTTATTGTTTGGATTATGTGATTTTTAGGTCCTAGTTATGGGTAACCACTTGAATTTTGATTTTTTTTTGATTGATTGAGGACTTATATGGCATTTGTAGTTTTTTGAATCGAGTTATGCAAAAGAGACACTATTGAAAATTTTCATATATTGTAGACTTAGAATATTTTAAACAAGTTTAAATAACGGATTTAAGAAAAGATTAAAGCATGGCATTTTCTTGACATTATGAATTTTTGAACGACATTCTTTTAAGGAAGAAAGAATGTAAAAACCCATATTTTTTGCGACTCAATATTTAATTTATTTAAATATTACTATATTGGGTTAAGAAACTAAATAACTTAAATCCAAATTTTAAGAGTTATTTAATATATTCAATAGCTAATTCTAAAAATTTTGTGAGTAAATGGGATTTAGAATCTACAATGAGTTTAGATGGTTTTAAAAGACTTAGTTAACTTTGAACTAGATTAGAACGATAATTAGAAATTTTTATGATTGAAATTTAAATGATTAATATTGTTTAATAATATGTCATTTTAATTAACATGTGACTATAGAAAAATTTCAAACTGTCTCGAATTTCAATAAAACCAATTTCCTGGATTCATAATAATAAATTATTGTAAGATACCAAGTTTTACAGCAATCGTACTTATCATGCAATCATGTGCGATATGAACGTGTAACGTTTAACAACTGAAAATTATAGAGTTTTAATTTGATTTCATAGCGAAATAGCCGTGTTTTGTGATTTTTCAAAATTGAATATCTAGTGTATATAGTGTTTAATCAGGATCATATCACTTTTCTGAGCATGACGATATTTTGTTTTATCATTTGTAGGCCATATTCAATTTTGTGCAACATGGAACTGGAAAATTTGTTATAAACTAAAACAACTCATCACTGAAATTTAGACAACACACCATCCTCCCTTTTCATTTTTACTTTTCCATTATTTCATCGTCAGTGAGGTTCAAAAAATTGAATGAAGTGAAAAAAAGGAAAAAAACTTCTAAAATTCAAAAACCTGAATTCCACTCAACTAAATTTCTTCAAACTTGGATCTTTAGAGCCCTCATGAGGAGATATTTATATACATATATATGTATATATATATATGTATATGGATGTATATAAATACACACAAATGGATGGGTGCAACATAACATGGAGGAGGTGCGTATGTATTACAGTAAAGGGAATGATGGTTCTTGGCAAATAAGGCTAAAGATTTTGTTGATTCAAAGAGGAAATAAGCTTAATCAAGTGTACAGCTGAGTTCGTGGTGCAAAGGGGTTTCATCGACTGGGGTTTAGGAAGCTGGGATCCTCCAAGGAAGAATGTGTCCATGGCAAGCCGTACAAGGAAGCTCTAGGTTGTGATGAGTGAACGAGGTGCGGAATGGAGGCAAGGGTGTCTAGGTGTTGGAGATTTAATTAGAAGAGTAGCTTAGCGATTAGGTCGGATTTTGAATGAATAAAGCGATGAAAGAGGGAAGTGGAGGAGGGTGATTGGTCAAATATGAAGGTGAAGCCCCAGGTATCAGCCACGTTTTGCGAGGGAAAATAATTAGTTTAAATGGGTAATTAAAGTTTAATTATATGTAATCGTGATTAGTGTTTTAATTATAATTTAAATATCGGAAACTTATCAATTGTATAACTAACTCATACAATGTCTGATCGACACGTTGTCATTTACATTGGATTCGTAATGACGTTATCTACGTGATGGAAAAGATTTGGTGGCATTTAGAGCTAGTTAGAATTATGATGAATTTTGAACACTATTTGGAATTCAACGAAACTAGAATGCGAAATGTCAACTGGGACGATGGTTAATAAAACCCACCTTTCTGATTTACTAGTATTGCATAAGTAGATTAAAATATTTTTGTCTACTTGATTGTGTAAATTGTTAGTTGATTGGTTTGGTTAAGATAACAATATTGTTAATTGTATGTTTGGATTGATAAATAGATTAATGGTTGAATTAAACCTAGGATCGCGATATAACATCATAAAATGCTATTAGTTTGTTTGAATCTTATTTGGATTATGATTAGCATCTCGGATTGCTATTATTAATTGCTCAAGTTTTATTTGTATTCAAATTCATTATAAATGTTGATTTTGTATGATTGATAATGATGTTTTAATTACGTTTGTTATAACGTAGTTAAATGAAATATATGCTTATGTTTATGTTTATGTTTATGTTTTCACTAAATAAGCACCACTTGGTAAATTGGACGTATTCATTCGTAATGGTCTACGTTGAGTAGAGCTAATCCCTCTCTGATAATATACTAGCTTGGAATGGTCACTTTCCATTGTGATGAAGTGATATTAGTCATTGGTGGCTATTTATTTATTTGCATATCTGTCTTTTTTAAATGTCTGTACTGACTGAAAAATGAATTGGATTGCTGGTAGCTTTTATAAGTACCATGGCATGCTTGAAGCCATATTAAACAAATGTTCATAATTTATAAGTTTGACAATTGTTGCTTATGGATTCTCTGAGATTGGGACGTGACCTTCCCGTATCTTCAACACTAAGTTCATTTAAAGCAAATATTTTTAAGTCATTATTTATTTTAGAGATGACATTTTCAAAAGAAAATCATTATTTAATAATGTCTAAAAATAAAGTTAAGCTATTTTATTTATCATGTTTAAGTTTAATAATTCTTCATTTAAAGTATTTCCGATTATTTTATAATGATGATTTAAAGAAGGTTAACTACGATCTAATTTATAAGTTTTTGAAATTACTTATTATTTTATATTTATTATGTGTAAATGGATTTAATTTTTTATAATATGTTGTTTTATATTTTCAAATTGTTTATAATATCAAATAGTTTTATATTATTTAAATTGACTTATATTAATATTTAATTGTTTATTTACTAATTTTTTGTATTATCGAGTTCAACATTATTTTATAAATTGTTATTTGTTAATTTATTTTATATTATTAATTTTCATATTACTATATACTTTTAAAATTTATATCATTTTTAGTTAATAAATTTATTTATTAGTTTGACCAAAATGATTTAATAAGCATTAAATTATGTATTATCTTCAATGTCTCAAATGGATATTACTTTATTGAAAATATTTCGTAAAATACTGTGTAAGTAAATTTTTGTAAAGGAATTTTATAAATCATTTTACTTAAGTATTTAATTTGAGAATCTAGCAAAAATCCATATTTTAAATATAAATGGATTTAACCCATTTAATATGTTTAAGAACATGAGATAACTTTCCAAACGATTTGTGAATATACTTATACTATTAGTATAGGTAAATGGAAATTTCCAAGTATGAAATTTTCATGGTTTGTTGGTGTTAGATAGGTATATGAA
Source organism: Allium sativum (assembly GCA_030737875.1). Lineage (NCBI taxonomy): Eukaryota > Viridiplantae > Streptophyta > Magnoliopsida > Asparagales > Amaryllidaceae > Allium > Allium sativum. The sequence continues at coordinate 1,990,853 of JASFAX010000020.1, forward strand.
TATATTTCCTAAATATTAGGAATATAATGTTTTTGCCTATACTTAGGTTGGTGTCCGATAAGACACGCATATATAAATATTTCTTGTATTGAAAAATATTTTATTAAAATATAATAGGTTTGTGTATATATTATTTCGAAGTGGTTATAAATTTGAGATGAGTATATGAAAATGGCTTCCATGTTATAAAAATATTAATTGATAAAAAATTAATTAACTGAGACTTAAGGAATTCCTTTATGAAATAATCTCTGGATAATTGTTGTTTTTGTGCTGATAGTTAAATAATCGACTACTAAATATTGATCAGTTTTAATTTATCAATGGTGATTCAAAGAGATCTAGGTCAAACATAGTTGTTTAAAAACTACCTCGACCTGATTGAGCGATGAAGTTAAAATATTTTGAAAAAAGTGAACATTTTAAATGTAAAATGCTTAAGCAAGCTGTAAATTAGCCTTAATCCTCATAAACAAGGAATGACTAAAGAATGGGATATGCAATACAGTTATATGGGTCACACTCATTAGGGTACGTTTATCACCAATCTCGAATGGTTGACCCTTTGATTATTGTATGCTTTGGTATGGTTGCTGATCACAACTATAGTCGTGACATATTTGGTATTACCAAGTTAAGTAAGTCAATTCTGCAGGGGTGCAAGATGTTCTTGCGACCTCGGTTTGTTTATCTAGAGAAGTACTATGATGGGCGGTACCCGGTTCCCAGTTTTGTATGGAATTAAAACTCCGATACGTGCCTTTACGGTTTTAGCTCCAAACCTATTATGTTGGAATTTAATAAATGTAGCAATTTAGGCTATGATTATTATTAATTTGTAGATTGAGATATTATTATAGTATCACTAAAATTTGATATGAAGTGTATTGATTAGCATAAAATCTTGTTCGTATTTACGTGCAGTGCAGTCTTAAGAGATACCTTTGATTCCAAAGATTTTTTAACTTAAAGAATAAAGTTTCCCGTGACTTGAGTTTTCTCACACTGGTATACCAGACTGATCCTGGTATTATTTCATTATAATGTTCGGATCAGACTGAGTGTATTTACATGATAGTTTAGATTTCCTAGAGCTTTAGGGAAGGAGTTATAGGCTAAGATGTATTATTGTAGTTGTTATTTCCGTTGTGTTCATTGTTGTTTCAACAGTGTTGTAAGTATAGGATGTTACAACTGTTTAGCGCTTATTGGTTAGGACTCTGATGTATATCTAATGGTTGTATCTATAAAAGCATTTTTTATCTATAAAAATTATTGGTATATTACAGATCATTCATTTCATTGTGAGATTATGTTCCATCTCTTTTCCTTTTTCCCCTAATGATTTGGTTTCCTAAAAACTTGAATTTTCAAGCATATGAATACCATGATTGTATTAGTATTGACTTTTGATGGTCGAGAAATCGGATCGTTATAGAAATAAAATGGTAGAAATAAATAAAAATTCGTTTCTACAAAACAATCCTCAATTTCAAATCGAATGTCGTAGAAAAAACTAAAATTGATTATAGGTCTATGCAATGAAGGTTAGATGTAACACCCCACATTTTTAATTAAATTAAATAAAATGAAATTTTAAGAGCTTCTAGAGTTTGGTCGTGGGATTAGCGTCATTGCGTCCGTGGTGATTTTCTGATCAATTTAGACCTATGGATTGTAGAAAACGGATTTAAAATGAAAGAGATACATTTAAATGAAATATTACAATAAACATGAAAAGGAGGTATAAGAAGAAAAAAAAATGGCCATCATTGTTTTTTAGCCTTGTTGACAAAAGCCTATGTACTCCGATTGGTAAGACCATGTGGCTTCCAAGAGAGTGGCGCAAGTTCGATTCGCATGGGCGCCATATTTTTATTTTAGAGAAACAGCTAAAATAATACATGTTCTAAAGGGAAAATATGTATAAACACACATATAAGGAAAATTATACATATAAGGAAAAAATATATGTATACATGCATATGTAAATATATGCATAAATATTTGCAAAAAAATATACATAAGATAAATGCAAAATAAACCTGCAATCAATGAAAATAGGTAAGAATTAAATGACGGTATATCGCCGTTTGAATTTTGAAAATGAAATAAAAGTTGCGCGTATATATATACATGTAAAATGGGCATTGGAAGTTTTGTATACATATAAGGGGTTTATGTGAAAATACAATATTCAAAATATTCCAGAAATTCAAACTGAAGATAATGCGCTCCTGGATCCATATGGGTCGACCCAAGGGGGCTGGGTCGATCCTAGGGTCGACCCAAGGGGTAGTGGGTCGACCCACCTCTGATACGGGAAGGTTCATTCGGCGAATCTGGACTGTTTTTCAAACCATATTCGTTCCTGACTCAGTGCTGAGTGTACAAGAGCATATCCACTTTCTTGAACACCTATAAATAGGCTAATAGAGCCTAGCCTAAATCTTATATTTTTTGAGAGGTTGTCTAGTCTCTGCCATTCTTCTTCCTCCTTAAATCTCTTCAGAAAATAGAATAATTAGTCTTAGGAAATCCTAATTCAAGATCTGGAGTAAAAGAATGTATATTTACAAATGGGTGTTCAGAATTCTGATCAAAGTGAGGTAAATTCTTGGATCGGTTAATTTAGATTTCTTTTCGTTTAGCCTAAGAATTGCGAATCCATGGTTATTTAGATTCTAGATTCAGTTAGGAGAGCCATATAATGCTTGGTCAAGACCAGATTCATGAATTGGAAAGCTATTAGGTGAATGGATTTAAGTTATGCCTTTTTGATAAAGGTATATCTATCGTTTGGCATTCCCGGTTAACATGTAAAATAAATCCACTGAAATGATTAATCTGCTGAAATGTTTAATGTCCTGTAACCTACTGAAATGTTTAATCTGCCGAAATGATTAGTCTGCAGAAATGTTTGACTTGCTAAAATCTGTTGAATTTAGTACTATTGTAATTAAAAATGAATTGTATCCTTCGTATAAATGATGGAACTTCTGTAGTACTGTAATACTGAAACCTGAATTATGAACATTTCTGCTGTATAAAGCCTATTTCCATAAATCACCTGTCTGAATAAGGAATTTTTGTGAATGCTGTAATTATGAAATTTATAATGAACATGAATATTTGTTTAAGAATATTATTATGCTAAAAGACTGTAAATAAGAATTACAGTAAAAAATTGGAAGAATGAATATGCCTAAATTTATAGTAAATAGAAAATCTTAACCGCACTTAGGCATGAGGTTAAATTCAACTTCTGGTAGAAGTCTGCCAGGAACCTCCCGATAGATTCAGCATCCACAAGTGGTTAATTTAATGTGAGGGGTATAGTGCGCAAACATACATATAACGGTGCTAAGACACAAGGTTAAGTTCAACTTGTGGTAGAAGTCTGCCTGGAACCGCCCGGCAAATCCAGCATCCACAAGTGGTCGGCTTAATGTGAGAGGTCCGGTGCATAAACATATATATATATATATATATATATATATGAATATAAGTATATAACAAGATAGAGATAAATGGCATTAATTGTAATTAATGGAAATGAATGAATTTTACAACATTATAAATATTAAAATGAACGGGGAATGATAATATCCTATTATGAATAAACCTGAAAGGGGAAAAGGAAAGATAATAGGTGGGCTGGTCCTAAGGACAAGTGGAAATTATAAATTAGATTATAATAAACGATAGAGAAAATGAGATAAATTATGTAATGCGATAAGTTGTACTCAATTATAAATTAAGTAATCTGTAAATCTAGAAACCTAAAACCTATTGTTTGTAATAAGTAGAGAAAAGAAGGGAAAAACTTATGAAATGCAATAAGTTGTGTTAACACCAAAATTTGCACTGTCCAATTATAAAGAAGCAGAGATTACAAAGTCGAAAGGCCAAAGGGATTAGACAGCGGAACCAAGATCATGAAGGAAAGAGCAAAGTCAAGGTATTGCCAAAAACAGTAGGTCGGAAGCCTATATCGACAGCAATGAGGTTTCAGGTAAACAAGCATCAACGTTTGGGCACAAGAATGTCGGTCTAACGCCGACAGCGGAAGACAGAAAGTAAAAAGGAAGATTCTAGAAGGGTAACGCCGGCACTTAATGAGGTACAGAGGAACGACCCCGAAAACATTCCATATAATACCAGAAGAAGGAAATAAGAGGTTGTTGGAAGGCATATAGACTGGGACCAAGGGTTGCCGGGAAGAGAAAGGAGACAAAAGCGTCAAGGGAAAGAAAACAAAATATGAAGATACCTTCCGGAAGCCATCAACCGAGACCTGAGTTCGATGATCACTGAATGGAAACTTTAGCAGTTAATAAGAAAGGCACCAGAGGTATCCCTCCGAAAAACCGGATGCTACTTCAGAAACCTACCAGAAGCATATCGGAGCCTTTGGGAAGAAGAGCCTTCCGCAATAACTTGCTCGGTGCCAATCCCGAAAGGGGTAATGTCTCCCAGGATGTAATTATCTAAAGCGCAAGGCCAAAAAAATCACGAAGACATAAAGCTAAAGTCGGAAGATTTAGATATGGACCAAGACCAGTGGTCCCAAAATTGAGATCCACCAAAGTTAAGCTTTCATATTCGGAGACAGATCTACCAAAAGGTATGTCAGCGGAACCATTCCCGGAAGCCCGAGGTTGATATTCTGAGGACAGTGAAGACATTCAATAAAATAAAAGGCGACCGAGACCTTTTTGCCAGAACCGAGAGCAATAAGAGTGGTTGAAGCCTTAGTCCAACATCCGAAACACTGTTTCAGCTGGGCTCATAATAGAAGGAGGCCCAATTTTCCTATAAATAAGACCCCTGGGGTCTCATTTTGGAGGGATCTTCTTCTCATTCCACCTTCTTGCTCTCATTTCTAAGAGAGCTAACCCTTATTTGTAAATCGATTTAGGGATTTCTTATATAACCTCCTCTATGAATAAAATCATCAAAGCCTTTAAAGTGGATGTAGGTTCAATCTGAACCAAACCACTATAAATTGTTGTGTTCCTTACTATTTTACATATTCTATGGTATATAATCGTGCTGTGATAGTTAATGCTTCACAACTTAACCCTTTCAATGGGTGCCAAGCTACCTTATGCTTTCTCCTCAATAAGACCTTCATACACAAGCCTTATCCTTTATCCTAGTTCTCCCAAACACCCTTCTACAGGCTGTTTAGCTTTCTAACTTACATTGTGCTTAGGGAACCCTTATCCCAAGGTAACTGTTGCCCTTGAGTCGCATAAGCATGATACTCACCCCTGGAGGGAAGAGTAACTAATCTTCAGGCTTTTGACCTTGATATCTAGGAATCAGTGAACTGACTCAAGCTCATGGGAGTTGAATAATCCCATTTTCCCCTTAAGTCCATTTTCTTATACCTATCTCCGGTGTTGACGAAAAATGTCGTTAAAATTTTGGCGCTAGTAGGAGGGCCTGAATGTAACACCCCACCTCCGCCAGGGCCACTCTTGCAAGGACACTAGCTATGGTGGGGCGTTAAACGAGGTAAACATGCATGCAGATATCACAAGACAGAACATATAAGTAAAACAGAGTAAGTAAAGCAGCGGATAAAACTAGTATTTCAAAACCATAGTCAAGTTACATCAAAGTACTAAGTCATTATTTTCCATAAGACAAAGTCTAGAAACATCAACTAAAAACTGGAAAGAAAATCATAAAGTAACTATCCCCAAAGTAGAATAAAGCCATAGCGTGCTCAAGTCCAGACCGTACATGAGCTATCCAGAAAAGCAGCTAAAGATCCAAGCTAGATACCAGTGTTCCCACCCTGTAAACCTGAGGGGGGGGGGGGGGGAACGGAAGAAAAGAGGCGAAAGAAAACGGGTTAGTCAAAAAGACTGGTAAGTCCTATCTACTATTAGTATAAAAACTAATAAAGTTATCTGAACATGCAAACAGGGATGAGATATGGGGTGATAACTGGCATGGTGAAAAGTTAACAAGATAGATCAAGTGTGGCATCGCATATACAAGGTTAAGTTGCACCAGGTGTGTACTAGTATTCCCATTCATGTCAAGTATAATCACGAAATGATCCCTTGGCCCAAAGCTGGCCCACATCATGAGATGACCTAAATCGAGGTCCAACTACTCGGTCTAGTCGATCGGCTCCCTATAAGCCTAACTCGTCGTGTATCGGTGTCATACGGCTTAATCGTGGAATGTAGTTAACTGTGCTAGGTCCACCCCAGGGTGTATCCAGCCCTAAGGTGTAAACCACAGACACAATTCAAGCACGCACAGTCTAAACCTACTGGTGCCCATGTTCAACTCCGGACTTAATGTGCACGACCATGGTCCGCCTGAACAACCGGTGCACCCTTCAGCCGTCTCTTTTGGTCTCTTACAATCAGTCCAGTAATCGTGCCCCACCCTAGCCTAGTCCAGGGTACCCATGATACTTCGAAGTTGGTTACTGCTGAAAAGGACCACGAAACTAGGGTTTCAAGTGGGTTAAGTGTGGTTAACCCTATCCTAACCATGTATTGAGTTGGTTAAGTGTATTCAAGCAGTTCATGACTTAACCCTATCAATACATTGGGTTTAATTGGTTAAGTGTATTCAAGTAGTCAATGACTTAACCCTACCAATCCATCGTGTTTAATTGGTTAAGTATTCAAGTAGTCCATGACTTAACCCTATCATGTGGCATTAATTAATTTAATGCACCCAACCTCTCACATTAGACCTTGTTGTGGTTACTAGTTAAGCCGGGCGGGTCTGGGTAGCTTTACACCACAACCTAGTCTAACCTCGGGTTTAAGCACCACATGACCAACAACTCACATTGGGTCCTATTGTTTGTAGCCACTAGTTAAGTCGGTCGGTTCCGGGCAGATTTATGCTACAAACTCAACCCAACCTCGAGTTGGCCATTCTCATGTTTTCTAGAAGTCATGTCCAAATTCATGTTTACAAACATAATCACAAGTCAATGTTCATGTCATATTTTAAAACCATGTTTCATGTCATTAATACTACCCAAACCCAACGCATTCCCCTCGCATGTACGCTTCGCCTAACATAACATAGATCAAAAGAGGGAACTTGGCAAAAGCTTGACAAAAGGCATAAGGTAATAAGGTTGGCCACAAGTTAAACATGGTGGCATATGAGGCATAAATGTGTTCATAAGCTTGCATATTACATCATGGGCCTCAAAACATGCATAATATCAACTTAAGCAAATAGGTGAAACATGATCATAAATGACATAGGATGATGACTAGAAGTTCGCATATAACATTATATGCAAGTTATTATGAAGGTTATAAGAGTTCTCATGTTGCATAATGCAACATTCCAAATCAAAGGTCATAGCTTTCTATACACATAGTCAAGGTGATAGCTTTACAAACTTGCATAGGGTAAATCCATGCATAACATGATAGGATCAAAGCACAAATCATACTTAGGCCCAAACTCAAACTTGCAGCATGTCATATTTAACTTCATAGTTAGAATCTAAGAGTAGTATAGGGCTTACAATGCTATGAAGACTTATAAAATATAAATAAGATTGAGACGAAGCCACTAGCAACTCTAAACACTCCCAAATGATAAGCTCCAATGAAAACCCTTGAGAAACAAGCAAAAGATCCTTGTTTTGATGAAGAAAGATTGAACTTTGGCCTTAAATCAAGCTTAGAAACTCTCAAACAAGCTTAGGAACTCTCATATGAATGAAGATGGAGGCTATGACAAGAGGGTGGAGGCCATGATTAAACATTTTGGCAGCACTTAGTTACTAGAATTGATTTATGATGATTTAGGCTAGGTATTAGGGTCTTTTTATAGATGATTAGGTTAATTTAGACCATAGGATTAACCCTAAAACACATCAGGTCCATCAAATCCCATCAGAAACTTCTGGAACAAGACTCAGCATGTCACAAACGGTGCACCAGTAAAACTGGTCCGACCGGGGGGGTCGACCCCTGGGTCGACATGGGTGTCGACCCCTGGGTCGACATGGGTGTCGACCCATTGGGGGGGGGGGGTCGACACAGGTGTCGACCCTGCCTGGGGCGGGAAAATTCCCGCCCATTCTGCCTTGGTTGCAATTCGAATCTGAATTCGAATTTGAACTGGTTTCGGGCTTGGAATTTTCTGAAAACTTCATTGGGCCATAACTTGGTCATACGGACTCCGTTTCTCGAAAACTCGGACTCTATTTCGCGTATTTTTCCGAGACGAACGCTATGGCACAGCCCATTTCCCTTGATTCAGATTTTAACATTTAATTCTACCTTAATTTATGTTATAACATGTTATTCAAAACTACGGGTTGTTACTTCCTCCCCACCTTAAAAGATTTTGTCCCCGAAATCTTCAAGTTAGGAAGAACGTATCCTACCATCCATCATCCATCTACTCAAAACATCATCCACAAGTAACCATTGTCCTTACAAAGATACTAAATGTTGTATGAACATATGCAAAAGGTGTGTGTATATGTACTTATCTAATGCAAAAATCAGGCGGTTACTAATTCAGTAGACCTCCTTAATGCAAAGTATGTTAGTGAAATGAGTACATATGTATGCAAATTCCTAACATAACTTATAATCTCTACATGAGTGCAAATAACATCCATCCATATGCAACATCCATGTGATAGCATACAAGTTTCATCCATGAATAAGCATAAACACTCATGCATATGCGGTATGAAAGTGTGTGAGCCGATCTTAGTGCCTAACGTGTATCATGCATCCACGAGTATCCACTTGCAAACACTTGCAACCACTGGCAAACATCAAGCATAACATGTTTCAAATACATGTTTCAACTAAGGGTTTCTACCTAAGGTTCTCATGACAAGGTTAACGAGATAACAAGATAAACATGGATAGTGAAAGAAAGATATGCTGGCTAGGAAAAGAGATCGAGAATGTACCCTCAAAAAGAAATGGGTGAAGCGCGCGCATCTTCTCCTCGGTTTTCCAAGTTGCATCTTCATCGGCTTCACTCCACTGAACTTTCACCAATTTGACTTCTTGATTCCTTAGTTTCTTGATCTCTGTTCCCAAGATACGAATCGGAGCTCTCCTCAAGGTTGCCTCTTTCTCTACCTCCACGTCTTCAAGAATGCTTGGTTCAACCACCTCAGCGGACTCATGTAGGCACTTCCGGGGATGCGAGACATGAAAGACATTATGCACTCCGGCTAGCTTCTTGGGCAATTCCACCTTATATGCCATCTTTCCAATTCTCTCTATGATAGGGAAGGGTCCTACAAACCTTGGTGCCAGTTTCCCAACTGCTCCAAAACGTACCACATTACGCAAAGGAGAAACCTTCACGAAAAACATGTCTCCCACTTCGAATTCCAAATCTGCCCTTCGCTTGTCAGCATAGGATTTTTGTCTATCTTGGGCCGCTTTCATCCGTCTTCTCACCAATTCAACTTTCTCGGATGTGTCCCGTATCATATCGGGCCCAAGTATAAGCCTATCTGTTGTCTCCCACCAACAAGATGGTGACCTACACGGCCTCCCATACAAAGCTTCAAATGGTGCCATCCCTATGCTGGCTTGATAGCTATTATTATAAGCAAACTCTACAAGAGGAAGGTGGTCTTCCCAAGTACCACCAAAGTCAAGAACACAAAGCCTCAAAAGATCTTCTAGCACTCTATTCACCCTTTAGGTTTGGCCATCTGTCTGGGGGTGATAGGCCGTACTTAGATTCAATTGCTTACCCATCGCTTCTTGCAAACTATTCTAGAATTGGATGGTGAAGATTGGGTCACGACTGCTAACTATGCTGGAAGGAACTCCATGCATTCGCACTATCTCTCGAAGATAAACAGATGCTAAACCTGATACGGTCCTCTTGTTCTTTACTGGAATAAAATGGGCTCTCTTTGTAAGTCTATCAATTATTACCCATATCCCATAAAGCCCAAATAGTTTGGTGACGAACATTTTCACCCCAACTATATATCACAAACAGGCGAGTCATACTCCTTATGGGGTTTGCAACAGAACTAAGATTGAGAATAGGACCGAGAGGATATACTTAAAAGATAGCATGCGAGTAAGCTCTATAGAATAGTAGGGATCAAGGATATACTCTTAGAAAGAGATATAATGCGCGTATCTAGTCTTCAATCCTCTAGGCCGCATTTTCTTGTGCTTAATCCCATCGTGCCTTGACCGTCTTTTAACTTCACAATTTCGTAGCGCTTAATTCTTATTTCCAAAATATGAGTTAGAACTCATTTCACTGTTGCCTCTCGTTCCACTTTCACTTATTCTTTTCCTAAAAATACTTGGCTACAACTACGTGCTCATGGTTTCATGCAAGCTTTACAAAATTCGTTAGTGAATCCTGGATCTCGTTTACATACCGTATGGTATTCCACACAGAAAAACTATCCCTTGAAAACAAATGCCACTCCACATTGCCAAATGTTCTTACTAGGGTGATTTCTATAACCCATGCTTAAGCGGAATGGACTATCCGCCTTAGTGGTGAACACTACTCGATTGGATTACAAATTTCCAATAAAAGTGCCAAGGGATTCTAGATAACTAATCATGACGGAACCCTAAAGGTCACACGAGATTTTCGAGGGTATTACCGAGGCGAGTCATGAGCCTCACAACCCTATGTTCGAAGTCAAGAATGGTTCCATAACTGGACAACCGACCCATGCCCAAAATCAACCCGTATCCCATAAACCCGAGAACATAAGCATTACACATGAATTCTACGCTCAAGATAGAGATTTTCAAATCCATACAAGTCGCAGATAGATGGGCGGAACCCCCAATCGGATTTGAAATACTAACGGGATTTTCAACTAGACTAGTACTTAGGTGCAAACTTTCAACAAGATCAGAAATAAAACTATGCGATGTGCCAGAATCAAACAAGGTGCGAACAGGATAATCAGAAATGTAAACAAGGTTTTCTATAGAAATACTACCTCGATCAAGAACTTGAGCGATGTTGAGAGTATGCACTAGCCCTCCAGAAGGTCCTGCTTGCTGAGTTTGCCTTTTCCCTTGTCCCCACTTTTTTGGGCAATCCTTGCTATAGTGTCCAGACTCTCCACAATGAAAGCATTCTCCCAACTTCCTTTTCTTCTTCCTACAGTCTTTGGCTATGTGCCCAGTGATCCCACAGAAGTTGCACTTCCTCCTTTCTCTTGACTTGTTGTCCTTGCTGTTGTTGTTCTTGCCTCCTTTTCCGGAATCTACCTTCTCGCCTTGAGACTCATTTGCCTTGACCTCCTTCTTGCCACTCTTATCTTCTTCTTGAAGCAGGGCCATATTTACCAAACTCTCGAAGGTCGCCCCTATGGGTATATGAGACATGGCCAAACCGCGCAGTGGCTCATGCAATCCTAGAGCAAAGCGTAGGGCCTTCTTCTGAGCTGTGTTAACCAAGTCTAGACCGAACCGAGCAAGTTGATTAAACGTATCCACGTATTCCCTAACTGTCATGTCTCCTTACTTTAGAGATAGGAACCTCTCCATCCGAAGGTTCTCTTCTGTTGATGATAGAAATCTCAATCTGAACCTTCTCCTAAAGTCATCCCAAGTCTGAATTGGTCTAGTAGTGGTGGTGACTACCCACCAATATGCAGCTTCCTCTTTCAACAGCCATACCGCTAACAGAACTTTCCTACGGTCTTCTATATCAAAGATAGCAAAGAGGTCTTCAGTTTCCTTCAACCAATTTCTTGCCTCTACCAAAGTCTCCGTCCCTACAAAATTCTTGCCACCCATCGCCTTAAAGTCCTTGCAAATCTTCGCGAAATCCGCTTGTGGATGCGGAGGAGGAACCTTAGCTACGGGAGGGGGAGGAAGGTTAGCCACGGGGAAAGGAGGAGGAATGTCCGCGGGGCCGGCTTCATTCGCCCTTGCCTCCATGTACCTTCTAAACCAAATAGGTACTGGTACGCCTTCCAGAATGGCAAAATTATCGGCCATACTGAAACGAAGAAAAAGATAGATTGAGAATGAGGAAACAAAGAATAGTGCTAATGGCTTTTGGGGAATAGCCTTTTTAAAATAAACTAGACTTTTCTTGGAAAATACTTAATTGGTTTTGAAAATAGTTTTTCAAAAGGTAAGTTTTAAAAACCTTTTGCTCAGATCTTGTTAACCTTATGCTCTGATACCAAATGTAACACCCCACCTCCGCCAGGGCCACTCTTGCAAGGACACTAGCTTTGGAGGGGCGTTAAACGAGGTAAACATGCATGCAGATATCACAAGACAGAACATATAAGTAAAACAGAGTAAGTAAAGCAGTGGATAAAACTAGTATTTCAAAACCATAGTCAAGTTACATCAAAGTACTGAGCCATTATTTTCCACAAAACAAAGTCTAGAAACATCAACTAAAAACTAGAAAGAAAATCATAAAGTAACTATCCCCAAAGTAGAATAAAGCCATAGCGTGCTCAAGTCCAGACCGTACATGAGCTATCCAGAAAAGAAGCTAAAGATCCAAGCTAGATACCAGTGTTCCCACCCTGTAAACCTGAGGGGGGGGGGGAAACGGAAGAAAAGAGGCGAAAGAAAACGGGTCAGTAAAAAAGACTGGTAAGTCCTATCTACTATTAGTATAAAAACTAATAAAGTTAACTGAACATGCAAACAGGGATGAGATATGGGGTGATAACTGGCATGGTGAAAAGTTAACAAGATAGATCAAGTGTGGCATCGCATATACAAGGTTAAGTTGCACCAGGTGTGTACTAGTATTCCCATTCATGTCAAGTATAATCACGAAATGATCCCTTGGCCCAAAGCTGGCCCACATCATGAGATGACCTAAATCGAGGTCCAACTACTCGGTCTAGTCGATCGGCTCCCTATAAGCCTAACTCGTCGTGTATCGGTGTCATACGGCTTAATCGTGGAATGTAGTTAACTGTGCTAGGTCCACCCCAGGGTGTATCCAGCCCTAAGGTGTAAACCACAGACACAATTCAAGCACGCACAGTCTAAACCTACTGGTGCCCATGTTCAACTCCGGACTTAATGTGCACGACCATGGTCCGCCTGAACAACCGGTGCACCCTTCAGCCGTCTCTTTTGGTCTCTTACAATCAGTCCAGTAATCGTGCCCCATCCTAGCCTAGTCCAGGGTACCCATGATACTTCGAAGTTGGTTACTGCTGAAAAGGACCACGTAACTAGGGTTTCAAGTGGGTTAAGTGTGGTTAACCCTATCCTAACCATGTATTGAGTTGGTTAAGTGTATTCAAGCAGTTCATGACTTAACCCTATCAATACATCGGGTTTAATTGGTTAAGTGTATTCAAGTAGTCAATGACTTAACCCTACCAATCCATCGTGTTTAATTGGTTAAGTATTCAAGTAGTCCATGACTTAACCTTATCATGTGGCATTAATTAATTTAATGCACCCAAGCTCTCACATTAGACCTTGTTGTGGTTACTAGTTAAGCCGGGCGGGTCCGGGTAGCTTTACACCACAACCTAGTCTAACCTCGGGTTTAAGCACCACATGACCAACTACTCACATTGGGTCCTATTGTTTGTTGCCACTAGTTAAGCCGGCCGGTTCCGGGTAGATTTATGCTACAAACTCAACCCAACCTCGAGTTGGCCATTCTCGTGTTTTCTAGAAGTCATGTCCAAATTCATGTTTACAAACATAATCACAAGTCAATGTTCATGTCATATTTTAAAACCATGTTTCATGTCATTAGTACTACCCAAACCCAACGCATTCCCCTCGCATGTACGCTTCGCCTAACATAACATAGATCAAAAGAGGGAACTTGGCAAAAGCATGACAAAAGGCATAAGGTAATAAGGTTGGCCACAAGTTAAACATGGTGGCATATGAGGCATAAATGTGTTCATAAGCTTGCATATTACATCATGGGCCTCAAAACATGCATAATATCAACTTAAGCAAATAGGTGAAACATGATCATAAATGACATAGGATGATGACTAGAAGTTCACATATAACATTATATGCAAGTTATTATGAAGGTTATGAGAGTTCTCATGTTGCATAATGCAACATTCCAAATCAAAGGTCATAGCTTTCTATGCACATAGTCAAGGTGATAGCTTTACAAACTTGCATAGGGTAAATCCATGCATAACATGATAGGATCAAAGCACAAATCATACTTAGGCCCAAACTCAAACTTGCAACATGTCATATTTAACTTCATAGTTAGAATCTAAGAGTAGTATAGGGCTTACAATGCTATGTAGACTTATAAAATATAAATAAGATTGAGACGAAGCCACTAGCAACTCTAAACACTCCCAAATGATAAGCTCCAATGAAAACCCTTGAGAAACAAGCAAAAGATCCTTGTTTTGATGAAGAAAGATTGAACTTTGGCCTTAAATCAAGCTTAGAAACTCTCAAACAAGCTTAGGAACTCTCATATGAATGAAGATGGAGGCTATGACAAGAGGGTGGAGGCCATGATTAAACATTTTGGCAGCACTTAGTTACTAGAATTGATTTATGATGATTTAGGATAGGTATTAGGGTCTTTTTATAGATGATTAGGTTAATTTAGACTATAGGATTAACCCTAAAACACATCAGGTCCGTCAAATCCCGTCAAAAACATCTCGAACAAGACTCAGCATGTCACAAATGGTGCACCAGAAAAACTGGTCCGACCGGGGGGGTCGACCCCTGGGTCGACATGGGTGTCGACCCCTGGGTCGACATGGGTGTCGACCCCTGGGTCGACATGGGTGTCGACCCATTGGGGGGGTCGACACAGGTGTCGACCCCTGTGACGACCCTGCCTGGGGCGGGAAAATTCCCGCCCATTCTGCCTTGGTTGCAATTCGAATTTGAACTGGTTTCGGGCTTGGAATTTTCTGAAAACTTCATTGGGCAATAACTTGGTTATACGGACTCCGTTTCTCGAAAACTCAGACTCTATTTCGCGTATTTTTCCGAGACGAACGCAATGGCACAGCCCGTTTCCCTTGATTCAGATTTTAACATTTAATTCTGCCTTAATTTATGTTATAACATGTTATTCAAAAATACGGGTTGTTACACTGAACCTCCGATCCATATTCCCACCTTTAACCCTTTGGATAACATTGCCACATTTCTAACTGTGTTGTTCCATCCTGGATTGGACTAAGCTTTGAAGAAGCAAGATTATAAATAAAGAGTCTCAGTAAAGAGCATATGAAGATCGATTAACCCCTTCAAGTATCGTTGATCCAAGCTATTTAAAGAGAAGTGTAACCTTGAATCCCCAACCTTGTGTCCTATACTTTCATCGCTATTATTAACCCACATCTCTCCTACCTTCATCCCTATCTTAAACCTTCCATCCATACTGCCCCTTTTTTTGGCATAAAGCCTTTACCTTATTTCTCTTTCTACCATAAAAAGAGGCTCCCAATACCCATTGAAGATGGTTAGACCAGGAAAGAATCATGGGCAAGATTTCAGTGCATCATCTACTCTAGAAGATGGTATACTCCCGGACTTCAACTTGGCAGATTGGCAAGCGGGGGAACCATCAAGCCCAATGAAAGTATCAAGTTATGAGTTAGAGGTGTTACATTAAGCTTCAAAAATTTATATCGCAAGAAGGATGATTGATGAGAACATATCCAAAAGGTCTTCCAAAGCAGAACCTTATGAAATAGAGTCAAGGACAGTAGAACCTCAAGGAATTAATACTCAAGTTAGCACTACACCAAGCCTACAGGACATTTCAGTTATGTAAGGAAGCAACCAATTTTTAAAACAAGTAGATGGTTTGAAAGAAAGTAAGAGCCCTATGTTGCCAGAAGATAGGAATCTATAGGGAATCACCTTCTCTAATGAAATAAAAACAACTAGAGCTTCATTTGACATGAAAATGCCACCACTTATGCTTGATGGAACTACAGACCCCGAAAACCACCTTTATGTCTTTGAAAACTACATGGATTTATATAACATCCCCAAAACCCTCTGTTGCAAGATCTTCCTAACAACGCTCCGTGGAAGGCCATCAAATGGTGCAAACATTACAATGGCCTAATCATCACCACATGAAAACAACTATCTACTGCGTTTAGTATAGAGTTACATGTGTGGAAGGATCCAAAGATCAGCATTTACGATCTAGCCACTATCGAATAGGGACCCCAAGAATCACTTGATAAATATCTAAAAAGATTTCATACCGAGTCGCTCAAAGTGGAAGGAGCAAAGGACAGAGAAACGTTAATAGTTGTGCATTCAAGGTTTCTCATACCAACACCTTTCTAGGAGGAACTTATCTTGAACGAGTGCGAAAGTTTGAATGATTTTTATTCTAAAGATGACGAATTCATACGTATGAAAAGGATACTCGGCATAGGGAATTGCGTGGGTAGAAATCAAAAGGAAAAAGAGTGTGACTCTGTTTCCTTGGCAGTCATCTCTCAAGAGTCAAACGAAGGAAAGGATTACTGTTCTTATAATAAAGCAAGATGGCATCAAACTAGTCAGTGCCGTGGCATGACAAATAGGATCCAAACCAAAAAGTAAAAGGAACCAATTTTGGAAGGATTGAAAGCTGACCACCAAGGGAAATGGTCGAAAACACTCTAGCAAGGGCTTAGGATCTAACAATAAGTTTTATATTTCATTTTTCATTTTTCATTTTTCATTAGTCATCTCATTTTTGTATCTTTTTTTTGTAATCAAACAAATATTAATACAAGTTCAAGTGTTTTTACAGGTAAAAATCAAACCCTGTTCGAACTTGTGCTTGGAAGCGGCTTCTGCCTATATCTTGTCCCGTAGAAAGGAACGAAAGCTCAAATGGGAGCATACAAAGAACATAATGCGTGGCTAAGTACATAACAAAGTTGTCAGTCAACGAAAAGCTTCAGAAGAAGCCTCCGAAAGGAATATGTGACAAAAGAAGCAATTCAACGTCAAACACTTACTGGCTTAAATGAGATTTTTCAAAACCTAATCTCCTTTAGTTTCGCAAAAACACTACCATTGGTCTTATTTATTGATATGTACAAATGCTTCTATGAAAGGTATGAAACGTGCAATCAATGAAGCTTTGGAAGAAAAAGTAAATCAGCAGAACCTTCGAAGGGAAGGGCGAATCAATAAAAACTTTGGGAAGAAGGGAACAACAAACAAAGCCCCTAAAGGGAGAAGCTACATCAAAATAAAGCTTCTAGATAGAGAAGCCATAACAAACACAACCTTCCAGAAGAGGAGCGACAAACAAAGCTTCTAGAGGGAGAAGCTACATCAAAACAGAGCTACCAGAGAGAGAAGCCACAAAAAACATAACCTCCCAGAAGAGAAGCATCAAACAAAGCTTCAGAGTGAGAAGCCATAACAAACAAAAGCCTCTAGAGGGGAGAATAAAGCTTCCAAGAAGAGAAGCAACATCTCATACGAGGGAGTTCCTTTCAAGCAGAGTTATAATGCTTGCATCTCCAGCAATGGAGTGCCCTACAAGGGGCCTATACATGCGTCTCCGGTTAGCGGAGTTTCCCCTTAGGTGGGGGCTAGTTATTCATCTACCCATAAAGGGACTTGTGTCACTCTTTTAGAGAGCATTCATTCATTCGCATATCCTGGGTGTTAGGAATAAGACTAGACGTTAGATACCCTATGACCAAATAATCAATCGGAACTTCCCACTAAACGGTTGATAACTAGATGACCTAACGGAGCTTCTCACTAAACGATTGTGGATTCAGATGGCCAAATGGAACTACCTGCTAAACGATCAAACAATCGAAAGATTGGGTTGATTGAACATAACTACCTGCTGAATGGCCAAATGATGAAACAATTGAATGGAACTATCGCTGAAGGGTCAAATGGTTTGAGACTGAACGGAACTATTGCTGAATGAATATTTGTTCAAGATAGGATTAATTTATTTTGAAAGCAGTACTCTACATATGCGTCTGATAAGTTATCACTTGGTGTATTTATGACTCTTTCATTCATGTGGTTTCTCTGAATTAACTTCCAAAAGACCCAGGATAACCTATGATTACTTGATCACCTTTAATAATGCTTGGATCGGTTGACACTGTGCACATATATAATCCTTGGATGATTTTGAAGCTTTCGGTAGATGGTTTTTGAGTAAACTTTAAACGGTTGCTTTATACTCTTATTAAGACATTCCGCTTATGGCATTTTCCAGTAACTACCAAATGGTGCATGTTTTATACATGATTTCTGATTTCCACTACCTCGAGTGTGAGTCTGGGGTTTACATATGGATTTCTTATTTACCAGGTGTGAGAATTTGGGTTTCTATCACTTTCAGAGGTGATTTCCATGTGATTTCTAATTTACCCACGTGTGAGTCCCAAGGTTTCTATAAGATTTCTGATTTCTATTTACCCGAGTGTAAGTCTCGGGATTTCCGTATTGTTTCTACTCTCTATTTACCCAAATGTGAGTTTCGGGCTTTCTACATGATTTCTGATTTCTATTTACCCAGGTATGATTCTCGGATTTCCATATGATTTTCTGATTTCTATTTACCCGAATGCGAGTCTCAGTATTTCCACAAGATTTCTGATTTTAATTTACCCGAGTGTGAGTCTCGGGGTTTTCATATGATTCTGATTTCCTATTTACCTAAGTATGGAGTCTTGGGGTTTCTATTATTAGATGTGATATCTTGCTTTTTACTTACCCAAATGTGAGTCTTGGAGTTTCCGTATGATTTTATGATTTCCAAAGTAACCCGCTTATAAGTCTCGAGATTTCTGCATTATTTCAAATTTCTTCTTGCCTGGGTGTAAGTCTCATAATTTTCTATGAAAGTTAGGATCTCTATTTTTCTAAGCATGAATCTCGGATGCTTACAATTTTCGGATAAAGATTTTAACTTTTCTGTCTTAACCAAGTGTAAATCTTGGGACTCCTATTATGGCTTTTAAATTTCTATTGCATAAGTTCAAGCCTTAACTCCGGAACCATCTTCTTGATTTTTCTAATAAAATGTTCTAATCTTATCATACTTCCAGGGAATAACCTTTATGTTTTGCTTTTTTAACAACCAAGTTTAGATGAGAATTGCTTATCTATTTCCAAAATGAATACGGTAATTTTCTTTTGTCATGTTCACATATGAAGTGCATACCTACCACATATGTTCCAAAGTAAAGGTTCCTAAGTTAGTGCAAAAGTGACTACTTCGGGTCTCCCGTTCGAGGTTTTCTAGTAAGGTTTTTGATACTTCGGCACTTTACAAAGGGAACTTTTCCAAACTCATGACATACTTACCCCTAACATTCATTGCTATAAATTTTGGTCAAAATGATGTTTAGCATGCCATGCACTATGCAAGTCATATTACTTTTTGTTTAACACACTATGTTTATCAAGGGTAAACCCCTGATTTTCTATTGAGAATACTCAAGGATAAGAGTATTAGTTTTCCCATTTGATGATAGAAGGGTGTTAAACTGTAAAACTGTAGCGTTCCATATGGATACATGTCTGAGACAGTGCATTATTCATAACTAGATTCATAAGGGTTCCTAACTTGAAAGTAATATTCAAGTTTTATCCATTAGTCAAATTCATGTTTCCCCTTGCATCACTGTTTGAAATTACATGAAACTAATGCTAAGATCTTTCCAACATGTCTTAAGTTACAGAAAAGACAGTACAAGAGCTACAAGATTTGTCCTAAAGAACAAAAGCTTCTTTATAATAGGGGAGCTAACTGTTAATACCGAAATTTGCACTATCCAAATATAAAGAAGCAGTGATTACAAAGCCGAGAGGACAAAGGGATTGGACTGCGGAACCAGGATCATGAAGGAAAGAGCAAAGTCAAGGTATCGCCAATAGCAGGCCGGAAGCCAGGATTCAAGTTAAACGAGCATCAACGTTTGGGCACAAGTATGTCGGTCCAACACCGAAAATGGAAGATTGAAAGTAAAAAAAGGAAGATTCCAGAAGGGTAACACTGACACTGAATGAGGTACAGAGGAACAATCCCGAAAACATTCCATATAATAATGGGAGCGGGAGACAAGAGGTTGTCGAAAGGAATATAGACCAGGACCAAGGGTTGCTGGGAAGAGAATGGAGACAAAAACATTAAGGGAAATAAACCAAAACATGAAGATACCTTCCGGAAGCCATCAACCGAGACCTGAGTTCGATAATCATTGAATGGAAACTTTAGTAGTCAACAAGAAAGGCACAGGGAGTATCCCTCCGGCAAATCGGAAGCTACTTTAGAAACCTACCAACAGAAAATTGGAGCCTTTGGGAAGAAGAGTGTAACACCCCACACCCGCTAAGGTCACTCATTTATGGGAATGCCTTAGTTTCGGTGAAGTGTTTTAAGTGAATATAGAACAGAAAGTACAGCAAAGTCAGATGTAAAATGATACTTGGAAATAAAAACTTTATTTCATTGCAGCGGAAAGTAATACATGTTTGGTTACATCACAAAACCATAACAAGAGTCAAGTACATAATATCCATCTTGATAAAATAAAAGTACATAATCCCACTACACAACTAATAGCCATAAAAGAAAAGATAAACTGGGCTTTACTCCAACGGTCCAAGCTCCAAAAGATAGATACAGCAATCCAATCAAAGCCCACTGGCACTAGGCCCACTCTGAGAACCTGGGGGTTGGGGAAAAAGATAAAAACAACGGGGTCAGACATAAGTCTGAGCGAGCTCTATAACTTTAACAATAAAATCATTAAAGTAACCAGAGAAGACATAAGTTGACATACGGTAACGACTGGGGATGAATGGCTACACTAAGCAGCTTGGTAGACTTAGGATAAACTAAGATAACCGTAAAGACACATCTACCCACCCAAGGGTAATTACAACTCTGTACTTAAGATATCGGTAAAGACGCATATACCCACCCAAGGGTAATTACAACACTGCACCACACCAGTCATTTCTACTTAAAGGTTGATCCCACCCAAAGACTTAGAAAATATAACTAGTAGTTTCTTGTACTTCTAGCTGACCACGTAGGTGTCGTCTGCCCCTACCTCCACTAGGTGTACCCCACTACTCCCAAGCGATCGGCTCCCTAACGTAGATATCCGTGCTGGCCCCACAGTGGGGTGTATCATTCCCCAAAGTGGCAAACTAAAAGCAACACTGGTGCACGGGTTATACCTACACGATGCAACAACGACTTATCTACCAGCCCGGGCCCACACACGCATATGAAGCCCGTTGGACTTGCGTTGCCACCGCTACCCCGTTTTGGCCACTTATAGACAAACCCAGTATGCGTGTCCCGTCCTCGGCTTGGGCCGAGCTCACAAAGATACGTATGGGATACCGGTTGTAATGGGCCCCCACAAGCTACCCACCTAAGCTTGTCATTCATTTAGTATAACCCAATAATGGGTCCCCACAAGCTACCCACCTAAGCTTGTCATTCATCAAATGTAACCCTATAATGGGTCCCCACAAGCTACCCACCTAAGCTTGTCATTCATCTAGTGTAACCCACTTAACCCTTTTAATAATCATGTTCACTTACATGTTTAAAGTTTGGTTAAGTCATTTAATTATATTTCAATTGCCACCCAAGGCACCCACTAGATTTCCACATGCCACCCAAGGCACTTACTTAACCCTTTAACCATGTTTTAATTACATGTTTCACTTTAGTTAAGTATTCTAATCGTATTTTCTATTGCCACCCAAGGCAACCCACTAGTCTCCTCATGCCACCCAAGGCACCCACTTAACCCCTCATGTCCCACTACATGCTAATATGGTTAAGTGTTTCTTAATTAATTAAGACCGTGATCTCCCATAAAGACCTCCCACATTAGACTGGCTGTTATGACCGCCTGGTTAAGCTGGTAGGGTCCGGGCAGTCTTACGTCATAACAGAGTCTAACCTCGTGTCTTTACTTTAATCACGTATTTAATTTATGGCTAAGACCTCTCACATTGGGCTGACATTTGTAGCAACTGGTTAAGCCGGTAGGGTCCGGGCAGTTTTACACTACAAATGAGTCCAACCTCGTGTCTTAGTCGATTAATTACACCTAATTAATCACCCCCATATTAATTATCCCTAATTAATATCAAGTTTTTCATAACATGGGTAGACCTAACTCAATAGGTAAATTCCCATGGGGTAGACCTAACTCAATAGGTAAATTCCCACTTATGTTAATTTATTTTTATGGTATGCTTAATCATACCCAATCATACTTTTATTAACATATTTATTAACCCCATCGTTCCCCACGTAAATCGTTCTCATTTCATGACATAATAAAGGGAAGATCCATCACGAATATCATGGGTTTAACCAAATCTTAGCATATAACTTTGTCATGGGTTAAGAGGATGTCAACTTGCATATATGAGCATATATTAACCCAACTACATTTAACCCAAACTTGCATATTATCATACACATGACTTGCATAACATGTTGCATATGAACTTGCATATTATCATACATATGACTTGCATAACATGTTGCATATGAACTTGCATTTTATCATACACATATCTTGCATAACATGTTGAACTTGCATATAAGCATTCTCATAACTTGCATAACATGTTAAACATGCATTTAAGCATACACATAACTTGCATAAGCATTCACATTCTTGCATAAGCATTCACATACTTGCATAAGCATTCACATACTTGCATAAGCATTTGCCTACTTGCATAAGCATGCATAACTTGCATATCATGTTAAACTTGCATATAAGCATACACATAACTTGCTTAACAAGTTGAACTTGCATATTTGACTTGCATCTTAAAGGAGGGTAAACATGCATATATATATATATATATATATATATATACACACACACACACACACACACATAGCATATAAAGGTGTCATCTTGCATATGTATGCATCACATTTAAAAGGGTAAACTTGCATGTCATGATTTATGCATAATACCAAACACTTAGCATGCATAAAACCACATACTTAGCATGCATAGAATCAATTACTTATTATGCATAAACCCACCACTTAACTTGCATAAACCCACATACTTAACTTGCATAAACCCACATATCCAACTTGCATAAACTCACATATTCAACTTGCATAAACTCACATATTCAACATGCATAAACATAGGATTAATATTAAACATAAATTAGCATATTCACATCATATCATATGACTTGAAAACCCATTAATCCTCATGCAAAACCATAGATCTCATCATATCTCATCTACTTAATTTAGCAATTGATCATCAAAGTGATAGAAACTCACCAAAACCTAGATTAGCAAACTTATGAAGTGGAATTAGTTGCTTTAGTTGAAGAAGATGTTGATTAGAGGTTGATTAGCTTGTAACTCTCTTCATTGATTTGTGGAGGCCATGATCAAGTTTCATTTTGCCATAGTTTAGTTACAAGATCTAATTATGAATAAATTAGGGTAGGGTTGGGGTCTTATTTATAGGATTAGGTAGTGTTTTTAGACCATAGGATTAGCCCCAAATTAGATTAGGACCATCAGATTTCGGAACCCTCTAGAACACAGCCCAAGACTAATCCAAAAACCAGATCTGGTGCACCCAGATCAACAGGGCCGACACCCTGTGTCGACACCCCTGTCGACATGCCTGTCGACACGGGGCTAGGCGGGAACTTTCCCGCCCTTTCCGCTTTTGGCTCCAAACTTGTTTTAGAACTGAATTTTAAATCTGTTTTTAACTTTGAATTTTCTGAAAACTTCTTTGGGCCATAACCGGGCCATACGGACTCCGATTCTTGAAAACTCGGACTCTATTTCGCGTATTTTTCCGAGACGAACGCAATGACGCAGCCCGTTACCCCCAATTCCCACATCTGAGATTATTTATCCTGTAATTAGTGAATTTTAGTATTAACTAAAATTCAGGGTGTTACATTCTCCCCTCCTTAAAGGATTTCGTCCCCGAAATCTCTAAGTTTAAGGAGAATGCATATCCTACCATCCAAACAACCATCTACTCAATCCATCAACCACGGGCATCCATTGTCCTTAAAGTTTCTAATGCTATATGAACATATGCAAAAAGTGTGTGTATATGTTCCCTGTCTAATGCAAAATCAGGCGGTCTACTGGTTCAGTTGACCTCCTTAATGCAAACCATGATAGTGCCATGCATCCAATATGTATGCGAAAGAATCCTATCGACACATACTATCTCTACATGAGTGCACAATCATTCACCGAAATGCATCATCCATATGATAACACAACCATTATACATCCATTAATATAGCTACCTACACACATATATATGCAATATGCAATATGAAGTGACTGAGCCGATCTAGTGCCTAAAGTGTGTGTATATGCATCCACGAGTAACCACTAGCAAACACTTGCATCCACTTGCATCCATCAATCATAACATGTCTCAAACACATGTTTCAACCATAGGACTATCCTATCTGAAGGTCAAAGGTACTAACGAGAGGACATACTAAGGATAAGATAAGCACAAGATAAGCGATGAAAGGGAAGCAAAAGGACATACCCTTCGAAAGAAAAAGGGTACCTCGAACGCATCTTCGCTTCCGTCTCCCAGGTAGTTTTGCACTCTTCATCTCCCCATTTTACTTTGACTAGTTGAACCTCTCTGTTTCTCAACTTCCCAATCTCTGACCCAAGGATGCAAGTAGGAGCTCGTCGAATCGTCGCATCTCGCTCTACCTCTACTTCTCTAAGCAAACTTGGCTCTACCACCTCCGTGGTCTCATGTAGGCACTTCTCCAAATGTGATACATGGAATACACCATGTACACTACTAAGTCCCTCGGGCAACTCCACTCTATAGACCATCTGCCCAATCTTTTCCTTAATAGGAAACGGTCCTACAAACCTCGGTGCTAACTTCCCCACGGACCCAAAGCGAACAACATTCCGTAATGGAGATACTCTGACAAAAACCATGTCCCAAATCTTAAACTCAAGATCCGTTCTCCTCTTATTCGCGTAAGATTTCTGTCTGTCTTGCGCCGCTTTCATCCTTCCCTGAATCAAATCGATCTTTTCCGAAGTCTCTCTAACCATACCAGGCCCTTGCAAGATCTTATCCGTAGATTTCCACCAACATGTAGGTAAACGACAAGGCCTTCCATAAAAAGCTTCAAAAGGTGCCATGCCAATGCTAGACTGAAAGCTGTTGTTATATGCAAACTCCACCAATGGAAGATGCTCTTCCCATGTACCTTAAAAAAAATCTAAGATACAAAACCGCAAAAGATCCTCAAGAATATGGTTCCCCCTCTCGGTCTAACCGTCCGTCTGTGGATGATATGCGCTGCTCAAACACAACTGAGTCCCCACCGCCTCTTGCAAACTATACCAAAACTCACTAGTGAAGATGGGATCTCGATCACTCACTATACTAGAAGGTACTCCATGCAATCGAACTATCCCTCGAAAGTAGACTGAAGCTAGCCATGGAGCAGTCCTCTTACTCTTCACGGGTATGAAATGGGCGCTCTTAGTAAGTCTATCTACCATAACCCAAATTCCCGTATTACCCTTTCTCGATCTTGGTAACCCATCGATAACAATCCATCGAGACACTATCCCACTTTCATTGTGGAACCTCCAATGGGTAAAGTAACCCACCTGGTTTCTTTTACTCTGCTTCCACTTGTTGGCACACCAAGCATCTAGCGACATACTCGGCCACATCTTTCTTCATACCGGCCCAAAAGAAAACTTGCTTCATGTCTTGGTACATCTTGTCCCCACCGGGATATATGGTCATCCTCGAACGATGTGCATCACCAAGTATAACCTTCCTCAAACCCTCGTCTTACGGTACACAAAGTCTACCGTCTCTACGCAACCACCCCTTATCATATAGGGTGTACCTACTCAAATGGCTGGACGACTTCCCCCCTTATGAGCTTCTCTACGAACTCAACCAGCTGTGGGTCGTCCCGCTGTGCCTCACCAATCCGTCCCAAAAGAGTAGGTATGACCTCTAGGGATGCTATCAAACCGGGTATAAAGCCAACAGAAGGTCTGAAGTCAAACATCGAGATATATATTCCAAGCTTCGTCGTTCATCGAACAATGACCTCAAGGACAACCTTTTTCTACTTAAGGCGTCCGCTACCACGTTACCCTTGCCCGGGGTATATGCTATCTCAGAAACATAGAACACTAAGTATTCCATCCATCTTTGCTGTCTTAAGACTATGCGCTCGAAGAGTCTCCAACACTTCCTTAAGATGTAGGGCATGCTCTTCTTCACTTCCAGAGAAAACCAGGATATTATCCCATACACAATTGTCAATTGTGTCACAACTATCCTCCTCCCACGTAGACCATCCTAGTCGAACTCGACATCCCCCAAATGCAAGCCCCAAAGGCCTAAACCAATATCAGACCAACACCCAAGGGATACCTCCTTCGAATTCAAACGACCTACGTGAGATGATACTAGTAAAAACAGCTAAACAATTAAGCCCTTGACCAACTCTGGATGTCCTTGCCAGTCTTGCTCCAAAACCACCGTTGATCATATAACTGGCTTCGCTTAATCTATTAAGCTCATACGAAAACTTGTTTTTCTCTCAGAAAAGACCAAGATGTCATCCACAAAGACCATCACGAACTTACTTAGGTACTCCCTGAACACCCTTCTTATCAAATCAACAAAGTATGCGGGGCGTTTGTCAAGCCAAATGGCATCACCAACCACTATGAAAACCATCTGGAGTCCTAAAGGCCGTCTTCTCTATTTTATCCTTAGCCACCCTCAACTGATGAAACTCCGTGGCTAAGTCCAACTGCGAAAACACTAAGGCGCCAACCAACTGATCAAAGAGATCATCAATCCTCGGCAATGGGTGTCTATTCTTCTTTGTCGGCTTGTTCAGTTCTCTATAGTCTACACAAAGTCTGAGGGACCCATCCGCCTTCGTGGCAAAAACTACTGGAGCACTCCACTCCGATATACCTCATCCTATGAACCCCTTCTCAAGCAACTCACCTACTTGCCTATGGAGTTCCCTCCTCCCACGAGGAGCCATGTGGCGTCCTGACCAAGATACTGGTTTGGCACTGTCTACCAGGTATATTCGGAAGTCAATCTCCCGCTCCGGAGGTAAGCCCTTCACCTCCTCAAACACATCCGAGTATTCCCGGACCACTCTAACAGATCGCAAACTCTCGACCGAAGCATCAAGCGATTCAAGATAACCTAGCATAACAGATTCCATGGGATTAAAAGAGATCTCGAGAGTGCTACTCAAGCGGGTCATAAGCCTAACAACTCTCTTTTCACAATCAAGAACGGCACCATTACTGGATAACCAGTCCATGCCCAAAACTAACCCATAGCCCGTGAAGCCCAAAAAGCATCACATCTAAATTCAATGCTAAGTATAGAAACTTTCAAACCCAAACACATCATGGAGCCCCCAATTGGGTTTGAAACAACTACGGGATCATCTACTCAACTGGTGTCTATGTGCAGTGACTCAACTAACAACGATGAGATAAACGAACTCGATGCATCAGAACCAAATAAAGCACGAATTGGATGATAAAGAAATCCAATTCCAACCTAGACGGTCCTCTCCCCATCTGGTATACTAGCCGTGAGGGAATACAACTACCCTCCAGAAGATTCCGTACCTTGCCCTTGCCTCTTTGGACAATCCTAATAAGGTGTCCTATTCCTCCCCAAAGGATAACTACTAACCTTCTTCTTCTTCCCATTCTCCACTCGTAACCTCCCACCAACGAGGTTTCGTCTCTCATTAACCAACAATCTATTTGAGCTTTCCTCCTATCACCTATCCTATAGGTACCTACCAACTTCAAATCCGACAAATGTCTAAGTCCCTTGAAGTGGTTTTCCATCCTTATCTATCTTAAAAAAAAAGATCACCTATTCACGGAGGGGAAACTCCAAACGAGAAAGGAAGAGATTCAAAATGGAGAATTCGAAGAATAAAGATATGGCTACCGGGGATTATGCTTTTCTTTCAAAAACTTTACTCTTAAAAGACATGTTTTTGAAAATACTTTCTTCAAAAATTTTCTTAGAAAATAGTTTTTCTAAAATTTTTATCTGTTCTGGTAACCTTAAGCTCTGATACCACGTGTAACACCCCACACCCGCTAAGGTCACTCATTTATGGGAATGCCTTAGTTTCGGTGAAGTGTTTTAAGTGAATATAGAACAGAAAGTACAGCAAAGTCAGATGTAAAATGATACTTGGAAATAAAAACTTTATTTCATTGCAGCGGAAAGTAATACATGTTTGGTTACATCACAAAACCATAACAAGAGTCAAGTACATAATATCCATCTTGATAAAATAAAAGTACATAATCCCACTACACAACTAATAGCCATAAAAGAAAAGATAAACTGGGCTTTACTCCAACGGTCCAAGCTCCAAAAGATAGATACAGCAATCCAATCAAAGCCCACTGGCACTAGGCCCACTCTGAGAACCTGGGGGTTGGGGAAAAAGATAAAAACAACGGGGTCAGACATAAATCTGAGCGAGCTCTATAACTTTAACAATACAATCATTAAAGTAACCAGAGAAGACATAAGTTGACATACGGTAACGACTGGGGATGAATGGCTACACTAAGCAGCTTGGTAGACTTAGGATAAACTAAGATAACCGTAAAGACACATCTACCCACCCAAGGGTAATTACAACTCTGTACTTAAGATATCGGTAAAGACGCATATACCCACCCAAGGGTAATTACAACACTGCACCACACCAGTCATTTCTACTTAAAGGTTGATCCCACCCAAAGACTTAGAAAATATAACTAGTAGTTTCTTGTACTTCTAGCTGACCACGTAGGTGTCGTCTGCCCCTACCTCCACTAGGTGTACCCCACTACTCCCAAGCAATCGGCTCCCTAACGTAGATATCCGTGCTGGCCCCACAGTGGGGTGTATCATTCCCCAAAGTGGCAACCTAAAAGCAACACTGGTGCACGGGTTATACCTACACGATGCAACAACGGCTTATCTACCAGCCCGGGCCCACACACGCATATGAAGCCCGTTGGACTTGCGTTGCCACCGCTACCCCGTTTTGGCCACTTATAGACAAACCCAGTATGTGTGTCCCGTCCTCGGCTTGGGCCGAGCTCACAAAGATACGTATGGGATACCGGTTGTAATGGGCCCCCACAAGCTACCCACCTAAGCTTGTCATTCATTTAGTATAACCCAATAATGGGTCCCCACAAGCTACCCACCTAAGCTTGTCATTCATCAAATGTAACCCTATAATGGGTCCCCACAAGCTACCCACCTAAGCTTGTCATTCATCTAGTGTAACCCACTTAACCCTTTTAATAATCATGTTCACTTACATGTTTAAAGTTTGGTTAAGTCATTTAATTATATTTCAATTGCCACCCAAGGCACCCACTAGATTTCCACATGCCACCCAAGGCACTTACTTAATCCTTTAACCATGTTTTAATTACATGTTTCACTTTGGTTAAGTATTCTAATCGTATTTTCTATTGCCACCCAAGGCAACCCACTAGTCTCCTCATGCCACCCAAGGCACCCACTTAACCCCTCATGTCCCACTACATGCTAATATGGTTAAGTGTTTCTTAATTAATTAAGACCGTGATCTCCCATAAAGACCTCCCACATTAGACTGGCTGTTATGACCGCCTGGTTAAGCCGGTAGGGTCCGGGCAGTCTTACGTCATAACAGAGTCTAACCTCGTGTCTTTACTTTAATCACGTATTTAATTTATGGCTAAGACCTCTCACATTAGGCTGACATTTGTAGCAACTGGTTAAGCCGGTAGGGTCCGGGCAGTTTTACACTACAAATGAGTCAAACCTCGTGTCTTAGTCGATTAATTACACCTAATTAATCACCCCCATATTAATTATCCCTAATTAATATCAAGTTTTTCATAACATGGGTAGACCTAACTCAATAGGTAAATTCCCATGGGGTAGACCTAACTCAATAGGTAAATTCCCACTTATGTTAATTTATTTTTATGGTATGCTTAATCATACCCAATTATACTTTTATTAACATATTTATTAACCCCATCGTTCCCCACGTAAATCGTTCTCATTTCATGACATAATAAAGGGAAGATCCATCACGAATATCATGGGTTTAACCAAATCTTAGCATATAACTTTGTCATGGGTTAAGAGGATGTCAACTTGCATATATGAGCATATATTAACCCAACTACATTTAACCCAAACTTGCATATTATCATACACATGACTTGCATAACATGTTGCATATGAACTTGCATATTATCATACATATGACTTGCATAACATGTTGCATATGAACTTGCATATTATCATACACATATCTTGCATAACATGTTGAACTTGCATATAAGCATTCTCATAACTTGCATAACATGTTAAACATGCATTTAAGCATACACATAACTTGCATAAGCATTCACATTCTTGCATAAGCATTCACATACTTGCATAAGCATTCACATACTTGCATAAGCATTCACCTACTTGCATAAGCATGCATAACTTGCATATCATGTTAAACTTGCATATAAGCATACACATAACTTGCTTAACATGTTGAACTTGCATATTTGACTTGCATCTTAAAGGAGGGTAAACATGCATATATATATATATATATATATATATATATATATATATATATATATATACACACACACACACACACACATAGCATATAAAGGTGTCATCTTGCATATGTATGCATCACATTTAAAAGGGTAAACTTGCATGTCATGATTTATGCATAATACCAAACACTTAGCATGCATAAAACCACATACTTAACATGCATAGAATCAATTACTTATTATGCATAAACCCACCACTTAACTTGCATAAACCCACATACTTAACTTGCATAAACCCACATATCCAACTTGCATAAACTCACATATTCAACTTGCATAAACTCACATATTCAACATGCATAAACATAGGATTAATATTAAACATAAATTAGCATATTCACATCATATCATATGACTTGGAAACCCATTAATCCTCATGCAAAACCATAGATCTCATCATATCTCATCTACTTAATTTAGCAATTGATCATCAAAGTGATAGAAACTCACCAAAACCTAGATTAGCAAACTTATGAAGTGGAATTAGTTGCATTAGTTGAAGAAGATGTTGATTAGCTTGCAACTCTCTTCATTGATTTGTGGAGGCCATGATCAAGTTTCATTTTGCCATAGTTTAGTTACAAGATCTAATTATGAATAAATTAGGGTAGGGTTGGGGTCTTATTTATAGGATTAGGTAGTGTTTTTAGACCATAGGATTAGCCCCAAATTAGATTAGGACCATCAGATTTCGGAACCTCTAGAACACAGCCCAAGACTAACCCAAAAACCAGATCTGGTGCACCCAGATCAACAGGGCCGACACCCTGTGTCGACACCCCTGTCGACAGGGCTGTCGACACCCCTGTCGACAGGGCTGTCGACACCCCTGTCGACAGGGCTGTCGACACGGGGCTAGGCGGGAACTTTCCCGCCCTTTCCGCTTTTGGCTCCAAACTTGTTTTAGAACTGAATTTTAAATCTGTTTTTAACTTTGAATTTTCTGAAAACTTCTTTGGGCCATAACCGGGCCATACGGACTCCGATTCTCGAAAACTCGGACTCTATTTCGCGTATTTTTCCGAGACGAACGCAATGACGCAGCCCGTTACCCCCAATTCCCACATCTGAGATTATTTATCCTATAATTAGTGAATTTTAGTATTAACTAAAATTCGGGGTGTTACAAAGAGCCTTTAGCAATGACTTGCTAAGTGCCAATCCCGAAACGGGTAATGGCTTTCGGGACATAAGTATCCAAAGCACAAGGCCAAAAACATCACGAAGACATAAAGCTAAAGCTGGAAGATATGGATATGGAACGAGGGCAACGGTCCCAAAACCGAGAGCCACCAAAGTAACCTCTCAGATTCCGAGATCGATCTACCGAAAGGTATGTCAGCAGAACCACTCCCGGAAGCCCGAGGTTGATATTCCAAGGACAATGAAGACGTTCAATAAAAGAAAAGGGGACCGAGACCTTTCTGCCGGAACCGAGAGCAATAAGAGCGGCCAAAGCCTTAGCCCGACATTCGAAAGAAGCTTCTACTGGGCTCACAACAGAAGGGGGCCCGATTTTCCTTTAAATAAGACCCCAGGGGTCTCAATTTGGAGGGATCCTCTGCTCATTTTATAGTCTTTCTCTCATTTCTAAGAGAGCTAACCCCAATTTGTAAATCGATTTGGGGATTTCTTATGTAACCTCCTCTATGAATAAAATTATCAAAGCCTTTAAAGTGGACGTAGGTTCAATTCGAACCGAACCACTATAAATTGTTGTGTTCTTTACTATTTTACATATTCTATGGTATATTATTGTGCTATTATAGTTAACGCTTCTAAACTTAACCCTTTCAGTGAGTGCCAAACTACCTTATGCTTTCCCCTCAATAAAGCTCCATACGAAAGCCTTATCCTTGATCCTAGGTCTCCCAAACACCCTTCCGTATGCTGTTTAGCTTCCTAACTTGCGTTGTGCTTGGGGAACCCTTGTCCCAAGGTAACTGTTGGTCCTTGAGTCGCGTAAGCGTTGATACTCACCCCTGGACGGAAGGGTAACTAACCTTCAGGCTTTTGACGTTGATATATAGGAATCGGTGAACTAACTCAAGCTCGTGGTAGTTGAATAATCCCATTTTTTCCTTAGGTCCATTTCCTTAGACTTATCCCCGGTGTTGACGAAAAATATCGTTAACAATTTGTACTTGATTATACATTAATAATCTGTAAACCTAAGAATCTGAATCCTGCTGATAAGAAGAAGAACATGTTATCTGAAAAACCTGAGATTCTGAAATCCATTAATAAGAATAACATGCTAAAGTCATATTAATGAAATTTAATGGAGTAAATTATATAATTGAAATTAATAAGCAAGAAGAACTTTGTAACCTAAATGAGAAGTCAATATGAGTTGAAATAACCAAGTTAAATAGAAATCCAATAAGGTAGAGCAAGCGCGTAATTAAACGTTTGGACATAAAGCCTAATAACACATTAATCTAAGGCGCTTGGACCAGTCCATACATCTGAAAGTAAAGAACTCAACGGGATAGATCATCAAGGTGTCATGAGACACGAGGGGAGTGCATGTCCATCCGATTATTCTGCCTATTCTGCTGATATTCGTTGGCTCCGAAGGACTGGAAGGGGAAGCACACGGCTTCTTGGGATATGGAGGGTACTCCTGGTAGTCCTCTGTGCGGTGGCAGCGTTTAGGATGTGCTCGCAGAGGTTGGGTCTGCGCGTTACTACCCAGTGAGTATACCTTGATTGCCTCGATAGTGGGCAGTCGGAAGGATGTAGGGTGGCTTAGGTGATACGATGAATCTGATGCCTTGTGACTAGGCGGGTTGTGACCATCTCATCTGTTTTCCTTAGGCGGGTCTAACCATCTGATTGACAGTAATCGTCGGGTACCTGTCATTGACAGTCAGCGTGATGCAAAAAGGCAGAGAGCTAAACCAAAAGACCATTGACCTTTTACTATCGACACTATGGTTGTAGTACACGACAATTTGGATGTAGATTGTTTGTTAGGGGCACATCAATAACTCTTATATCTGTTAGCCTTTCATTAGTCGAGGGAGGGATCGGGTGGGATCATAGCCACCATGAAAATGTAGACCATAGTATCTATGTATACAGATATCTGGAAAGGCTCCCGACCGAGTTCTGTGTAACTGATATAGCCCTGTTATGGAACTCGGTGCATGATAGATAATACGTGCGGATACATGCATACCGTTTTTGGATGGTGTATCATCGAGGTTGAGGCATCGAGTACGATTAACGATATGTACGTAAGAAAACCTAGATACATGCATGTATGCTCTGGGTGGTGTATCGTATACTCTAGGGCATTATCTGTGATGGAATCTGATTCGATCAAGTGGCTCGAAGGGGGCAATCTATACGCTTACGTAGCATAG
Organism: Allium sativum; assembly: GCA_030737875.1. Lineage (NCBI taxonomy): Eukaryota > Viridiplantae > Streptophyta > Magnoliopsida > Asparagales > Amaryllidaceae > Allium > Allium sativum. Next base: position 2,024,911 of record JASFAX010000020.1, read on the forward strand.
CGATGGCGGTTCTATACAGAATGTAGCATAGTCATACAGATATTCGTACGTCTTTATGGCGTAGGATGAGGGATTACGTATGTTTCTTTGGCGTCACAGTAGAGACTGTGCGAGTGGGGTGCCATAGGTGTACCTTAATATTGGGGGTAGCTACACATATATTGTTTTAAGTTAATTTATTAGGGAGTAGATGGATATGACGTGTGTGTAAGCCTTGAGCGCTGTTAACCCAGGTAACCTAATAAATAAGAAAATGTAACTAAGCGAACGGTAAACGTAGGGTTATCCAAAATGTGTAGTTAAAGTCTAGTCACCAGAACTTGTGTTCTGACCCCTTCCTCATAACACACTCGTAGGTTAGGTTTGTGGCAGAGATGTGATCGCTTAGATACTGGTTAGGCAGTACTATTACCTTAGTAAGGACATATTTGATTTTATTCCATTCCACTGTGAAATGTTTTTTTGAGCTTTGATATATTCTTTATCTCTGTCATTTTTGCAGGATATCAAACAAGACAACTCGAGTTTCGATAGATAGGAATTTTGAAAAAAAAATCGGTCTGTCGGAGTTCGGGTTGTTACATCTGGTATCAGTATAGGATTCATGTATAGATAGTGAGTGAATATATTTGTATTTGTTTTAAATATAAATATATTATATATATATATACCTTGCTCCATAGAGGAACCCACTATATAGAAAAAGCATGATATGGTAAAAGTTGGGATATCTGTTTTGTACACTAGAGGAATGAACATGGAAATCTTAGACCTTTAGGTAGTTTGGGTGGTAAGTGTACAATATACTTTGTATGGAAGAAAGGTGAATCCCATATGTTAGTATTTCACGTTAGTGGGTTTAGAGGTAAAACCTTATAAATTGGAAAAGGTTAAAAGGAGAAAAATGGATTAGGAATATATATAGTTCAGAGAATTGACTTTGTGGGAGTGTCTAGCATAGCCTAGGTAAGTTGGAAACCCACTTTGAGTCTAACCCCATTGTTAACTTTTAAGAACTTAAAATTGTAAAAAGTTCTGGAAGATGGTTTATGGTGTTTTCAAGTTTTGATCTTAAAAGTTGCAGCTTTAAAATATGTAATGAACATATTCGACAAGTACGTATTGAGTTTTGAAGTAAAATGGGTTACATTTTCAAAATAGTGATTTCTTATGAAAATTTTATCTAAAATAAATTCTCTCAGTAAAAGGTGCATATTATAGAGCATGTATAGCTCACTAGTTTTCACATTATATAATATGAAAGGACTAAAAAGCAAAACATAGAAAATGTTGCATTTTGATGTTGCATTTTGTTGAAAACTATAATTTTTAGTAAAGAAAGTTTTGAAATCTCTATTCTTTTGACAATCATTTTTGATAATTATTTTAACATAAAAATTTGTTTGATGGAAGAATTAAATTGTAGAAATTAAGAATAGAGTAGATGTTTGCACCTAGTTGTGAGTAGCTGAACTGACATTGTAGGTAAGAACAATTGTCAACCTGATAGAGAAATAGTTGTCCTTTTCTACTCCAATTTTGTGATTTGAAAAAAAAATTGATTTGCATTTTTTGAGATGACATGTTTCAGGGTTTGGCTAAAGTAAGTTTTGGTGAGGAAAATAAAGATTTAACACTTTTACTTTTGTAAGGAAAATAAAATGAGGAAGCCAAACTGCATTTTTAAAAATTGTGGAGTAGGTAAGGATTAGTGCCAAGGGAAGACAGGGAAAGTTTTTGAGGCTATGGAGTTGACAGCGAGAATTATCTTGGAATAATGGTAAGTTCCCGTTGAATGCGTAAGCATTGAAAAGCCTAGGGTGCTGCTTGGAAATGATTGTCAGTACACAACCAGGACTAGTGGTGACTACTAGATAGTGAAGGGCAAGTAAGTGTTTAGATCCTGTTCCTATTTTTCCTGTTAGGGGTAAAACCCGTTATTACATTTCTGTTGGGATCGTTCTGTTATTTTGTTCCTGTTGGGTGGTTAGGGTAACACCTAAATTTGACGTTGATCCCGTGGTTTGAACTTTTATGTCTGAAGGGGACGTAGTCCTGAGATTCTTGGCCCTTAGTAGTAGCTGTATAGAGCGTCTATTTATCTGTTTTAGTTGAAGGACTAGAAGGCTTATTTGAACTAAACTTAGATCAGAGAATTAAGTTAAATAAGCTAAGAAAAGGGTAATGGCATAACTAAAAAAGAAACAACAAATTCAGTAAAGCAGCAAACACGACAGTTAAAGAAAAATGGAAAATTTTGAGAAAAACTAAAGAAGAATAAATTTATCCAAGATAAGTTGAAAAAGAAAATCTGTAACAAAGAAAGTTTTCTTTTGTGGGTTGTGCTTGGATAGGAAAACAAGGAATCTTTATATAATAGTTACATAAAATCCAAGTACGGATAGAAAAGGTAACTAAAAGTAAATTGGAGGATGTGAAGCTTTCTGTTTTCTACCTTTTTGTAAAATAAGAAATCGAATTAAGAATATTAGATTTTTTTGAAATTCGAAAAATAAAGTTGCTTGGTAGGTTTTTGGATGCAAAAATTGGATGAATTACGCTCTTGCTCAGTAAGAGTATGGGAAAACTTGATGAAAAAGCATTTTTGATTTTCAAATATTGAATTCATATAGAAATTGCCAGTATACTTAGGATGTGTGCATCATGTTTTCAAAGAGATTTTCAAGAAAAATTTGCATTCATATAGGAGGTACCGCGTAGGCCTTCATTTCATTTATGTATTATTATGTTGAATTATACCTTGCACTAGTGCACAAATGGTGGCAAAATTGGATGCACACATGATGGTTGTGATTTACGTGAGGAATTACTTGATTTTACCCTTACCAAATTTCGTGGACGAAATTTCCTAAGGGTAGGAGATTGTAACACCTCGCAATTTTAATTAAATAAAATAAAATTTGAAGAGCTTCTAGAATTTGGTCACGAGATTAGCATCATTGCGTCCGTGATGATTTTCTGATCAATTTAGACTTATGGATTGCAGAAAATGGATTTAAAATGAAAGGGATACATTTAAATGAAATATTACAGCAAACATGAAAAGGAGGTATGGGAAAAGAACAATGACCACCATTGTTTGAGCCTTGTTAACAAAAGTCTACGTAGTCCAGTTGGTAACAACATGTGGTTTCTAAGAGAGTAGCACAAATTCGATTCCTGTAGGCACCATATTTTTATTTTAGAGAAACGACTAAAACAATACATGTTCTAAAGGGAAAATATGTATAAACGCACATATAAGGAAAATTATACATATAGGGAAGTACAAAAATATATGTATACATGCATATGTAAATATATGCATATATATGTGCAAAAATAAAAATACAGTAGAGTAATTCAAAATAAACCTGCAATCAATGAAAATAGGTAAGAATTAAATGACGGCACAATGCCGTTTGAATTTTGAAAATGGAATAAAATTTGCGCGCATATATATATATACACACACACACATACACGTGTAAAATGGGCATTGGAAGTTTTGTATACATATATGAGGTTTATGTTTAGGTACAATATTCAAAATATTCCAGAAATTAAATCTGAACACAATGCACACCTGGACCCATATGGGTCAACCCATGCTGTGTCTGGGTCAACCTATGGGTTAACCCAAGGGGTTTGGTCGACCCTAGGGTCGACCCAAGGGATAGGTGGTTCGACCCACCCCTAATCCGGGCAGGTTCATTCGACGAATCTGGACTGTTTTTCAAACCACATTCGTTGCTGACCTAACACTGAGTGTACAAGCGCATATCCATTTTCATGAACAGCTATAAATAAGCTAGCAGAGCCCAGCCAAAATCTCATATTTTATAAGAAGCTGTATAGACTCTTCTATTCTTCTTCCTCCTCAAATCTCTTCAGAAAATAGAATAATTAGTCTTAGGAAATCCTTATTCAAGATCTAGAGGAAAAATATATATTTACAAATGGGTGTTCAGAATTCTGATCGAAGTGAGGTAAATTCTTGGATCTGGTTAATTTAGATTTCTCTTCTTTTCCCCCTTTTCTTTTAGTCTAAGAATTGTGAATCCATGGTTATTTAGATTCTAGACTCAGTTAGGAGAGCCATGGAATGCTAGGTCTGAACTAGAATCATGAATTGGAAAGCTATTAGATGAGTGGATTTAAGTTATATTTTTTTGATAATGGTATATCTATCGTTTGGCATTCCCCGTTGATATGTAAAATAAATCCGCTGAAATGATTGATCTCCTAAAATGTTTAACCTACTGTAACCTGCTGAAATGCTTAATCTGCCGAAATGATTAGTCTGCTGAAATGATTAATTTGCTGAAATTTGTTGAATTTAGTACTGTTGTAATTAAAAATGAATTGTATCCTTCGTACAAATGATGGAACTTTTGTAGTATTGTAATCCTCGAACCAGAACTGAGAACATTATGTTTAATAAAGCCTATTTCCATAAATCACATGTCTGAATAGGGAATTTTTGTGAATGCTATAATTATGAAATTTATAATGAACATGAATATTTGTTTAAGAATATTATTATGTCAAAAGATTATAAATAAGAATTACAGTAAAAATTTGGAAGAATGAATATGCCTAAATTTACAGTAAATAGAAAATCTTAATCGCACTTAGAGACGAGATTAAATTCAACTTATGGTAGAAGTCTGCCAGGAACCGCCCAGCAGATCCAGCATCCACAAGTTGTTAATTTAATGCTATCTGTTAACCTGCTGAAATGCTTTTATTTTTTATGTTTAGTCTGCCGAAATGAATCATTTTTCCAACAGATAACCTGCTGAAATGCTTAATCTGCCGAAATGATTAGTCTGCCGAAATGATTAGTCTGCTGAAATGCCAAGACACGAGGTTAAGCTCAACTTATGGCAGAAGTCTGCCCGAAACCGCCCAGAAAATCCAGCATCCACAAGTTGTCGGTTTAATGCAAGAGGTCTGGTGCATAAACATATATATGAATATAATATACTAGTGTGCACCCGTGCTTTGCACACGGATATGGAAAAAATATTGTAGTTTCATTTATATTTAAGTTCACAAATGAAAGAGAGTGCTACATGAATACTAATTATCTGCAAGGTTAAAAGTTGCTTTTATATGTTTAGTTTTGAAGGTAAAAAGTAAACAAAAATTAAAGATAGGCAAAATTTTAAAAAAGAAGATAGGATGAGATCATTAAGCATATGGGTATTTGTAGAGGTCATATCACTGAATCATAAACATGTAAAGATCTTGTTATATTATAATGTTCATGATAAGCAAGGAATATGTTATTTTTAATTTCGTAATAGTCCAGTCATTACAGAGACTGCTACTGAAATTATTTTTCATGCAATGGTTGTCAAAAGATTTCCAATGTATCATCAATTTTAAGAATTTTTAGCTGTTAATTCCGATTTTACAGTGTTCCATGTAGGATTAAAATTAGTTGAAGTATGATTTTCCAATGGGCTGAAAAAATTATGATACAAAATCATAATGAGAGTAAAAGAAGTAAACTTAACACTGGTTTTTACAGATGCAGGATTATGCAAGAAAATGATATTTGAACATGAGAAAATTACATGCACCATAAGAATTGAAAATGTAGAAATCTACAATTCCTTGTATTGAGATATCACAAAAAGCAAGCTATCTGTTGGAAAAATGATTCATTTTTTATAAAGATGAATTATTTTAAAAAAAATTGGATAAGTGTGAGGTGACTCATATATGAATAGTCCCACATCATGAGACTATATGAAAAGAAAAGAAAAACAGTTTTTTTATTTATTTTGACTTGGTAAAAAATTGAGATCCAATTTTTTAGATCTGGACCGATTTCCTCTACATTTATTACCATGTTTATTTATTGCCGAACTACTCAGAAAAAAACAACTTTTTTCTTATCTCTTTCTTCTTCTTCCTCCACCATTAAAAGTTCTTCAAAAACAAAATCAGAACGAGCAGTTAAATTTAAATCGAAAGTGCAAATCTGAATTGGTTTGTTGTGCAAGCAAATCAATTATTTTTCTCAGAAGACTGTTTTATCCTAGAGGCGGCGGCGACAAGTACGAACTGGTTTGCACCACCGACCAGATCGCCGAATCGTCTTAAAAAAAGCGACCTAGTCCGCGACTCAGCCATTGTTTCCCAACAATTTGAAAACGATTATTTGAAACAATGGCTGCAACTGCAACACGACATTGATCGGATTGCTATTTTCCTGCATAGATTTGGATCTGGTTCGCTTTTCATGCTTAACGTGGTCGCTGAAATAAATAGAAAAGGGGGAACCACAAAGATTGGAAGGAAGCCAAATTCGCATCTTCCTAAGTAAAGAAGTGAAATAAATTCCGCGATTTCAAGTTTTGCGAAGGGAAAAGAGAAATGGAAGCTTCACAGGAGTTCTCATCACCCTTAGTCTCCGATCTCTCTTTGGCTGAAGCTCCCTACACCGTTATCGGGAGGTTCGATTTCGACGTATCAGGAGCCTCGCAGCTCAGATTCTTGCGGAAGGAAGGCCAGTTGGATCTGATTCGTTCAGTTGAGTGGTCATGGAGATTTCGGGATCGATTACACCTGGCCAGGTATCTGATAAAACTTATGAATTTTTGTGATTTGCATTGCTGGACTTATAAAAATAGATTATGACGTAAGTTATAACTGGCCAGCTTATTTTCAGTAAATTATGGGCTTAATTAGTTGGAAAATTTTAAGAGATGTATATGTATAATCTTTTTTCAAAACTTTAGCCCATAAATTATTGACATCTATCAGTGCATATACCGTGTGCTGTTGCATTGTCAGTTGTTCTATTAGGAATGCATATAACTTATAAGTTGAGTATGTTGTGACTCGAGATTAATCTGTAGAAAATATGTTTAAACTCATTATTGGTAAGTAACGCTTTCAATGGATATTCATAGAGAAATCATTTGGAAGAATTTAGACATATTAAATGTTGTGGTTAAAATGGTATTGTCGTTATGCAAAGAAGATTTTCATTATTTTACTAATGAAACTAGAGGTTGTAGCATTTGTATCATAAATATTGTGTGCGCGGCTATTGGCAAATAGGCCTTAAACAGACGTGCATTTATAGTTTTTTAACAGCTGATCACAGTCATACAGTCATAAACAACCATGCATTTTTTGTTTTTTGATTGTCATTCATCTTTGTACAGTCGATAAATATAAATTTTCAAACATATTAACATCTCAAGCAATAGTAAGCCTCCACAGCCAGTCAGTTGAGAATAGAATGGGAATCCACAAGGAAACCATAAAGGACAGCAACAACCAACCAAAAAGAATGATTCTGGACAGTTGCTTCTATATTACAACTGTGGAAAACCAGGTCATATGGCACGACAACGTCGGAACAGGCTAAGCTCTACACCGCAGGCAAACCTGACTGAGAAGCGTTTAACGGCTACGACTACTGAGATTCACTTTGATAGTGGATCAGAGGGTTGGTCGGTAGACACTGGTGTTTCTTGCCATGTCTGCTATGATCATGATATATTCACAATATACACGGCTGCTGATGATCAGAAAGTGTTGTTGGGAGATCCTCACACCATTAAAACTGTAACAACCCGTATTTCAATAACATGTTAAAACGAGAATCAAGGCAGAATTTAATTTTAAATTCTGAATCAAGTAAAACGGGCTATGCCATTGCGTTCGTCTCGGAAAAATACGCGAAATAGAGTCCGAGTTTTCGAAAATCGGAGTCCGTATGACCCGGTTAAGGCCCAAAGAAGATTTCTAGAAATTTGAATTTCGGAAACAGTTTTGGAAATCAAATATGGGGCCAGGCGGGAAGTTTCCCGCCTAGGCCATGTCGACAGGGTTGTCGACAGGCCTGTCGACTTGGGCCCAGACCAAGTCGACAGCCCTGTCGACTTGCCTGTCGACAGGGGGTGGCCGGGGCAAGTAGCCTGGCGCACCTGTTTGTCTCACCTGGTCTTGTTCTTGGGCTGGGTCTGGAAGCTTTCGAGATCTGATGGTCCTAATCTATCCTAGGGTTAATCTAAGGGCCTAAAACTATCCTAATCTCTATAAAAAGACCCTAAACCTAACCTAAATCCCTAAAAATCAAACCTAGCAACTAAGTGCTGCCAAAATCAATTTTGATCATGGCCTCCATCTCCAATCCCTAGAGCATATGCACTCAAATCAAGTTCAAATCAAAAGGTGCAAGCTTGCTACACCAAATCAAGGCCAAATCAACATTGCTATGCGATTTCCATGACGATTCTTCAACAAAGGAGGCACCTTTCTTAGCCAAGATGATTCATGCTTCTTTCCCTAGGCCTAACTATGTAAGTTCTAACTACTTTTAGATGGAAACGGTAGTTTTGATAATGACATGGGATAAAATGAGGCTAAACATGATTATGCGAACCTATATGAACCTTACCATGCCTCTTGTGTTCATATTTATGATCTTAGGCCATGTGAGTGACTTAATCATGCCTCTCATGCTATGCATAACCTAGTTTAACTTGCAAGTTTGGATCTTTATGCATGAAATGCTAGCATGAACCTTTAGGAACCACTTTACGTGTGAAACATTGGCTAAGACAAGATTTTGGGGCTTATGCATGTTTATGAACCCAAACCCCTTATGGTAACATGCAAGGTTGTGGCCAAATCCTTTATGAGATTATGCATGCTCGTGGCCAATCCCCTCTTTTAAGTTGTGCATGTTTATGGCTAAACCCTTTTTGATAATATGCATGTTTGTGACCAAATTACCTTATGACCCTATGCATGTTTATGGCCAATCCCTTTATGATGTTATGCATGTGGAAGCCAAGCCCTTTTTGGCATCATGCATGTTTTGAGACCAATATGTGACATAGTATCCTTACTATGTTGACTCGCTTTGCTTGCGTTGGGAAAACACGATTTTGGGAAGTTAGATAAACATGAACATGTCGTGAAATCTTAACTTGATTATGACATGTGTTTATACTTGAAAATATGACTTGAAAGATAACATGGAAGATGACATGTAAGTATGCATAAAAACATGAGCTTGGGAATTTACCTATTAAGTTAGGTCTACCCAAATGCTTGAAAACTTGTAACATGTTTTGGAAACATGATGAACTTAGATAATATAAGTATGGCCAACTCGAGGTTGGGTTGAGTTTGCAACGTAAAACTACCCGGAACCGACCGGCCTAACTAGTAGTTGCAAACAATAGGACCCAATGTGAGAAGTTGGTCATGTCGCGCTTAAGACCCGAGGTTAGACTAGGTTGTGGTGTAAATCTACCCGGACCCGCCCGGCCTAACTAGTAACCACAACAAGGTCTAATGTGAGAGGTTAAGAGTGCATTAATTAAATTAATGCCACATGATAAGGTTAAGTAAATTTGACTAATGACACTTAACCGATATGACACGAATGGGTAGGTTAAGTGGGACCAGGCTTGATTTCCTTAATGACACTTAACCAATTCAGACTGGGTAATTAGATGAGGTTAAGTAATTAAGACTTAACTAACCTAACCACGATAATTAGATGGGGTTAAGTAATCCACACTTAACTAATCTAAACACGGTAATTCGATGGGGTTAAGTTAAACACTTAACCAATTTAAACTTGGTAATTCAATAAGGTTAAGTAACCAATACTTAACCAACTTAATGTGATAATTTAATGGGGTTAAGCAACTTATACTTAACCAATTATACATGATGATTTGATGGGGTTAAGTGACCTAAACTTAACCAATCTAACTCGTTAATTTGATGTGGTTAAGCGACCTAAACTTAACCAATCTAACTCGTTAATTGGATGTGGTTAAGTGACCTATACTTAGCCAATCTAACTCGTGAATTTATGGAGGTTAAGTTAACCCATACTTAACCGATATAACGTGAAAACATGATAAGGCTAAGTCACGAATCACTTGAATACGCTTGACCGATTTGAAGACAAGGTCAAGTTAATTTATATAATTAACCAATCTAAAATGATAATTAGACGAGGTTAAGTCATGGATTCCTTGATATACTTAACCAACTTCACACATGGTCTGTAGGGTTAAGTCTTGGACTTGGATACTTAGCCAGTTTCGACATGTTTTGTAGACGGGTTAAGTTGTGAACTTAAGTGACACTTAACCCATTAGATAAACCCTAATTCGGAGGATTAGGTAAATAACCATAGTTAACAAGGATAATGGAAATAAGGCTAAGTGGTAAACCTTAGTTAAGGGAAACTAAGTAATAATTCTTAGTCAAGGAGATTTGGACCGCTTCTTAGATAGATGAGTGACCCGATACGGTAGGTCATCGTTTAAGTATACGTGTAGGAGCAGGCTATCTGATTTAGATAAAGGCTCCAGCGAACTGGGTAACGAAGCAGCGGCTTCGGGGAACGTGAGGATATTCTTGGTATCCCTCTGTGAGGTCGCAGATGATCATCTTGGGCTCACAAGAGGTTAAGGTCTGCGTTAGAAGAACCAAGAGTATGCCTTGGTTGCTATACGAGCGACCTAAAGACTGGGATGGATAGCAGTGAGTCAACGAATACATGATAGTGCCCTAGATAGCAAGTTCGTCCATCATCTACCATCTTGAGTCAAGCGTGTACGTACGGAAAGGCAGGGAACACCCAACAGACCATAATTGCTATCTAATTATGGGTGAGGTAGGCCGTAGGATGTGGGCTGGCCGGAGTGTAGTTCTCATGCAAGATTTTCTCTTGTGTTGCCTTTCACTAGTTGAGGGAGGGGTCTCGTGGGACCATAGCCACGTGTAGAAAAGCAGACCTTAGCATCTGCATCGGCAGATAACTCTAAAGCTCCCGACCGAGTCCTGTATTTCTTGGTTTGCCCTGTGACAGGACTCGGATGGCACGATGTGATACATGTGCATACAGTTATAGAAAAACGATTCACGATGAATGCGTGGGAAAAAGGGCGCGGTTGAGGGTTAGCGTAATCCCTAGTGGCCTAGGTGGTTTAACCCAAACCGAAATATGAAAGCGTGCAATAGGTAAGCGTAATCCCTAGTGGTGCTAGGTGGCGTAAGTCCTAGTAGTTCAAACGATGATTCATATGGAAGAGCCTAGCTAGAACAAGGGTGATAGTCCAAACGATTTCAAGGATAATACGACATGAGGAAGCCCGTACGAGGTACGGCAAAGGACTGAACTTATATACATGGAAAGAAACATATGATTTGAGTAACATATATATGCGATATATTAGGTCGACATGGACCATTACACGACTTTGAGCAAGGGACATTCATGGTTAACACATGACGCGGGTAGGGATACTAGTACGAGAGGTGCAGAGCAAATATACATGTTAGAACTAGGAAGAATATACATAATAGATACCGTGGGATGTTAGACGGGGTAGATACCTTGGGATAATGTACTCGATAGAAATCTGACGATGTGATACCTTGACTCATCCTAACACCGGAGTTTATCACGATACCTTAGTTTACCTTGCCACAGTAGTTCGACCGGCTACCCTGGTTTATCTATCTTGTAGTTATCCTTATGTTTACTTTCAGTTTATGCATGTCATGTTACCTTTACCTGTTTTTATACTGGAAGTAGATTGGACTTACTCAGTCTTTTTGACTGACCCGTTTTGTTTCGCCTCTTTTCTTCCGTTTCCCCCCCCAGGTTTCAGGGAGGAAACAATGCTGTTTAGTTCGGACTTCTTCTGCTTGAAGGTCATCATGGATGGCTTGGACTTCTCTTGGCTATGGCTACTTTACTGTTTTACTTGGGGAATAATTTATTAAAAAGTCTTTATGCTTCTTTACTATTGCAAGACAGGTTTTGATGTACTCTGATGTAAAAGGCTTTAGACTTTATTTATTCATGTTATGAAAGTTTGATTTTACTTCCGCTATTTATATATGTTCTGTCTTGTGATATTTCTGTGCATGTTTACCAATAATGCCCCTCTAAAGCCAGTGCATTCCTTTGCGAGTGACCCTAGCGGAGGCGGGGTGTTACATTTGGTATCAGAGCAGAAGGTTACCAGACTGGGCAAAAGTTTTTAAAGACCTTCTGAAAACTATTTGAAAATCATTTACAAAGAAGCATTTTTCAAGAAAATTTTCTTTTAAAAAGAAAAAGGCTATTCCCCAAAGGCCATTAGCATTATCCTTGTTTCCTTAATTAAATCTCTTTTCCTTTCTTTCCTCCATCTGTAGTCACAGTGGTTTTAACTGCGACTAGTCTTTTCTATCTACGAAAGTGCTTTCCATGCGATGGAGGTGGTTTTCAAGAGACCAGTGGCCGCGTTATAAGAAAGGATAGTGAGAAAGAGGATAAAGGATACGAGCTCAGGGATAAGCAACATGTTGGTATGGCTGAGTCCTAAAAGGAGGGAGAAAGATGAACAATGAAACCCATGACGAGAGAGTACCTTTGGCATGGTGAAACGGGACGGATAGTTAAGTATCATGGGACAAGGACAAGATCATTGGGAGGGCAATAGTATGCTCTCATTTCTAGGGTACCTCGGAAGGAGGGTAACGATCTTGTTAAAGGTTTAGCTTTTCTTCTCTATCATCCTGTCGGGACTTTGTTTTGATTACCGCATCTTTTAAGGCCGCTTCGATAGTTGAGTCTCTGCACCTTAGTACTAGCGTAGTAGAGGATCCCGTTTTTGTCTCAAGTCCTATTGGAAGATCGGTCCATTTATTCATGGCTTGTTTGGATTTGAGAATGTCTATATCAAGTGTTGAGCTTGGAAATAATGCTTATGTTTATAAGTTGTGGATGGATTCTAGGGCTGAAGTGGTTATCCAGTAAGGGGTGCCACTCTCGGTTTTAGAAGGAGGGTAGTTAGACTCTTGGCTTGCTTTGGTAATACCCTCGAAGTCTCGTGTAACCTTTTGGGTTCTATCATGGCTAGTTACCTAGAATCCCAGGATGCAGTTGTTGGTAATCCGTTTGAATAGAATTCGCCGCTAAGGCGGATGGTTCGTTTCGATTATGCATGAGTTATGGGAATCACCCTAGTAAGGACTCTTGGCAATTTGGATTGGCATCAGAAAACGAGATCCAGAATTCACTAGTGAATTTTGGAGAGCTGGCTTGAGTACGTAGATATGGTTGAGCCAAGTATACTAGGGAAAGAATAAGTGCAAGTGGAACGAGAGGCGACGAGGAAATGAGTTCCAACTCATGTTATGGAAACAGGAAGTAAGAAGCTGCGAAATCGTGAAGAAAAAGGGGCGGTCAAGGCACGATGGAACTAAGCTCAAGGTAATGCGACGCAGGAGACTGAAGACTAAATACGTGCATGATATCTCTTTTGGGAATATATCCTCGACCCCTGTTTTCTGTTGAGCTTGCTTGTAGGCTATCTTTTATGGATATCCTCTCGGTCCTGTTTCTGTTACAAACCCCGTGAGGAGTTTTTTTTGTTTATCTTCTCGATCTTATTTTAGGGAATCTTAGGTAGAACCCTATGGATGTAAACATGTATTTGAAACATGTTATGGTTGATATGGTTGCAAATGATTGCAAGTGGTTGCTCGTGGATGCGCGAATACACGTTAGATACTAGATTGACGCGATCACATTTCATGTTGCATATACACGAGTATTTATACTTGTTTATGGGTGAAATTGAATGTGTTACCATGTGGACGTTGCATATGGATGAATGTTTGTGCACGCATATAATGTATATATATGACTAGGACTATTTGCATACATGTTGGATTCATGGCACTATACATATTTTTGCATTAGGAAGATTATCCAGGCCTGATCGTTAGCATTAGCTAAGGAACATGTACACACACATTTTGCATATATTCATACAGCATTAGAAATCATCTAAGGACAATGGTTGCTTGTGGATGATGTTTTGAGTAGATGGATGATGGATGGTAGGATATGTTCTTCCTAACTTAGAGATTTCGGGGACGAAATCCTAAAAGCTGGGGAGAATGTAACAACCCGTATTTCAATAACATGTTAAAACGAGAATCAAGGCATAATTTAATTTTAAATTCTGAATCAAGTAAAACGGGCTATGCCATTGCGTTCGTCTCGGAAAAATACGCGAAATAGAGTCCGAGTTTTCGAAAATCGGAGTCCGTATGACCCGGTTAAGGCCCAAAGAAGATTTCTGGAAATTTGAATTTCGGAAACAGTTTTGGAAATCAGATCTGGGGCCAGGCGGGAAGTTTCCCGCCTAGGCCATGTCGACAGGGCTGTCGACAGGCCTGTCGACTTGGGCCCAGACCAAGTCGATAGCCCTGTCAACTTGCCTGTCGACAGGGGGTGGCCGGGGCAAGTAGCCTGGCGCACCTGTTTGTCTCACCTGGTCTTGTTCTTGGGCTGGGTCTGGAAGCTTCCGAGATCTGATGGTCCTAATCTATCCTAGGGTTAATCTAAGGGCCTAAAACTATCCTAATCTCTATAAAAAGACCCTAAACCTAACCTAAATCCCTAAAAATCAAACCTAGCAACTAAGTGCTGCCAAAATCAATTTTGATCATGGCCTCCATCTCCAATCCCTAGAGCCTATGCACTCAAATCAAGTTCAAATCAAAAGGTGCAAGCTTGCTACACCAAATCAAGGCCAAATCAACATTGCTATGCGAGTTCCATGACGATTCTTCAACGAAGGAGGCACCTTTCTTAGCCAAGATGATTCATGCTTCTTTCCCTAGGCCTAACTATGTAAGTTCTAGCTACTTTTAGATGGAAACGGTAGTTTTGATAATGACATGGGATAAAATGAGGCTAAACATGATTATGCGAACCTATATGAACCTTACCATGCCTCTTGTGTTCATATTTATGATCTTAGGCCATGTGAGTGACTTAATCATGCCTATCATGCTATGCATAACCTAGTTTAACTTGCAAGTTTGGATCTTTATGCATGAAATGCTAGCATAAACCTTTAGGAACCACTTTACGTGTGAAACATTGGCTAAGACAAGATTTTGGGGCTTATGCATGTTTATGAACCCAAACCCCTTATGGTAACATGCAAGTTTTTGGCCAAATCCTTTATGAGATTATGCATGCTCGTGGCCAATCCCCTCTTTTAAGTTGTGCATGTTTATGGCTAAACCCTTTTTGATAATATGCATGTTTGTAGCCAAATTACCTTATGACCCTATGCATGTTTATGGCCAATCCCTTTATGATGTTATGCATGTGGAAGCCAAGCCCTTTTTGGCATCATGCATGTTTTGAGACCAATATGTGACATAGTATCCTTACTATGTTGACTCGCTTTGCTTGCGTTGGGAAAACACGATTTTGGGAAGTTAGATAAACATGAACATGTCGTGAAATCTTAACTTGATTATGACATGTGTTTATACTTGAAAATATGACTTAAAAGATAACATGGAAGATGACATGTAAGTATGCATAAAAACATGAGCTTGGGAATTTACCTATTAAGTTAGGTCTACCCAAATGCTTGAAAACTTATAACATGTTTTGGAAACATGATGAACTTAGATAATATAAGTATGGCCAACTCGAGGTTGGGTTGAGTTTGCAACGTAAAACTACCCGGAACCGACCGGCCTAACTAGTAGTTGCAAACAATAGGACCCAATGTGAGAAGTTGGTCATGTCGCGCTTAAGACCCGAGGTTAGACTAGGTTGTGGTGTAAATCGACCCGGACCCGCCCGGCCTAACTAGTAACCACAACAAGGTCTAATGTGAGAGGTTAAGAGTGCATTAATTAAATTAATGCCACATGATAAGGTTAAGTAAATTTGACTAATGACACTTAACCGATATGACACGAATGGGTAGGTTAAGTGGGACCGGGCTTGATTTCCTTAATGACACTTAACCAATTCAGACTGGATAATTAGATGAGGTTAAGTAATTAAGACTTAACTAACCTAACCACGATAATTAGATGGGGTTAAGTAATCCACACTTAACTAATCTAAACACGGTAATTCGATGGGGTTAAGTTAAACACTTAACCAATTTAAACTTGGTAATTCAATAAGGTTAAGTAACCAATACTTAACCAACTTAATGTGATAATTTAATGAGGTTAAGCAACTTATACTTAACCAATTATACATGATGATTTGATGGGGTTAAGTGACCTAAACTTAACCAATCTAACTCGTTAATTTGATGTGGTTAAGCGACCTAAATTTAACCAATCTAACTCGTTATTGGATGTGGTTAAGTGACCTATACTTAGTCAATCTAACTCGTGAATTTATGGAGGTTAAGTTAACCCATACTTAACCGATATAACGTGAAAACATGATAAGGCTAAGTCACGAATCACTTGAATACGCTTGACCGATTTGACGACAAGGTCAAGTTAATTTATATAATTAACCAATCTAAAATGATAATTAGACGAGGTTAAGTCATGGATTCCTTGATATACTTAACCAACTTCACACATGGTCTGTAGGGTTAAGTCTTGGACTTGGATACTTAGCCAGTTTCGACATGTTTTGTAGACGGGTTAAGTTGTGAACTTAAGGGACACTTAACCCATTAGATAAACCCTAATTCGGAGGATTAGGTAAATAACCATAGTTAACAAGGATAATGGAAATAAGGCTAAGTGGTAAACCTTAGTTAAGGGAAACTAAGTAATAATTCTTAGTCAAGGAGATTTGGACCGCTTCTTAGATAGATGAGTGACCCGATACGGTAGGTCATCGTTTAAGTATACGTGTAGGAGCAGGCTATCTGATTTAGATAAAGGCTCCAACGAACTGGGTAACGAAGCAGCGGCTTCGGGGAACGTGGGGATATTCTTGGTATCCCTCTGTGAGGTCGCAGATGATCATCCTGGGCTCACAAGAGGTTAAGGTCTGCGTTAGAAGAACCAAGAGTATGCCTTGGTTGCTATACGAGCGACCTAAAGACTGGGATGGATAGCAGTGAGTCAACGAATACATGATAGTGCCCTAGATAGCAAGTTCGTCCATCATCTACCATCTTGAGTCAAGCGTGTACGTACGGAAAGGCAGGGAACACCCAACAGACCATAATTGCTATCTAATTATGGGTGAGGTAGGCCGTAGGATGTGGGCTGGCCGGAGTGTAGTTCTCATGCAAGATTTTCTCTTGTGTTGCCTTTCACTAGTTGAGGGAGGGGTCTCGTGGGACCATAGCCACGTGTAGAAAAGCAGACCTTAGCATCTGCATCGGCAGATAACTCTAAAGCTCCCGACCGAGTCCTGTATTTCTTGGTTTGCCCTGTGACAGGACTCGGATGGCACGATGTGATACATGTGCATACAGTTATAGAAAAACGATTCACGATGAATGCATGGGAAAAAGGGCGCGGTTGAGGGTTAGCGTAATCCCTAGTGGCCTAGGTGGTTTAACCCAAACCGAAATACGAAAGCGTGCAATAGGTAAGCGTAATCCCTAGTGGTGCTAGGTGGCGTAAGTCCTAGTAGTTCAAACGATGATTCATATGGAAGAGCCTAGCTAGAACAAGGGTGATAGTCCAAACGATTTCAAGGATAATACGACATGAGGAAGCCCGTACGAGGTACGGCAAAGGACTGAACTTATATACATGGAAAGAAACATATGATTTGAGTAACCTATATATGCGATATATTAGGTCGACATGGACCATTACACGACTTTGAGCAAGGGACATTCATGGTTAACACATGACGCGGGTAGGGATACTAGTACGAGAGGTGCAGAGCAAATATACATGTTAGAACTAGGAAGAATATACATAATAGATACCGTGGGATGTTAGACGGGGTAGATACCTTGGGATAATGTACTCGATAGAAATCTGACGATGTGATACCTTGACTCATCCTAACACCGGAGTTTATCACGATACCTTAGTTTATCTTGCCACAGTAGTTCGACCGGCTACCCTAGTTTATCTATCTTGTAGTTATCCTTATGTTTACTTTCAGTTTATGCATGTCATGTTACCTTTACCTGTTTTTATACTGGAAGTAGATAGGACTTACTCAGTCTTTTTGACTGACCCGTTTTGTTTCGCCTCTTTTCTTCCGTTCCCCCCCCCCAGGTTTCAGGGAGGAAACAATGCTGTTTAGTTCGGACTTCTTCTGCTTGAAGGTCATCATGGATGGCTTGGACTTCTCTTGGCTATGGCTACTTTACTGTTTTACTTGGGGAATAATTTATTAAAAAGTCTTTATGCTTCTTTACTATTGCAAGGCAGGTTTTGATGTACTCTGATGTAAAAGGCTTTAGACCTTATTTATTCATGTTATGAAAGTTTGATTTTACTTCCGCTATTTATATATGTTCTGTCTTGTGATATTTCTGTGCATGTTTACCAATAATGCCCCTCTAAAGCCAGTGCATTCCTTTGCGAGTGACCCTAGCGGAGGCGGGGTGTTACAAAAACTGTAGAGATTGGTAATGTGAAAATAAAGCTTACAATTAGAAAGGCAGTGTTACTTAAATTTGTGATGCATTTGACATGTTTGAAACATCAGAACTAAAATTGAGTAATAAGAAAATTAAGAGAATTCATAGTGATAGAGAAACAGAATATGAATCTAGTTTATTCTGATTTTTTTCACATGGTAATTGTCATTTTATTAAATTTTGGTGCAGCAAAACATTGGTGGGGGAATATTTTAATTGACTGCATGCTATGTTCTGAATAGAATCCCCTAATCTGAGAATAAAATTTCACTTTATGAAATTTTAAAGAATTATAAATCCAATGTGTCATATTTTAGAATTTGGGGTTGTTTAGCATATGTTCGCATTCCAGACCCTAAGAGAATTTTTTTGGCAAGTAGAGCATATGAATGTGTATTTATGGGCTATGCTATTAATAGCAAAGCATACCGATTTTATGACCTAAATGGACATAATATAATTGAATCAATTGATGTCGATTTTTATGAAACAAAATTTCCTTTTAAATTAAGGAATAGTGGGGGCACATTAAGTATGCCTATTAGAACAGAACTTAATAAAAGTTCTGAAACTGAACCTAGAAGAAGTAAAAGAGCAAGAACCGTAAAAGATTTTGGTTCGGATTTTTGTGCTTTTACTATAGAGGAGGATCCCCTTAAACCTCCAAGAGGCCTTATCTTCTTTAGATACCGATTTTTGGCAAGAGGCTATAAATGATGAGATGGATTCTCTGGGATCCAATAAGACATGGCATTTACTAGATTTATTCTCTAGTTGTAAATCTATAGGTTGTAAATGGGTGCTTAAAAAGAAATTAAAAGCTGATGGAATTATTGATAAATATAAAGCACGACTAGTAGCTAAAAGTTTTAAGCAAAAAGAAAATATAGATTTCTTTGACACTTTTTTACCAGTAACTAGAATTACATCCATTTGGGTATTAATCTCACTTGCTTTCATTCATAATTTACTAATACAGCAAATGGATGTAAAAAACCACATTTTTGAACGGTGAATTAGAAGAAGAAATTTATATGGACCAGCCTGAAGGATTTGTAGTACATGGTCAAGAATATAAAGTATGCAAATAAGATAAATCATTATATGGTTTAAAACAAGCACTTAAACAATGGCATGAAAAATTTGATAACTTAATCATTTCTTATGGTTTTAAAGTTAATGAAAGTGACAAATGCATTTATTACAAATCTGAGAATGACATTTGCACTATTATATGTCTTTAGATGACTTTCTCATCGTTGGGTCAAATATTCATGTCATAAACTCAGTCAAATCTTTATTAAGTGCCAATTTTGATATGAAAAATCTAGGTGAGGCGAGCGTAATCCTTGATACTAAGATTACTAGGTAAAAAGAGACTTTTTTTGGATCAATCTCATTATATTGAGAAGATGCTAAAGAAATAAATTATCTTGACTGTAAATCTGCATGTACACCATATGATCATAGTGTAAAGTTATTTAAGAACACTGGTGAGGGTGTAAGACAGTCTGATTATGCGAGCATCATTGGCAGCATTCGGGATGCCACTGATTGTACCAGACCCGACATTGCCTATGTCGTGGGATTATTATGCATACTTTTCAGTAGACCTAGTATAGAGCATTAACATGCTAATGAGATGGTTGTGAGATACCTTTAATAAACGATGAACCTTGGATTACATTATGAAAAGGGTTCGGCTATACTTGAAGAATATTCTGATACAGGCTGAAATACTTTATCTGATGATTCTAAAGGACCAGTGGCTATATATTTAGCATCGCTGAAGAAGCTGTCTCTTGAAAACCCAAGAAACAGACTATTTTGACTCAGTCTATTATAGAGACTGAGATAATAGCACTAGCCACAGCTAGTTAAGAAGCAGAGAACTAAAGAAACCTGTTATTTGACATCCCCATAAGGGAAAAAACCGACACCAGTGGTGTAATCGATTACGATAGTACCGCGGCTATTGCAAAAAGTATAAAACCGTTATTACAACGGTAAAAGACGACGTCGTAAGTACAAAACTGTAAGAGAACATCACATACATAGTGATGAAAATTTGACGACTATTGAAAGAAGGATAAAACTGATATTACAACGGTAAGAAATGACAGTCGTATGCACAGTATTGTTAGAGAACATCACATATGAAGTGATGACAATTTGGCAGATCCTTTGACGAAAGGACTGACCAGAAAGAAAGTCCTTAATGATTCTAAAAGAATGGGACTATTGCCCAGAGATTGTGGAATCACGCACGATAGTAACCCGACCTAAATGACTGGAGATCCCAAGAATTAGGTTCAATGGGTAAAAACAAGTTGTGTAGTGATAGTAGATGAACATGCTAAATTTTTTTATTAAGAAGCATGTATTCCTGAAGTGATTAGAGGATGAGTTGATAGAAACTCTTAATGAGATTTATACTCTAATTGGAGTGGAGTACCTACCTTCAGGAGTACTCTTGATAGACTCACCTATGTGAATGTGGAAATTTGGCCGTTTCCTATGGAGTTTTGGGCGAAATTCCTGGAGCGTTCACTAAACTGGGATGGACGTGCATGGCCATTAATGCACGGGCTTATTTAATTGCACTATAGAAAAAGTTGTGTGTGGTCTGATGTCAGGAATAGAATTCAAGACTACGTGTCACTCTAGTAAAAACTGAATCTTATTCACTATGCAAAGGTTCAAGTCGGATTACACCTTTGTTTATGCACAATCTTATGCTTCTAGAAACTGCTCGAAATATTTTAAAAAAAAATTCAAGTGGGGGATTGTTGGAAAAATGATTCATTTTTTATAAAGATGAATTATTTAAAAAAAAAATGGATAAGTGTGAGGTGACTCATATATGAATAGTCCCACATCATGAGACTATATGAAAAGAAAAGAAAAACAGTTTTTTTATTTTGACTTGATAAAAAATTGAGATCCAATTTTTTAGATCTGAACCGATTTCCTCTACATGTATTACCATGTTTATTTATTGCCGAACTACTCAGAAAAAACAACTTTTTTCTTATCTATCTCTTCTTCTTCTTCCACCATTAAAAGTTCTTTAAAACCAAAATCAGAACGAGCAATTAAATTTAAATCGAAAGTGCAAATCTGAAGTGGTTTGTTGTGCATACAAATCAGTTATTTTTCTCAGAAGGCTGTTTTATCCCAAAGGCGGCGACGACAAGTACGAACTGGTTTGCACCACCGACCATATCGCCGAATCGTCTTCAAGAAAGCGACCTAGTCCACGACTCAGCCAGATTTATTAAGGGGATACTTTATCGATTATAAATTAAAGACCTGAATTCAACCAAGACCTTATTTTAGGTGCTTGATTCTCAAGATATGTCCGCATTGGTTGAGTTGATTTATTAAGGGGATAGTGAAGAAGTTAATGCTGTTATTAATTTTATACCATCTTCAAGTTTCCTAATCTCTATTTAACAAAGGTACTGATGGTGTACACAGAACATTTATATCTAATGAGTGTAAATCTATTTTTAGCACTCATCTTTCTAGGATTAGTGTTTTAAAAATATAGGTGGAAAAAGTAACGAAATCAACTTTCATAATTAATACGTGGAGAATGGGAAAAACAAAAGCTAATAATATAACTATTTTTTCTGAGTTTAATACTTTTTAAAATCGATAACTCGAATACATTCTTGTAAATTTAAAAAAGAAGCCACCTATTTCGTAAGAACTTTATTTATTTATTTCTGATTTGATAACTTATAGAAGACTATTTAAAGCAATGCATGTATAACTCCTGAAGAATAATATTCTACCAGTATATTTTATATTTTAAAAAAGAAAAAATAGATACCCACATGCATAATTTCGTGTCTAAATATTTAAAGGTAATCTTGTAATAAGAAGAAAAAGTCCAAGACGGAAGCAAACAGATTAATCTGGAAAATCATTTTCAATAAAACAAAAAATAGCAAGTCACAATGAAGCTTTGGGAGAGAGTTTGCGAGCAATGTTTGAGGAGGTTGACAAGTGTATTTAGGAATCAATTTGGTTTTATGCCTGGAAGGTCAACCACCGAGGCGATTTTCTTGGTTAGGCAACTTATGGAGAGATACAGGGAACAAAAGAAAGATCTTCACATGGTTTTTATTGACTTGGAGAAAGCTTATGACAGAGTGCCGAGGAAGGTTATGTGGTGGGCGCTAGAAAGGAAGAGAGTGCCATCAAAGTATATTACCCTTATCAAGGATATGTACGAGGGGGCTGTGGCTAGTGTAAGGGCATGCGATGGTGAGACCAGAGACTTCCCAATTAACATAGGGTTACATCAAGGTTCGGCTTTGAACCCCTATATTTTTGCATTAGTGATGGATAAAATCACGAAAGATATACAAAAGGAGATCCCTTGGTGTATGCTCTTTGCCGATGATGTTGTGCTGATTGATGAAAGTAGAATAGGGGTCAATAGACAACTGGAGTTGTGAAGGGAGGCCTTGGAATCAAAGGGTTTCAGGCTTAGCAGAACTAAAACTGAGTATATGACGTGTGAGTTTAGCAGTGCTAGGTCAGATGACGGAGAGATCACCTTGGCTGGTAGCGTAGTACCCAAGAAGGAATCGTTTCGATACTTAGGATCTATGTTGCAGTTTGATGGAGAGATTGATAAGGATGTTAGTTTAAAATTCAAGCAGGATGGGTGAAATGGCGGCTAGCATCTGGCATTCTCTGTGATAGGAAGATTCCTCAGAAGCTTAAAGGAAAGTTCTATATGACAGCAATCAGGCCTGCAATGTTATATGGTGCAGAATGTTGGCCTACTAAGAGGCAACACGTGCAGAAGATAAGTGTAGCAGAGATGCGGATGCTGCGTTGGAGCTGTGGGCATACCAGACGAGATCGGATTAGAAATGAGGATATTCGGGAAAAACTTGGAGTTGCACCTATTGAAGAGAAGTTAGTCCAACACCGCTTGAGATGGTTTGGACATATCCAACGTAGACCACGCGATGCTCCTGTGCACGTTGGAGTTATAGGTCGTGCCGAAGGTCCAAAGAGAGGTAGAGGTCGACCTAAAATGACATGGGAAGAGATAATAAAGAGAGATCTAAGAAATTGGAGTATATCTGAAGAGCTTGTGGTAGATAGAAGTGCATGGAAGTTGGCAATCCATGTACCAGAATCTTAGGATTTTTTTATTTATTTAAAATATATATATATATATATATATATATATATATATATGTTAATTATTATTATTTTTAGATCTGTTTAATTATTTTAATTTTTTTTTAGGACTTTATTTCACTTTTATTGAACCTTTTTACTTTAATCTGTTTGGTTATTTTAAACTCTTTTTATATATTATTATTAGTTATTTTACCTTAATTTTGGGTTCCATATCTAGCCAACCCCAACTTGTTTGGGATATATGACTTTGTTGTTGTTGTTGTGTGTGTATATATATATATATATATATATATATATATATATATATATATATATATTTCAAAAGCTAAAAAAACTATAAATACGGATAGAACCATAGCACCGTTCGGATACCAACTGCAGAGAATATATTTTCTATGGATTTGCGTCCTTTTTAAGTAAATGTAGGCATAGAAATGTGCAGCAAAACCAGTTGGAATAATAATCTTATGCTTAAATCCAGATGGCCTTAGTAGCCTAAACTTAAAAAGAAAATTTTGGTAATCGTATATTTTGAAAGACACCGGTTGTTATCACAACAAGCGTTGAGTTAATATCTTAAAATTGAGAACATGGTGCAGTATAATATACTGAAGCCTGGAAGATGTTACTTGTAGAATACTAAAAGCTAGTGAAAAGTCAAGCTCTGTGGAGGGAAAAAATTAACATCTCACTGGAGAAAAAACATATTCGCGCAATTATAGGCTTAGAGTTCCTTTGCTAACAAAGGTAAATTAGTCATTGTGGTGAAGAACGGAAGGAAAAAAACAAACTATTAAAAGCTATAATTAAGAAGAATATGTGCAGTGAGCATAGAGTTCAATTATCAAATCACGGGAGGGACAAGTGAAGAGCATTAATTTGGAACTATAGTGGAAAATATAATACCAAATTGAAAAGAATGTTCATCTGCTAAAATTAACTAAGTTCTTAACATGAATATGTTTCTTGTGTATCTTAGTATGATAAGCCACAGATGATGGCCATTTGTTAATTCAATATTTTTGTAAGGACATCGGAAGCAATATTTCAATAAATTATAACCCAAGGTAATTTTATAGAAACATTATTAAAAGAACCCAAAAGATAGTAAGGAAATTAATCAAAAACCCTAGCACAAAAAATGAAAAGAATAAACTGAATATCTTAAGTTGATTCTCATAATATATAGTTTCAACAGACAAACATGGGATCTGAATAAACTGTAGGAAATTTTAAACCTACACCAAAAAGTTGAATACAAAAACAAAAAGCAAGATAACAGACCAATCTAAAAGCCAGATGTATAATTAGGTTGAATAGGAATCTGAAAACAAAGTCATAAGAAATTTTCATTTGAATTTAAAATGGTAATAAGAAAGGCTTTATGTTAAATGTAGTTGTAACATATGATGAAAGAAATGGTTGATGCAGAAATAAAAGTAAGGCAAAAAACAGAATTATTAAAAAAAGAGCTAAAATGATGTGTTTAAAAGTAAAAGCCAAATGTAATTTAATTGAATGGTGTTTCTATGTTTTAACTGAATGGTGTTTCTATGTGAAAACGTTAGAAAACGAAGAACAAAATGGAATTGTTGTTTAATATTCATTTAGAGAGGTGAAAAGCATCACTGGGAATATGCCTCACTTTTTTTTTTTCATATGAGATAAGTTAACATGGAAGGAAAAGAAAAAAAAAATCAAATATGTTAAAAACGAAGAACACAATGAAATGCTGTTTGATATTCATTTAAAGAGGCAAACAACTTCACAGGAAATATGCTTCGCATTTTTTAACAAATGAGAAAAAGGAAAGGGAGAAAAAAAATCAAATATGTATAAAATAATGGTTACATAATTCCTAATATTGATAACTTGTTTAAAGCATAAAATTACTTCCATCCCCAAAAAAACAAATCATCTTAGATTCCTTTCAAATATTGTGAATGAAGCAAGAAGAAAAGAGAAGCGTAAGAAAAAGCGGAAAAATGCTGGGAATAAAATGTGAAATATATAGACTGAAATGTAAATATTGAACAAACACATACCTCACTATTCAAGAATTGCTGGTTGAATCCAAATACGTCATTGCTTTATAGGTTGATGGAATCCAATAGTCTGCTGATGTGCAGTTTTACTGTTTCCCCTACAGTGTTACTTGTAAATGATTCCAGTGATGAAGATTCAATATCCAATTGGAAAATAATTAACGGCTATGAGTTGCACATGTTTTTTTGGCATATGTATAGGATATAGAAACAAATACAACCATACCTATCAAGTAAAGAGAAGTAAGCTTACATGCATTTAATTCGATGAAAAGGCCACATGTTATCATGTGGTACAACCTGATTTTAAACCTTGCCACTCAAGATGCACATCCCATACTAAAGGTTTGACAGTCAGCATTTACATAAGAAAACATAGTAATATTTGAATAATAGCAAATAATAGAAACAACAAATTGATAATGCAGTAACTTCAGGCTTTGATAATGTATTAGGACATTGTTAAAGGACTCTAAAAATGGATAAGGTGGGCAAAAAAAATGGTTGCAACACCCTATGTATAATGTCAGAAAACATGTTAATTAGAAAAGGTTAAATTGGTAAAGGAAATGCAAGGTACATGTTAAAATCTGTATCACTGTATTATACATGGACATTTAGAGGATTACAGAGCATATGAATCGAATTTGATGGACATGAATATGTCAATAGAAATCAAATAAGAGTCAGGCGCAAAAATGTAATTATACTTCAAAAAAACTTCAATATAAAGGTGAAATATTCAACTCTGAAACACCTTTTAAACATTATCTGAAAATAAATACGGATTCAAATAGCTTAAGTTTGACACTTGTATATATACAAAATGTGACCTTTTTTGTTTAGCTATTTTTTTCATGGTTTTCATATTCAAAATCTCTACTATGAAATATATTTAATTTTGATTGTCTAAGCGATTATTACAGTTAGAGAAAGCAAATTTTCGGAAGCATCTTTTACCAAAAAAATTGTCATTTTGTAAGTCAAGCATTCTTTCTTAGATCTTAATACTACACGTAAATTTCGATTATAACAATTGGAAATGTTACTTGGAAAATTCATTGATTTAACAAGATACTTACAAATTTCACTGTTTTTATTATTACTTGGAAAATTTGATTATAACAACACTACTGGATTTTTTAAATAAACCATCAAAATTCGTTGAAAATAAACTTGACGTAGTGGTAGTGTTTGTTTTTAATAATATTTACAATCCTTACATTCAAAATAAGATTTTAGATTTAGGAAGCAAATTTCAGTTACTATCTAATGTTTTTGCAACCTCATAGTGTCTCAACCCTTATATTGGAAATAAGATGACAGGTTTAGGCAATACAGTTATTGCAATCTAATTTTTTTTCACGTCCTTCGTATTAAAAGCACGATCTCATATGCATCAAATAAATTTAAAAACATGTAAGAAGAAGGGTTGCCTTGATACATAAACATCGGTAGTCTGGTGGTCTAAATCGACCGGAGGCGGCACCAATTGGAGTTTAAACGGAAAGGGGGCGGAGGCTTTTTCTGGCGATTTGGAGGCGGGTTGGAGGTCGAGGTCAGGGGCGATGGGGGGTCTTGGCACGGCGAAGGCGGCGGCGAAGTCAGTGGGGTCCAGGTCGTCCACGACGGCGGTGGTTGATGGATAATCGGGGTGGGCTTTTGGGTTTCGACGATGAGTATCAGGAGGAAGACGAGAATCGGGGTTGAGGAATCAGAGAAAAAGAAAACGCGTGAGTTCCTTTTTCTTTACTGACGTGGACCCAAATTTAAGGTAAATAACGGATTAGTGTTAATTAGGGTTTAATTATAATTTAAATTAGTTTTATTTATTTAAATTCAAGATTTAGATTGAAAAGGTCATAACTTATCTATACGCTAACGGATTTACGCGAAACAGGATCCATTGGGATCGTGGTGACGGAGGCTACACATACGCGCTGGTCCGGTCAGAAACTGAAGAAGTTGGAATTCTGTGTAATTTTAAACACTGTTTAAAATTATACGAAAATGACGCTGAAACCATCAACTGAAAAACAACAGTGAGTTAATTCTCACAATTTTCTGGACTACTGTGATGTGATAAATCCATATAAGTTAAAAATATCACATATATTGGTTGATTGGTTGTCTTGGTTGCTTATGGTTGATTTAATGGTTGCTAGATTTTCGTCGTTAATTTATTTGTTTAAATTATATTCTATCCTATCATGAAATGTTATAATAACCCGTGGTGCAGGGAAGGACAGATTGGAGGGATCCGACCGGATTCCTCAAAATATCATGTGTATTGTTTATTTTTACATCGTTTACACATGAACTGATTAAACCCCAAATTGACATCAAAACCTGTTGAATGTTGATGGTTGAATGGATGTGATCGTTGATGTGATTTTTTTATCAATCGACAGTATTGATTAAGTGATTGGCAGTGATGGTGTAAAATCCATCGGTTACGACGTCGTTTTGCCGCTAGGCGAACTAACAAAGATTTTGGTTATAAATTATTGTTATAACTGAAATGGAAATTGAAGTTGTTTATACAAGTTAATTAAAATAGAAACTTATACATATATTTATAATCATGTTTTATTAAAGAATTTATTTAAAAAGTTTTATATAATGAGGTATTATGTCATTCATGATCAAGAGGGTAGAAATTATATACGGATTGGTAAAATTGGATAATTGCTTTATATAACAATTAAATGATATTTTTAAATTAATTAAGTTATTAATTAATTTAAGAAGGGGAAACGGTGGATGAATATCAGTTAAGGAGTAACTGGTGTTGACAGTCGACCAAAGGAGACTGTTTTAATTAAAGTTGGAAACTGGGATGATTTGATTTTAATTAATCAAATCGATTATTTTCAATTATTCGTTAAACTTAACAAAGGCTGTTTAAAATTAGTTAATCTTTGATTAACTATATTTTAAAAATAATTATAAAGTAAAGTATCGTTAACGAGGCTAATTATGGTTAATTATTTATTTCTAGCTAATATAAAGATTAATTATTTTATTTCTAGTTTATAATGGAATTAACTACTTTTAAAGTGGTTAATGGTTAAGTAAATTAGTATTTTAAATAATGATAATCAGAGCGAATATTTTTAATGGTAAATTAAAATTTAAAGGTAATCAAATGGAAACCAGCTGATTAAGATTTAATTAGAGTTTTATGAGAGGGTTATGACTTGGATTTACAAACACAGTTTTGTAAAAATGACTCGTAAGCCAATTTGAGAGTTCAAATAAGAATTTACTTAATTAACCAAGGTGAGTTTGGTTAGAATAAGACTTAAAAGGGGTTTTAAAGGGGTTGGTAAATATCTACTTAATAAATTAAGTAAAGAGATCCTAAGGGAATTACCAATGGAAGAAATGGGTTATAAAACCATATTTGATTCCAATGGTAAATAAGATTTTGTCGAGCCGTTTACTTAATTAAGGAATGAGAATTAGAATGTAAAGTGGGTTTTCAAATGAAATGAAATGATTTATAAAAATCAAAATGAGTAGAAGTAGGAATGGAATATCAGGGTTTTGAGTTGTAAACTTTTATTGTCTGGAGATATGAACGTTGTCGGTCAAGGTCTGAGAGGTAATTAAAATACCCCAACTTGAACGGCTTCATTATTATCAAAAGATAATATTGGTTTGAAAGGGTAGAGGAGGTTGGAAATGTCTTGTCGAGGAGATATTACAAACATTAATTTGTAAGGATTTAGAAATAAAATTAAACCCTTTGGATTTAAAATAAGCGATGTATTATTTGGGTCAGACGTGAAATATGATTTTACTTATATAATGTAATTAAAAGTATAACTCTATTTCAAATGGTAATAGAAATGTAAAGGGGATTATGGAACTATAACGATATTTGCAAAGATAAGAAGATATAGAAAAATGGTTCGAAAATAGAAACGATGTTTTCCAAGATAAAGAGAAAATAAAGTTGGTTTATGTAATATATAAGAATATTTCCGAATAAAGGAAATAAAAAGTGGAATTGGGTAAATACGTTATTCTAAAGAGAATATCGATCAATGGTTTTTTCAAAGTAACGAAAACAGAAGGATTTGGTTGAAATAGGATTTATGGAATCGATTATAAGAATCGACAAATGGTTTAATGAAGTACTTTTATATAAATGACCTGAACTGCCAATGTACTTAAAATCACTGTTAAGATTTGATAGTTAAACAACCGATTATCAAATGAAATATTCTATCTACCTTTTTACGAGTTGTTTTCTAAGAGTCCGGGATGGGAACTAGACCCAAAACCACTTCAAATCAACTGTACGTTCGCGACTAATTGGCTGGCGAGAAAGATGGAGCATTGAAGACCGTATATATTCATAAATGGAAGAACCACTCACAATTTCTGAGTCGACGCAGAGATATACTAGGGTTCCGTCATGGTTGAAATATACGGGTTGCAAGGACTTCTCGCTACTGATCCTTGGGGTGATTCCTATATAAGATGCGGTAGGAGAGTGCCTTCGGTTCATCCTGTTCCTAGATGACTTGTATGGACGAGTGTCTGACAGAGTATTTCCAAACGATCTCGCATATTGATTTCTTCAACCGTACCAAGAGTGGAAGCGGAGAAGGAAACTTCTTTTAGCTAACACGTAATGTATTGTTGTAGATGTCAGTTAGTGATTTCGATGGATCTGACAATGTGGCATTCGAAGTGAATCTGATGTGAAGATAAAACACAGCCTCAAGCCTCATCAACCGGGAAATGACAAAAATCGGGCAAGCAGCATGGCTATGTGGGTCGCTCCCATTAGGGTATATAATCACCTATCTAGAGAAATTTCTTTTGCTTCTTTAATCTGCCGATGTTGTCCCTTTTCGGGAAACGGTGGTTTGAGCCCAACCGTTGGTGATATACATTCGATACACTCAAACGAAATGAGTGGTCAGTCATGTGAGGGCCGGGTTGCAAGACGTTCTTGTTGAACCTAGTGTATTCGCCTTTAGAGATACACTATCGGCAGGTGGTTCCATACCTTGTCATAGTCGGAATCCAATTTCCAATAAGCGCCCGCTGTTTTTGATTGTATACTATATATGTAGAGCATGAGATGCAAGCGTTCTGCTAATTTGTTATTTATTTGTGATTTGATAGATACTACTATAATATCAGAAAAGATATTGATTTCAAAATTGGTTTGGGTTATAGTAAGGTAAAAAGCATCCGTGTTTATGTATGGACTGGTCTTACTATTATCCTTTTATTTCAAAAGGATTTCCAAAGTTAAACAAGTTGTTTGTGTTATGAATTTATCACTGAAAGTATTCCAGACTGACCCGGTGAATTTTGTTTTAAATCAAATGTGCTCGGGTCAGACCGAGTATATTTACAGGTTAGGTTACGCTTGGAGTTTTTCCAGGAGCTAGAAGCAGGAGGCTTCGCCGATAGTTATTCAAAGTTATTTTCCGTTGTGCCTGATATATGATGTACTCTGATGATTGGTATGTATATATATACAGTTTCCTTATTAAAGGTATTTAATATATTATATTTATTCATTCCGCTGTGAGATTCTGATGTGTTCTTCTTTCTTCTATTCTAACATTTTTTTCTTTCTTCTTCTCATCCTCTAACTTCTTTCTATTAACAGTCAGGGGTTCGATACTTGGGTTTTTGGCAAGTGATACGGGATTGTGTATTATTGTTTCCATTACAGTACATATCATGATTCTCCTAAATTATGCCAGTTTATAAACCAAGTTGTGTTCACCTATGCCTAGATCTACATGTTCACATGCTTAGGCTTATGCTAGTTCTATCCAATCTAATTGCAAGTTTTGTGAGACATGTTAATTTAAATTTACGTGACATATGTTTTATTAAATGTTCCCTTCTTTTACCTCTTGTTTATAAATTGGGCTAATTTGTGGGCCCAATGACTTTATGTGATTAACGCGAACATACAACGGGGGTAACGTTGGGGAAAACATGAAATTACATGTAATTGGCATGTTTGACACATAAGCATGATAAGTAGCATGAAAATGGTATAATCCATATACCTAAAATTTTGAACGTGATTTAGAAGGGAAGTGGGCCATGACAATAATTGATTTATAATTTACATGCAAATATGTAGGATAAACATGAAAAATTACATGGCATAGATTGGTTCATGAAATGGTATATTTAGTATACCATTAATTGTGAGCATAATTAAAAGGATAATTATGGCATAATTAAATTGGGAATAATTTACATACGGAATTTGTCATAAATAAGAAATATGCAAATTTAGAAAAGACGAATATGCCTAACCCGAGGTTAGACTGAGTTGTGGTGTAAAACTGCCCGGAACCGACCGGTACATCCAGTGACCACAACAATACATGTCTAATGTGGGTGGTTAGTGCATTGAGCCCAAAAAGGACCCGAGGTTAGACTGAGTTGTGGTGTAAAACTGCCCGGAACCGACCGACACATCCAGTGACCACAACAATACCAGTCTAATGTGAGTGGTTGGTGCTTTAATAAAGCTAAGTCAAGATTGGTAGGTTAAGTCAATTAAGGAAACACTTAACCAATTCAACATGTTAATTAGACAAGTGCGTGAGGTTAAGTAAATTTAGAACACTTAACTGTTATAACATGTTAATTAGACAAGTGGGTGAGGTTAAGTAAATTTAGAACACTTAACCATTATAACATGTTAATTAGACAAGTGGGTAAGGTTAAGAAAATTTAGAACACTTAACCGTTATAACATGTTAATTAGACAAGTGAGTGAGGTTAAGTAAATTTAGAATACTTAACTGTTATAACATGTTAATTAGACAAGTGGTTGAGGTTAAGTAAATTTAGAACACTTAACCGTTATAACATGTTAATTAGACAAGTGGGTGAGGTTAAGTAAATTTAGAAACACTTAACCAATATAACTTGATTTATGGAAATGTTAAGTTAAAATAAGAGGGCAACACTTAACCAATACAACTTGATTTGTATTAGGGTTAAGTTAACACAAGAAGGCAACACTTAACCAAAGTAACATGACACGTAGGTGGGTTAAGTTAACTTGAATTGATTGATGACACTTAACCAATACAAAAAGATGAATACGTGGGGTTAAGTTAACAAGAAACACTTGACCAATATAACTTGATGAACGAACGGGGTTAAGTTAATAGGAAACACTTAACCGATCCAACATGATAAGTAAGGAGGGTCAAGTTAATAAGAAACGCTTAACCAACATGACATGATGAATGAGTGGGTTAAGTTAACATGAGCGGACAACACTTAACTAATATGGCGTAATGTGCGGGAGGGTTAAGTAAATATCGGGTTGGTGGATAATATTAGTAAATATAGGCCCACAAAACTCAACCATTAAATAAACATGCTTGAATCAGTGGAAGGTTAAGTACATAGCGGGTTGGTGGGTAATATTAGTAAATATAGGCCTACAAAACTTAAATATTAAATAAACATGCTTGAATCGATGGGAGGGTTAAGTACATATCGTCTAGGTGGGTAATATTAGTACATATAGGCCCACAAAACTTAACCGTTTATTAAAAATGCTTGAATCGATGGGAGGGTTAAGTACATATCGGGTTGGTGGGTAATATTAGTAAATATAGGCCCACGAACTTAACCAATAGGAAACCATAGTAACGGGGACCCATTTCAGCAGTAACCCACATGGATGTATCACGGTACCCTGAACTTGGCAGGCTGGGGCACGATTACTGGGTTGATTATAAGCGGTCAAAGCAGCGACAGGGGGTGCGTCAGTGTAGGTTCCGACGGTTTACGGGCATGCACGTACTCGAAGTAGGAAAAAGCAGGCACTAGGTACCAGTAGTTATACACTGTGCATCCTGAATCGTGTTGGGTTGCTATCATAAGGATTGATATACCTTATGGTGGGACCAGCACAGGGTATCTACACGCAAGAGAGGGCCGATTAACACAAACATATGGAACATGAATACTAGCAGGGAGCCGATCGATAGGGTAGTAAGGGTACATCTAACATGTTCATGGCAATTAGGCTGATTGAGATGGAATCCTCACGATAGATGTACACCTGAAGGCTACCACAATTACGGAGGGTTGGGATCACGATTACCATTTTATACAGATTACTAGTTGGGACACCAGTTAGGTGGTGCAAAGATAAATTTAGAAATCATATTAACATAGTAGTAGCGAAGCAGAGAAAAAGTAGAAGCGCATTCAGTTCACCATGTACTTATCTTGTCTTTAGTTACCTTGTTTTTATGGTATTGTCTTATTTTCGGTTTATTCATGTCATGATCCTTTATCTTGTTTGCATACTGAAAGATCACTGGACTTACCAGACTTATGCCTGACCTAGTTTGTTTTTCGCCTCTTTTCTTCTGTCCCCCCCCCCCCCCCCACAGGTAGTCAGGGAGGGAGTAGCTCAGCCTAACTTGGACCTCTTCTCTTTCTAAGCTTGAAGATTAGTTGGTGTATCGCTTTGGACTCTCTCTCTTCCACTACTATGGCTGGTTCATGCTTTGTCGGGGAATATCATTGTTTTTATGCTTCTTTTATTCCTGGAAGTTTTTAAATCAAAACAGAAGTTCTATGTATTATATTTACGTATGATTGAGGAAATTGTTGTAAAAGCTTGACTGAATTAAGTTGTTTATAAAATGACTTTATTTTCCGCTGCTTTATGTGTCTGTCTTGTAATTTATCTGCATCTTTTGCCTATAATGCTCCACCTAAGTTAAGGCATTCCCTTTGTGAGTGACCTTAACGGAGATGGGGTGTTTCACTTGGTATCAGAGCCGAAGGTTATTGGATCAGATAAAAGATTTGAAAAATTATTTTCAAAACAGATTTAAAAGAAGCATTTCCAAAAGAAAAGTTTTGTTTTAAAGGCGTATTCCTCATAGCCATATGCACTATCTTTTGATCCTCTGTTTGAATCCTTGTTTCCTTCTTTCCTGAGTCTCCGGGGCTCCTGGCTTTCTGGGAGGTAACCTTATTGCGGCATGGTTCCGTAGGCTCGACGAGACTACGACACTTGTCAAAGGGCAAACAAGTGCCCAAGTTCCATATATAGCCGTAGTAGTTTCACCTACGGCTAATTTTCTTTCGAGCTTTGTAGGATTCTCCGTGCGATGGAGGCAGCTTTCGAGATACCTATCAACAAGTTACATAAGGATGGAAAAGATGAGAATGAGGGAGTCTGGCTAAGGAGCACAACACAAGGATGAAGAACTCATGAATATGGACTTGGTTCACAAAGGAGCGGAGGAAAGAATAGTAAAACCTAAAACAAGAGAAAGTATCTTTATTTTGGTATAACGGGTCGTATAATTAAGGGCAAGGGAAAGAACAAAAGACGAGATTTTCTGGAAGGCAAGTGCATGCTCTCACCACCAGCATACTTGAGAGAGAGGTAGTAAAGTTTCTGTTGAAAATTTTAATTTTTCTTCTTGATCATCCTGCTAGTACTCTTTTTGATTTTTGCGCTTCGCATTCATTTATATCTGCTTCCATAGTTGAGTCTCTACACCCTAGAGCTTGTATAGTAGAGGACCCCATTATTGTCTCAAGTCCAATTTGTGGTTCGACTCATTTATCTTTGGTTTGTAAGGATTTGAGATACTTATTTTTTTGGTTTCATGGGCTATGGGTTGATTCTAGGCATGGATTAGTTAGCTAGTAATTGTGAAAGGAGGGTGGTTAGACTTTCGACTTGCCTCGGGAATACCCTCGAAATTTCGTGCGATCCTAAGGGATCAGTTTGTCTTAGCTACCTAGAATCACTTTATGTATTTAGCGATGATTTTCGATCCATTAGAGTAGTCCATGAGTACGCAGATGTTTTTTGATTAAGGTTAGGAGTTTTCCCCCTAAAAACTCGAGATAGACTTCTGCATATGTCTAGTTGACAATGAAAAGCCAGTTATGCGATCAACGATAGTTTTGGAGCAAGATTGGCGAGGA
The DNA here is from genome assembly GCA_030737875.1 of Allium sativum. Lineage (NCBI taxonomy): Eukaryota > Viridiplantae > Streptophyta > Magnoliopsida > Asparagales > Amaryllidaceae > Allium > Allium sativum. Next base: position 2,060,513 of record JASFAX010000020.1, read on the forward strand.
TAGCCAGAGTCGGTTAAGTGCTCAATTGTTTGGTTATTTTACTAGTATCATCTCACATAAATCGTCCAAATTCGGAGGAGGTATTCCTTGGGTGCTTGTCTGATATTGGTTTAGGCCTTTGGGCTTGTACTTGAGGGATGCCAAGTTCGACTAGGATGGTTTGCGTGAGAGATATCGACCCTCAGATTTGTGACATGAGGGATAAGCTAAGTAGAAGAGATACCTTTAATCATCTTAGTATATACACTTGGTATCATGGTTAACTTCTGTTTATCTTGGAAAGATAGTTCGACAACATTGGATACCCTCTAGCATAGTAAATGATCGAGGTCCTATCTTTACTAGTGGGTTTTGGAAATGGAGGTCAAGAAGCTTCACAATCGTGAAGTTAAATTAGTTAAGGTACAGTGGAGTGAAGCTCAAAGAAGATGCGACTTAGAAGACCGAAGACTAGATACGCGCATCATACCCTTTTTGAGGGTATATCCTTGATTCCTCCTTTTTCTGTAATATTTATTTGCATGCTAGTCTTTATCTTTTAAGTATATCCTCTTGGTCCTATCCTCGATCCTTAGGTAGAAGCCAATGGATGAAAACATGTGTTTGAGACATGTTATGACTGATGGTTGCAAGTGGTTGCAAGTGTTTGCAAGTGGTTGCTCGTGGATGCATATACACACATTAGGCACTAGATCGGCTCAGTCACTTTCATATTGCATATGCATATGAATGTATTTGTATATGGATTGAAACTTGATGTGTTATCATATGGATGTTACATATGGATGAGTGAATATGCATGCATATAGTATTTACATGATTAGGGATATTTGCATACATATTGGATGCATGACACTCTCATGATTCGCATTAAGGAGGTCAACTGGATCAGTAGACTGCCTGATTTTGCACTGGATAAGAGACATATACACACACTCTGCATATGTTCATATGGCATTAGAAGTCTTTTAAGGACAATGGATGCTTGTGGATGATGGATGAGTAGATGGATGGTTGGATGTTAAGATGCATTCTTCTTAACTTGAAGATTTCGAGGACGAAATCCTTTAAGGAGGGGGAGAACGTAACACCCCGAACTTTCTGAGAATATTAAAATTAACAAATTCAAGAACACTTAATTTTTAGAAGAAGAATTAAGTGAAATGGGTTCTGCTATTACGTTCGTCTCAAAATTTTGGTCAAGATAGACATTTGGTTTGCATAAAACGGATACCTTATGAAGAAGTTATTAAGCCTTGAAGTTTGTATGCATATGAGAAAAAAAAATATAGATATATATAAAAATTAAATAAATAAATATGCAAAAAAAGTTCAAAGCATCGAATCGGGAGGGGGAATAACCGAACCGGGCTATTTTCGAGGTCGACCCGAGCCTTGCTAGGTCGATAGGGGTTGATTCAGGGTGTTTGGCTGTCAACCCATGGGCCGGTTCGCTCTAACGCAGATGTGGCATCTGATTGGTTCTCATGGTTCAGGGTTAATCTAATGGTCCTAAAACACTCTCTACAACTATATAAGGACCCTAAACCTAAAACCTAATTCAATTATTCGCTCTCGTCTAAACCTAGCCGCCACTAAAACCTAAGTCAAAATAAAATCTAATCTAATTCAACTAAGAGAATTCAACGATCTATCAAAGGCGAGCAACTCAATTTCTGAATACAGATCCTTGAAATCAAGTTTTTCCTTTTGATTATAAGTATAGTTACCTTTCAAATGTGAATAAATTAAAGACATGATTTGTAATGAATTGGAAAATAGAATTTGAACCAAGTTGTATGTGATTGAAGATGCGAATTCATGTCTAATTCTTGCGATAATTTGGTCATGTATGTCTTGGAATGATTGTTGTTTATTTGAACTTATTTATCATGTGGAAATGGGTGATAAACTTATTATGATTTGGGGAACGAAACCATCATACCACATATAAGTTTGACAATCCTTTCATGATGTGTCATATGCAAGATACATGTTTTATGTTAGTCAAGATCTATATATATGTTCATATGCAAGATACATGTTTTATGTTAGTCAAGATCTATATATATGTTCATATGCAAGATACATGTTTTATGTTAGTCAAGATCTATATATATGTTCATATGCAAGGTACATGTTTTATGTTAGTCAAGATCTATATATATGTTCATATGCAAGATACATGTTTTATGTTAGACCTAAGTCAAGATCTATACACACACACACACATGTTCATATGCAAGTTTCATGTTCTGTGTTAGATACAAAAATTAGATCTATATTTATATGCAAGTTTGTAAAGTGGATTCATGCAAGTTCATATGATCATTATTGTTAGATCTAGTTCGCATCTACATGTTAAAGTTAAACTTATACATGCTCTGGAATGTACATGTCATGATTCTCCTAAATTATGCCAGTTTATAAACCAAGTTGTGTTCACCTATGCCTAGATCTACATGTTCACATGCTTAAGCTTATGCTAGTTCTATCCAATCTAATTGCAAGTTTTGTGAGACTTGTTAATTTAAATTTACGTGACATATGTTTGATTAAATGTTCCCTTCTTTTACCTCTTGTTTATGAATTGAGCTAATTTGCAAGCCCAATGACTTTATGTGATTAATGTGAACGTACAACGGGGGTAACATTGGGGAAAACATGAAATTACATGCAATTGGCATGTTTGACACATAAGCATGATAAGTGGCATGAAAATGGTATAATCTATATACCTAAAATTTTGAACGTGATTTAGAAGGGAAGTGGGCCATGACAATAATTGATTTATAATTTTCATGTAAATATGTAGGATAAACATGAAAAATTACATGGCATAGATTGGTTCATGAAATGGTATATTTAGTATACCATTAATTGTAAGCATAATTAAAAGGATAATTATGGCATAATTAAATTGGGAATAATTTACATATGGAATTTGTCATAAATAAGAAATATGCAAATTTAGAAAAGACGAATATGCCTAATCCGAGGTTAGACTGAGTTGTGGTATAAAACTGCCCGGAACCGACCAGCACATCAAGTGACCACAACAATACCTGTCTAATGTGGGTGGTTAGTGCATTGAGCCCAAAAAGGACCCGAGGTTAGACTGAGTTTTGGTGTTAAACTGTCCGGAACCGACCGGCACATCCAGTGACCACAACAATACCTGTCTAATGTGAGTGGTTGGTGCTTTAATAAAGCTAAGTCAAGATTGGTAGGGTTAAGTCAATTAAGGAAACACTTAACCAATTCAACATGTTAATTAGACAAGTTGGTGAGGTTAAGTAAATTTAGAACACTTAACCGTTATAATATGTTAATTAGACAAGTGGGTGAGGTTAAGTAAATTTAAAACACTTAACCGTTATAACATGTTAATTAGACAAGTGGGTGAGGTTAAGTAAATTTAGAACACTTAACCGTTATAACATGTTAATTAGACAAGTGGGTGAGGTTAAGTAAATTGAGAACACTTAACCGTTACAACATGTTAATTAGACAAGTGGGTGAGGTTAAGTAAATTTAGAACACTTAACCGTTATAACATGTTGATTAGACAAGTGGGTGAGGTTAAGTAAATTTAGAAACACTTAACCAATATAACTTGATTTATGGAAATGTTAAGTTAAAATAAGAGGGAAACACTTAACCAATATAACTTGATTTATAGTAGGGTTAAGTTAACACAAGAAGGCAACACTTAACCAAAGTAACATGACACGTAGGTGGGTTAAGTTAACTTGAATTGATTGATGACACTTAACCAATACAACAAAATGAATACGTGGGGTTAAGTTGACAAGAAACGCTTTACCAATATAACTTGATGAACGAACGGGGTTTAGTTAATAGGAAACACTTAACCGATCCAACATGATAAGTAAGGAGGGTCAAGTTAATAAGAAATGCTTAACCAACACGACATGATGAACGAGTGGGTTAAGTTAACATGAGCGGACAACACTTAACTAACATGATGAACGAGTGGGTAATATTAGTAAATATAGGCCTACAAAACTTAACCATTAAATAAACATGCTTGAATCAGTGGAAGAGTTAAGTACATATCGGGTTGGTGGGTAATATTAGTAAATATAGGCCCACAAAACTTAACCATTTAATAAACATGCTTGAATCAGTGGAAGGGTTAAGTACATATCGGGTTGGTGGGTAATATTTGTAAATATAGCCCCACAAAACTTAACTATTAAATAAACATGCTTGAATCGATTGGAGGGTTAAGTACATCTCATGTAGGTGGGTAATATTAGTACATATAGGCCCACAAAACTTAACCGTTTATTAAAAATGCTTGAATCAATGGGAGGGTTAAGTACATATCGGGTTGGTGGGTAATATTAGTAAATATAGGCCCACAAACTTAACCAATAGGAAACCCTAGTAACAGGGACCCATTTTAGCAGTAATCTACATGGATGTATCATGGTACCCTGAACTAGGAAGGGTGGGGCACGATTTCTAGGCTGATTATAAGTGGTCAAAGCAGCGGCAGGGGGTACATCAGTGTAGATTCCGACGGTTTACGGGCATGCACGTACTCCGGAGTGGGAAAAAGCAGGCACTGGGTACTAGTAGTTATACACTGTGGATCTTGAATCATGTCGGGTTGCTATCATAAGGATTTATACACCTTATGGTGGGACCAGCACAGGGTATCTACATGCAAGAGAGGGTCGATTGACACAGACACATGGAACATGAATACAAGTAGGGAGCCGATCGATAGGGTAGTAAGGGTACATCTAACATGTTCATGGCAATTAGGCTGATTGAGATGGAATCCTCACGATAGATGTACACCTGAAGGCTACCACAATTACGGGGGATTGGGATCACGATTATCATTTTATACAGATTACTAGTTCAGACACTAGTTAGGTGGTGCAGAGATAAATATAGAAATCAGATTAACAGAGTAGTAGCGAAGCAGAGAAAAAGTAGAAGCGCATTCAGTTCACCTTGCACTTATCTTGTCTTTAATTACCTTGTTTTTATGGTATTGTCCTATTTTCGGTTTATTCATGTCATGATCATTTATCTTGTTTGCATGCTGAAAGATCACTGGACTTACCAGACTTATGTCTGACCTAGTTTGTTTTTTGCCTCTTTTCTTCCGTTTCCCCCCAGGTAGTCAGGGAGGGAATAGCTCTGCCTAACTTGGACCTCTTCTCTTTCCAATCTTGAAGATTAGTTGGTGTATCGCTTTGGACTCTCTCTCTTCCACTGCTCTGGCTGGTTCTTGCTTTATCGGGGAATATCATTGTTTTTATGCTTCTTTTATTCCTAGAAGTTTTTAAATCAAGACTGAAGTTCTATGTATTACAGTTAAGTATGATTGAGGAAATTGTTGTAAAAGCTTGACTGAATTAAGTTTTTATAAAATGACTTTATTTTCTGCTGCTTTATTTGTCTGTCTTGTAATTTATCTGCATCTTTTATCTATAATGCTCCACCGAAGTTAAGGCATTCCCTCTATGAGTGACCTTAACGGAGGTGGGATGTTTCAGGAAAAGGAAAGATAATTGGTAGGCTAGTCCTAAGGACAAGTGGAGATTATAACTTAGGTTATAATAAACGATAGAGAAATTGAGATAACTTATGTAATGAGATAAGTTGTACTCAATTATAAATTAAGTAATCTGTAAATATGAAAACCTGAAATCTACTAATTGTAATAAGTAGAGAAAAGAAGGGAAAAGCTTATAAAATGCAGTAAGTTGTACTTAATTATACATTAAGTAATCTATAAATCTGAGAATCTGAATCCTGCTGATAAGAAGAAGAACATGTTATGTGAAAAATCTGAGAATCTAAAATCTGCTAATAAAAATAACATGTTAAAGGCTTATTAATGAACTTAAATAGGTTAAGTTATATAATTGAATTTAATAAGCAAGAAGAACTCGGTAACCTGAATGAGAAGTCAATATGAGTTGGAATAACCAAGTTAGCTGGAAATCTAATGAGGTGGAGCAAGCGCATAATTAAACATTTAGACATATTGCCTAATAACATGATAATGTGTGGCGCTTGGACTGGCCTATACATTTGAAAGTGAAGAACCCAACGGGGTAGATCATCGTGGTGTCATGAGACACGAGGGGAGCGCACGTCCATCTGATTATTCTGCCTGTTTTGTTTGATGTTATGCTGATATTCGCTGGCTCTTAAGGACTGGACGGGGAAGCACACGGCTTTCTGGGACGTGGAGGGTACTCCTGGTAGTCCTCTGTGCGATGGCAGCGTTTAGGTTGTCCTCGCAAGGTTGGGTCAACGCATTACTACCCGGTGGGTATACCTTGATCCCACAATTGTGGGCAGTCAGAAGGCTGTTTGGGTGGCTTAGTTGATTCGACGAATCTAATGCCTTATGACTAGGCGGGTTACGACCATTTCATCTATTTTCCTTAGGCGGGTCTAACCATCTGATTGGTAGTAATCATCGGGTACCGATCATCTACACTCAGCGTGATGCAAAAAGGCGAAGAGCTAAACCAAAATCACCATTAACCTTTTACTATCGAGGTTTTTGTTGTGGGACACACCAATTTGGATGTAGATTGTTTATTAGGGGCACGTCACTAACTCTCATATCTATTGGCCTTTCATTAATTGAAGGAGGGGTCGGATGGGACCATAGCCAACATGAAAATTTAGACCATAGTATCTGTGTATCCAGATATCTGAAAAGGCTTGCAACCGAGTTCTGTGTATCTGATATAGCCCTATTACGAAACTCAGTGCACAGTAAATAATACGTGCAGATACATGTACACCGTTTCCAGATGGTGTATCATCGAGGTTGAGGAACCGAGTACGATTAACAATACATACGTAAGAAAGTCTATATACATGCATGTCTGTTCTGAGTGGTGTATTGTAGACTCTAGGGCATTACTCTATGATGGAGTCTGATTCGATCAAATGGTTCGAAGGTGGCAGTCTGTACTCTTACGTAGCATGGTGATGGTGGTTCTATGCAGAACGTAGCATTGTTATACAGAGATTTGTAAGTCGTTCCAGTGTAGGATGAGAGATTGCATATATTTCTGTGGCATTACGGCAGAGACTGTGCGAGTAGGGTACCATGGGGTGTACCCTAATATTGGGGGTATATATATATATATATATATACTGTATTAGGTTAATCTACTGGGGAGCAGATGGGTATGATGAGTGTGTAAGCCTTGAGTGCTATTAACCCAAGTAATCTAATAAATAAGAAAATGTAATTGAACAATATATGTAGGGTTATCCAGAATGTGTATTTTATGTCCAGTCACCAGAAATTGTGTTTTGAACCCCCTCCTCATAACACACTCGCAAGATAGGTTTGTGGCAGGGATATGATAGCTTTGGATACTGGTTAGGCAGTATTATTATCTTGGTAATGGTATATTTGATTTTATTCCATTCCGTTGTGAGATGTTTTTCTAAGCTCTGATATATTCTTTATATCTGTCTTTTCTGCAGGATACCAAACAAGCCAACTCGAGTTTCGATAGATTGGAATTTTGAAAAAAAATCGATATATCGGAGTTCAGGTTGTTACGTTAGAAATCATCTGCTAAATTGCTATTAGACAAGCTTAAGCCAGATAATTTACTTTTGATGTTAAGAGCAACCAGTATGCATTAATATGGAAAAATACTTGATAAAATATCATATATTGTTTAAGAACATCACATACAATTTTAGGAGGTAAATCTGACTTATTAACAAATGGTTACACCTTTCATACCATACATGCCAAATGGTTGGTAATAGACATGCATCCATTCTTTCTTTTAGATTTTGTTTGTTCCTTAAAACTATGAGAGTAGTCCTAAAGTTTGTAGTAATCATGTAGAGTAGAGATAAGCAATATTGAAAAGATGGTTGACCTATGATTGTAATATCTTTATATATGCACATTCAAAAAAAAAAAAAGGATTATGAGTCTCATCCGCAGACTTATACGGTATATAATTTGTTGGACTAGATTGTCCCACTTTGAAGCAGTATATTGAGTGCTGAATTTATTAAGAATTGCAAAATAACTACAAAGAGACATTTTAGAAAGAAATTTTGATTCAATACATAATGACGCTAATGTACAGTGGAGGTTTAGTTATGGTACACTCTCAAGATAATTTAATTGAAAATTTATCATTATGAGCGGTCATTCACCACAACTAATCTTGATCATTATATCTGCCTATGTCGATTTTTTTAGTAGAGTTGCTTACAATTATAGGTAGGTTAGACATATTTAGATATTATCTATCATTCACAGTAGTATTAGACACCGTTGTAGTGCAGCTTACCACTTATATATCGCTATCCAAATTTATGAATTAACGTTTTACCATATAGCCTGTTAAATTTGGATGATTCAAATACTTATTGAGGAGGAAAGAAATTGATTAATTGGTTTAGTCTGTCAATTAATTTGGCTTGCATAGAGAAGACATTTGATCGCTACTTTTCTATGAATTAGAAAATCGTGAATTATGCAATAATACTGCAAGCGCACAGATCGTGTAATATGCAGGTCGAATCATAGAGAGGTAAATTAAATTAAATTATTTAATAATTTCTTGGGCGAGCTAGACAAAATTTGGAGGTTGGGTTGAAAAAACAATAAAACTATTATTGAATTGAATCAGATCTGAATCTAATCAAACCTACATTCAATTCAATATGACCTAGGAAAGCAATAAAAAGAACAAAAATTAAAATTGCAGAAATTTAAAATAACAAACAGGAAATAAAATTAGGATTACCGCTGAATCTAATCAGATGGTCAATCACTAATGAAAATAAGTGAAAATTACAAATAGTGCTCTACCAAATCTAATTGTGTAGGCAAAACTAATTGCTAAGAAAATAAAAAATGCAGAGAGAAAAAGAAGAAAACTTTTTTAATTCCAAGATGATGTTTACAATGAGATTACAAGGGTATTTATAGGATAGATAGCCAACCCTAACCCTAACCCTAATACAATGACAAATGGGCCTTAGGGAAATCACAAAAGAGTTTACAATGAGAATTACAAATGGGCCTTAGTGAAATCTAATAAATTTGGGCCTTTCCTCTTTTCCTCTTGCTTACTTGACAATTCTTCATTGCTTTGTGATATGCATAGCCCTTCTTCCAATTATTTTCTTATCCAAAAAGCAACTTGATGTGAGATCTTCGTCATCAAGCCTTCAATTGTAAATATACAACAATTTGTTCTCTATTTTTATATTTTCTAACTGCATGTGGCAAAGTCGGCATATCTGTATAAGTGACAAAATGATACCCAAGTAAAATTTTATTTATATACAAAAGATAAGATATAGGAGCATAAAATAAACACATTTACATGTCAATCAAATACCCCCACGCTTATCTTTTACTCATCCACGAGTAAAATAAGAAGTGAAAAATTAAACTAGATAGGTCACACTTTTGTAGGAAATATATTGCATTAAGCGTATGCAACAAGCCGTTAAACCTCTAGGTGTCCCTAGTAGGACGAGTGGTGTCTCGTGAGGGTTTTCAGCGGATACTACCCACAAAATCCAAATGCAGTATTGTGACTGCCCGCCCCGTACCAACCGACATTTACTCCAAAAGTGCGTTGTACACATGACCAGTTAGCATGGGTCGGTCGTCAGAAGGAAAGGAAGAAGACGAAGAATCAACAAGGAACCTGTAGAATGTCTCACAGCGCATAAAACAAAATATAATAACAACATACTTGACATAAAACATGTGAGACAGTGCATAAGCTGAAACAAACTATCATAGCAGCGGAAAATCCAAAGTATAGCTTATGATCCAAAACCAACATTATTACAACTTCTAAAAACTGTCTCCAAAAGCTAACAAGAAAGGTACACTACTAATGCCCAAAGTAGTGACCAACAACGACACATGGAGAATATATATATATATATATATATCATATGTGGAAGCCTCCTGCTCACCTCCGAATCTGCTACTCGCGCATCACCAGCTAACCTGTCTCTAGTCTGCTCGTGAGAGCACCCAGAGTAATAACAAGAGACATAAAACTTTGGGTCCGAGAAAATGTCTGGTATGAGCGATAAGCAGTTAAACAGAACAATAACAGGTATACTAAACCATACCTGAACCTGGACCTGCAACCAAAGAATTAGCACTACATACTGTACAACACTCTAAGGTTCCACTAACATATGGTGTACAAGCATACGGAGGTGGGGGTGTGCATGTCATAGTGATGACAAACAAATCAAACATAGCAACCATCCTCACATATCTCACTCAGTGCGTAAAGCATACGATATCCACCACTTCAATCACCCAATACTTTGCTATGATCACTCTGCCCCATGAAGTCATAAAGACTTCACTGCACTGATCCATAGCCACTAATCCTTCGCTATGTCTACTTTGCCCCATGGAGTCACAACGACTCCACTGCACTGGCTCATAGCCTTACTAATCCTTTACTATGTCCACTCTGCCCCATGGAGTCACAACGGCTCCACTGCACTGGCTCATAGTCTTGCTACGATCACTTTGCCCCTCGAGTCACAATGACTCTACTGCACTGATACATAGCCCATCATTCCTTTTCGGTGGTGAATCGAAGTTATGAATGTCGACAACTCCTTAGCACACGTTCCGCAGCAAAGCCCAACCATGAAATGAACTCATTGGTTCCCAACTGGGTCCTGAGCTCTAACTTCCATTTGGACTACCTTTGCATCTCGGGTTATTGGTCACCATCGGATCGGTTGGAATCTCCTACTAGCCATCGGTTCGTTTCGGCCTTCAGTTCCTAGTCATCAACATGGTTCGTGAATTAACACTCTTCACTGGATCGGATCGGGTACCTCGAGCTCCTTCATAGTGCAACGGTTCGGATCGGTCGTCTTCACCTTCTGGCGGATCGTATCGGGTTCTTCAAGTCCAATCGCCATGTAGTGGTTCGGAGGTGGCCATGCGGTTCGGATCGGAATGGTACATGCCACAAAAGGCGAATCGGGTCGAAAGTTCCTAGTATGAGCGGTTCGGTTCGTGCCTCTATCCGATCCGATCGGTTCGGGTGCTCTCCTGCAGTTTGTCCAGCAAGCTATTTACGCCATTCGACGGCGTTTTCGACCACTCTAACTATTCTAATCAATCACAAAGCATACCACAAAGTCATAGCAACAAATAGAAGTGACCACAAACACCAAAACATCAATATGATAAGTTAAAATGGATCAAACATAGCCAAAACCCATATTTTCCCTTAAGTGTGCTTAAGCAAAACTAATGATATGATTAGCAAAACTTAATCAAATTAACCCAAATTTCTAACAGAGGTCTAAAACATTATTTAAGAATTTATAAATATTTTTCCAGAATTTTATCACGTTTAAATTCGCTAATTAACACTAATTACCCTTAACTAGCCATAATTATTGAGAAACTATGCAAATCACCCACCTTAGCCACAAATAAACCTTACATATGAAATAAATCTCTATTTGGCATGAATAACAATGCAAATCAGCAGCTCTAATCTTGATTTGGTGAAGATCTCCCTTGATTTGATGTTGCTAAGCTTAATCCTTGATTAGAAAGTGATTTGGAGGTGATTTAGAGGTTAGAGGCCATTTTTAGGGTTTCTAAGAGGTAAATGGAGGCTAGAAAACTGAAATGGAATGAAACCCTAACTCTTTTCAGCCTTTCCATAACCCTAATCCCGAAATGGGTTATGGGCCCATTCACTAATCACCCTATTTGGCCCGGTTAAGCAGTTTTTCACCTTCCAAACCTTATTTTAGCCATATCTCCCAAACGGTGAGTCCGTTTGGCTATTATGACCCCTACAGAAAGGTAAACCATCAAACGAATCTAATGGAAGTGATTTTAGGTCAAAATTCCTTTCTAATCAAAAGTTATGGCCGAAACAAGACCAACTAGGAGCAAAACGGTCATTTAAAAATTGGCAAAAATCATGAACATGGGAAATGACCCCAATGGTCGTTTCCCAAAGCCACATGACCATACGACTTCATGTGAGAAAGAAATAAATATTCTACGATCCTCCGATACGTAGAATGCGGGCGATACGTAGAATGCGGGTTGTTACATTCTCCCCTCGTTAAGAAATTTCGCCCCCGAAATTCCCTAACCAAAACACACAAAGGGTCCTGCATGCCTATCAACCATAAAACAACAATCAAACATGCAAAACAAGCAAAATAACTCTATCCTAGCATGCGGAATAACTAAATCTTACCAGGCAAAGAGTTCTGGATACGTTTTCCTAATGCTCTCCTCTGTCTCCCAAGTACAGTCATACTCGTTCTCGCCCCACTGAATCTTGACTAGCTTCACCGCCTTCCTTTGAAGTTGCTTCGTATCGTGCTCGATAATACGAATCGGCTTACGGTTCCCAACTGCCTCAGGTTCCACTTCGAATTCCTCTAACTGATCAGGTGAAATAGTCATATTTGGGTCGTGCACGAACTTTCTTAGCTGGGAAACATGAAATACGTTGTGAACTCCCACCATCTTCTCGGGTAAGTCAACTCTATATGCCAAATTCCCAACTTGTTCGAGAATTGGGAATGGGCCAACAAATCTTGGTGCCAACTTGCTTCTCCTGCCAAATCGTATCACGCTCTTCAACGGAGAAATCTTGACAAACACCAAGTCACCAATGGAGAATTTCAAGTCTCTTCTCCTCTTGTCAGCATAACTCTTCTGCCTATCCTGGGCAGCCTTCATCCGTTGTTGAATGATCTCAATCTTATCTGAAGTTTCCCTTACCACATCCGGTCCAAGCACAAACTTCTCGCCGGTCTCTATCCAACGTGATGGTGAGTTGCACGACCTTCCGTACAAAGCTTCATATGGAGCCATACCGATACTGGATTCTTAGCTATTATTATATGCAAACTCTACTAGATGCAAATGGTCATCCCATGATCTACCAAAATCCAATATACAAGCTCTCAAGAGATCTTCCAATATACGATTCACCATCTCTGTCTGACCATCAGTTTGAGGATGATACGCGGTACTGAGATATAATTCCGACCCTAGGGCCTCTTGTAAGCTCTTCCAAAAACCCACTAGTAAACAACGAGTCTCGGTCACTCACAATGCTTTTAGGTACCCCATGAAATCTCACTACCTACTTCATATACGGTTCTGCTAACTTGGCTGCCGTTCTTGTCGATTTGACTGGTATAAATCTTGCACTCTTGGTCAATCGATCCACAATTATCCAAATGCTATCATATCCCAATCTAGTCCTTGGTAAACCATCTATGAAATCCATCGAGACTTGCTCCCATTTCCATTCAGGAATTTCTAATGGTTGCAACAAACCACTAGGTTTCTTTTGCTCAGCTTTAACTAGCTGGCAATTCATGCACTTGGATATAAACTTCTCAATGTCTCTTTTCATCCCTTCCCAGTAGTAAGTATGCTTCATGTCTCGATACATCTTATCACCACCGGGGTGTATAGTTAGTTTTGAGTGATGACATTCCCTAAGCACTTCATCTCTCAACCCATTCACGTTGGGTACAACTAGTCTTCCATTCTTTCGAAGCCATCCTTCTCGATCAAGCCCATACAAATTCATCTCCTCACCGTAGATATTCATCTCTAACTTGGAGATGATTTCCAATAGATTAGGATCGTCCCTCTGGCCGGAACCAATCCGCTCAATCAAAGTGGGTATAATCGTCAAACTAGCTAATATCTTTGGATCCAATTCGCACTTTGGTCTGAAATCATACCCTGCGATATACTCAAGTTGCTTCCATTCAAGAAACATAGCGCCTAAACTGGCATGTCTCCTACTCAAGGCATTGGCTACCGCATTGCCTTTCCCAAGTGTATATGCGATATCAAAATCATACGAAGCCAAAAACTCTAACCGTCTCTGCTGACGGAGATTCAGATCCTTCTGAGAGAAGAGATACTTTAACGATTTATGATCAGTAAACAACTCAAATCTTTCTCCCAAGAGATAATGTCTCCACATCTTCAACGCGAACACGATCGCTGCCAGTTCCAAATCATGGGTAGGATACTTTTTCTCATGCGGCTTTAGTTGCCGACTAGCATAAGCTACAACCCTACCTCCTTGCATCAATACAGCACCTAGTCTGGTACCACAAGCATCCATGTATACCATCATCTCTTCATTCCCTTTAGGAATGACTAACACTGGTGCAAACATCAACTTTTCTTTTAGACCCTTGAATGCATTCTCACACACTCCGTCCCAGACGAAGGCTTGGTTCTTCTTAGTCAATTGAGTCAATGGTGCTGCTATCTTGGAGAAGTCCTGGATAATCTTACGATAATATCCAGCTAACCCCAAGAAGCTTCTTACGTCTGTTGCATTCTTGGGCATAGACCAATCCTGTACCGTAGCCACCTTCGCAGGGTCCACGGCAATACCATTCTCTGAAACAACATGGCCCAAGAATCGCACTTCCCTCCTCCAGAAGTGACACTTAGAAAATTTTGCTTTCAATTGGTGTTTTCTCAAAACCTCCATCACTATCCTCAAATGTCCCTTGTGTTCTTCCTCGGTCCTCGAGTAAACAAGGATGTCGTCTACGAACACAAGAACAAACTTATTCAACTGATCTCTGAATACTCGATTCATAAGATCCACGAAGTATGCTGGTGCACTGGTCAACCCAAATGGCATGACCAACCACTCATAAAATCCAGACGGCGTCCTAAATGCCATTTTCGGAACACTATCAGCCGCTACTCGAAGCTGATGAAATCCTGTCGCGAGGTCCAACTGGGAGAACACTCTTGCTCCTTCCAGTTGATCAAACAAATCATTTATCCGCGGTAGAGGATACTTATTCTTCCTCGTCAATTTATTCAACTCGTGATAGTCCACGCACAAACGAAGGGAACCATCTTCCTTAGTGGCAAACACAACTGGTGCTCCCCACTCGGAGACATTTCTTCTAATAAACCCCTTCTTCAAAAGAACGCTTACTTGCACCCCGAGCTCTTGCTGCTCCCTTGGTGCCATACGACGAAGTGGCATCACTATAGGTTTGGCATCTTTCACTAAATCAATACGGAACTCAATCTCTCGGTGTGGTGGAAGTCCGGTCACTTCCTCGAAGACGTCCGGATACTAGCCGACCACGGGCACATATGACAACTCATCGTGCGGGATGTCGAGGGAATTTATAAAACTAGCCATTACCCCATCACTAGGTAGACTACCAAACAATACCCTCTGCCCATCATCCGCCCTAACTATCACAAAAATCCCTCACAGTCTACTACCACCCCGTATCTTTGGAGCCAATCGACTCCCAATATAATGCCATACCCAGTAAAGCCCAAAACAAAGCAATCACAAACAAACATACATCCATGACTCGATAAGACCAAATTTTGGCAAACGATACTAAGGTTAGTTGAACCACCAATCGGGTTCGTCACAACCAATGGTCTATCGACTATCTCGGGTTCCAGTCCCAACCTATCTACCAGGCCACTAGATATGAAGGAACGGGAAGCCCCCGTATCAAACAAAACTCGAACAGGTACATCATGAATAGAAAGCATACCTTGAATGATGAAATTCTTTCCTTTCTCCGCCGCAATTGGGGCATTCGACAAAGAAGGAACGACATTAATAGCATATGCTTTCACAATCTGCTTATCTTTAAGAGGTTGTGGACATTTATCCTTATGATGTCCCACTTGGCCACAGTTGTAGCACTTCTTATCCTCTGGCTTGGCCCGACACTCTTTAGCATAATGGCCCTTCTTACCACAGCTGAAGCACTCAACATATTTCTTGCTCTTTTTCTGACCATCCTTAGTTTGATTCTGCTCCCTCTTGTTCTGAGTGTTATTCTTGCCTCCACCGCCTGCTTGCGGCTTCAGCCCTTCTGCAGATGCAACCTCATTCTTTGACTTAGGGTAAAGACTCTCTGATCTCAAAGCTTTTCCACAATCGATTCAAAAGTCTCATCGATGTGGTTGATAAGCCTTTCCCCCAAGTATCCATCCAAACCAGTAATGAACTTCTCATTCTTCTTCTCAGGAGTATCGATAAGGGATAATCCATACTTCAACAAAGTGTCGAACTCAGCAATATAGTCCGAGACTGTCCTACCGTTCTGCTTAAGCTCCAAGAACTTCCTAAACAATTCAGATTTCTGAGCAGCTGGGATAAACTTGTCGCTAAAGCGAGTCTTAAACTGATCCCAAGTAACCTGATCCTCTGGAGTGGCTATCTTAATAGCATTCCACCAATTCATCGCTCGCCCTTGCAACTGACGAGACACTAGCCCTATCTTCATCGCATCTTTGATACCCAAGTCGTCGAAGATACGATCACAGCTATCCAACCAATCCTGAACATCCGTGGCCGACTCCATTCCGTGGAACGGCTTCCCACCAAGGCTAGTGTAATTCTTGTACAGCTTGGCGAAATCGACCCTAGGCGCCTGCACTATTGAACCACCACCATTACCGGCATTGGGAGCTACCCTTTGCACATCCCTAAGCATGTCTCTCATGAGGTCAGTAAACATCGCCCTCATGTCAGCAACATTCCCATTATTGGCTCTTTTACCAGCACCTCTTGCGTATCAGCTCATCGTTTAATCTGTAAAGAGGAAACGATTAGACATTTTCATAGTGGTGCTAGTGCAGTGCGACTTCATCCTTAGCTATACTAATAGTATATATATAGCTTTTGAAAACCAAAGTTATCACAAATATGCTCTCTCATATATGTACTATCTCTCCCTAGTGTCTTTCCCTAGGTTAACTACGCAACCAAGAGCTCTGATACCAAATGTAACTGCCCGCCCCGTACCAACCGACATTTACTCCAAAAGTGCGCTGTACACATGTCCAGCTAGCATGGGACGGTCGTCAGAAGGAAAGGAAGAAGGCGAAGAATCAACAAGGAACCTATAGAATGTCTCACGGCGCATAGAACAAAATATAATAACAACATACTTGACATAAAATAGGTGAGACAGTGCATAAGCTGAAACAAATTATCATAGCAGCGGAAAATCCAAAGTACAGCTCATGATCCAAAACAAACATTATTACAACTTCTAAAAACTGTCTCCAAAAGCTAACAAGAAAGGTACACTACTAATGCCCAAAGTAGTGACCAGCAATGACACAGGGAGAATATCTATAAATATCATACGTGGAAGCCTCTTGCTCGCCTCCGAATCCGCTACTCGCGCATCACCAGCTAACCTGTCTCTAGTCTGCTTGTGAGAGTACCTAGAGTAATAAGAAGAGACATAAAACTTTGGGTCAGACAAAAAGTCTGGTATGAGCGATAAGCAGTTAAACAGAACAATAACAGGTATACTAAACCATACCTGAACCTGGACCTGCAACCAAAGAGTTAGCACTACATACTGTACAACACTCTAAGGTGCCACTAACATATGGTGTACAAGCATACGGGGGTGAGGGTGTGCATGTCATAGTGATGGCAAACAAATCAAACATAGCAACCATCCTCACATCTCTCACTCAGTGCGTAAAGCATACGATATCCACCACTTCGATCACCCAATACTTGGTTATGATCACTCTGCCCCATGAAGTCACAACGACTTCACTGCACTGATCCATAGCCACTAATCCTTTACCATGTCCACTTTGCCCTATGGAGTCACAACGGCTCCACTGCACTGGCTCATAGCCTTACTAATCCTTTACTATGTCCACTCTGCCCCATGGAGTCACAACGGCTCCACTGCATTGGCTCATAGTCTTGCTACGATCACTTTGCCCCTCGAGTCACGATGACTCTACTGCACTGATACGTAGCCCATCATTCCTTTTCGGTGGTGAATCGAAGTTATGAATGTCGACAACTCCTTAGCACACGTCCTGCAGCAAAGCCCAACCATGGAGTGAACTCATTGGTTCCCAACTGGGTCCTGAGCTCTAACTTCCATTTGGACTACCTTTGCATCTCGGGTTATTGGTCACCATCGGATAGGTTCGGATATCCTCCTAGCCATCGGTTTGGTTCGGCCTTCAGTTCCTAGTCAGCAACACGGTTCGTGAATTAACACTCTTCACTGGATCGGATCGGGTACCTTGAGCTCCTTCATAGTGCGTCGGTTCGGATCGGTCGTCTTCACCTCCTGGCGGATCGGATCAGGTTCTTCAAGTCCAATTGCCATGCATCGGTTCGGAGGTGGCCATTCGGTTCGGATCGGAATGGTACATGCCACAAAAGGCAAATCGGGTCGGAAGCTCCTAGTGTGAGTGGTTCGGTTCGTGCCTCTATCCGATCGGTTCGAGTGCTCTCCTGCAGTTTGTCCAGCAAGCTATTTACGCCATTCGACGGCGTTTTCGACCACTCTAACTATTCTAATCAATCACAAAGCATACCACAAAGTCATAGCAACAAATAGAAGTGACCACAAACACCAAAACATCAATATGATAAGTTAAAATGGATCAAACATAGCCAAAACCCATATTTTCCCTTAAGTGTGCTTAAGCAAAACTAATGATATGATTAGCAAAACTTAATCAAATTAACCCAAATTTCTAACAGAGGTCTAAAACATTATTTAAGAATTCATAAATATTTTTCCAGAATTTTATCACATTTAAATTCGCTAATTAACACTAATTACCCTTGATTAGCCATAATTAGTGAGGAACTATGCAAATCACTCACTTAGCCACAAATAAACCTTAGATCTAAAATAAATCTCTGTTTGGCGCGAATAACAATGCAAATCAGCAGCTCTAATCTTGATTTGGTGAAGATCTCCCTTGATTTGATGTTGCTAAGCTTAATCCTTGATTAGAAAGTGATTTGGAGGTGATTTAGAGGTTGGATGCCATTTTTAGGGTTTCTAAGAGGTAAGTGGAGGCTAGAAAACTGAAATGGAATGAAACACTAACTCTTTTCAGCCTTCCCATAACCCTAATCCCGAAATGGGTTATGGGCCCATTCACTAATCACCTATTTGGCCCGATTAAGCAGTTTTCACCTTCCAAACGTTATTTTAGCCATATCTCCCAAACGGTGAGTCCGTTTGGCTATTATGACCACTCTACGGAAAGGTAAACCATCAAACGAATCTAATAGAAGTGATTTTAGGTCAAAATTCCTTTCCAATCAAAAGTTATGGCCGAAACAAGATCAGCTAGGGCCAAAACAGTCATTTAAAAATTGGCAAAAATCATGAACATGGGAAATGACCCCAATGGTCGTTTCCCAAAGCCACATGACCATACGTCTTCATGTGAGAAAGAAATAAATATTCTACGATTCTCCGATACGTAGAATGCGGGTTGTTACAAGTATGATATGGTTTGGATGCAACTACATGAATGCAATGGACATATGCAAATAAAAACGAAAAATGAAAACACGACTTCTTTCAAGAAAGTGGTACAACAAATTAAGTTAACAATTTCTAACCAGTTGATTTTACTTTAGATACCTCAACTTGTCACAAATTTTCAACATAAATCCAAGTTTTCAAATGTTATATTCTAGTTTAGCCAGTTGGTCCAGCTGATAACATAGTGCAGCCATGAAATAAATTCTTAGTTTACTTGGCACAGTTTGTAAAGTGGTATTATTATTTCCTCATGTATGGCTAGTCAAATCAATAAGGTCAAGAAGTGTTTGGGCATCATCGCTTATTCTCTATCTCTATAAAAATTGAAATTTACGATTAATTACATACACCTAACTTAAAGACCAAGGTATACCACCCATATACTGCCTTGCGGACTGACGGAGAGTAAGGACAGAGCTTGGCGGATTGTGAAGATCGACACTGATTTTGTCAACAATATGTCGGTAATCCTTAGGTGTCCAACTCATAAAATGAGACCAAGATATTCGAACGCTGACTTTGTCAACAACATGTCGGATAGAGCTTGGCGGGTTTACACACCAATGCTAGATATACAAGCAATGTTGGATACCCTTGGATTGCTATTATTATTATTGAAAATATAAGAACAAGAGAAAGTTACACGAATTCAGCTTAACATAACTTAGTTTTAAAGATTCGAAAAGCCAATATAAGTATTTTAAGTCCTCCACTTATTTAAACAAAAACTACAATATAGAATAGATTTCATGGCCATCACCTAAGAATCTCCCTATGTACTGGTTACACTAATATCCCTCAAAATTCAACTTTTCATTATATTTCTTATTCGATCTTAGTTGAGAGAAAAAATACTATCAATTGATTAATAATCGTTAACTTATTTTGTTGTATCAAACTAAAATGCATCGTATTTTCGAAACAAAAATAATTTTGATATGTTACTACGATCTAAAATGCATGATGGTCCTATCTAAATGCATGGAAAAGAAAAAGAAGAATAAATAATAAAAATAAAAAGGATACAATGCAGATCACCCCACATTAGAACTAAACAGTGTCCACACTATAAACATGTTTCCTAAATGTAAAAGAGAGTACCCAAAGATGGATTAAATGCAAATGATTTGTAAAATAAAGCGCAATTTAGCAATATGTAAGAATGGATCATATTTACAATGATATATGTGTTTGCGATGCAAAAAATGCCACCAACTTCCCCCCTCCCCCACTTGGCTCTAGCCCGATGAATCCCATTCCCACTATGTCTAGGCATGTTTTCTAATAACCAAAGGCTTTTGAAAACCATCTCATCTTTATACCTAGATTTATATTCCAGTGGATAAATGTCCAGTGTCATCCTAACCCGAAGTTTTTCAATAGAAGTAATGCCTTCAAGATGATTCATGTGTTGCGCAAATTTGTTAGTGTAATTGTCCAAAAATTTATGATCGTATACAAACTCAGTTACAATCGTGAAATTTAAATTCTGAGTGTTGTTCAAGATTATGTGATCACATTTCTCAATTTTATTAACTGACAACGTATTTTCGACACTAACAAATTCTAGTTCGTTTGAAACTTCAAAATCGAAAATTTCGAACTTGGATTGGTGGCTTGATTCAATTTCATCTTCATTTGTCAATTCATCCACATACAATCCAAAAAGTTCATGTTCATTAAAATCCTTTTCCAATTTTGAGTTTTTGGAAAATTCAACATTTTCATTTTGTTCAATTTCAAAAATTTCAAGTTTCTCGTAGCCTGAAAGAGCAAGATCAAAATCTAAGCTTATATCTTTTTCCTGAAAAGAGTTGAAGTCCAAATTATTTTTTGAATTTTTAACAACTTCATTTAGATCGTTATTCTCAAATTTCGAAGTTGTTATCTGAAAAATTTCACTATAAGTTAAGAATGAATTATTTTCTAATTCATCGCGTGTTTGAATTTGATTTTGTTGCTCTCATGTTCTTTCAAAGATGCCATTAAACAAACAAGTTCATCTACTTTTTATTTATCCTTTCTTCCCTCTCTCTTGGAATGTTAAGATGATATTCTTCAGAATCGTTGATTTGAGAGCTCTCGTTTTGGATTTCTTAATTATCAAAATTGTAGTCCACATCAATTTCACAATCAATATTATTTCCAATGTGGTGGTTGTTTGAATTTTCAGAAAAATGACAATGATATATGAAATCATTTCGATTATATAAATTATGTTCATAACCAAAACTGTTAAAATTCGAGGGAAAATTGCAATTTTGGTTATTTTCAAGATGTTGATATGGGCTATAACTTTGAAAATTTTGGTTTACAACCTCATATTGATGTTGATCAATGCCATATTGAGATTCAAAGCTATTTTGATGTGGATGTGGCTCATAATCGAAATTATTGAAATTTGAATTGTAGTCGCAATTTCGATCATTTCTATGATTTGAAAATGTTGGTCAGTTGGAAAATTTTGAAAATTGTTGGCATTGGACTCATGAAATTTTGGAAAATTTCGCTTTATGAGTTGTAATTCATACTCATACTCTTCAAGATGACGTCTATTCCGGTTATTATCCCACATTTCTCTTAATGATTTTTTTGAATCAGACATTTGAATGAAATCAACGCAAGACAGGAATTATTCTCACTTCAAAAGAGTATAAAATACTGAATTGTGCTTTATTAATTAACTGACTCGATTAGAAGGGGGAAGAGGGTCTTATGGACGTTCATGTATAGTATAAATACTTAGGGTTACGACTAATGTTTTACGGGTAGTATGCAACCTCTTTTGCTAGTAGTTCAATAAGTTGGACTACTATATATTCATGATCCAATTATAAAAGACAATCAACTTTACAAAGCTCCACTTTTCAATTATATTATTTTGCAATGTCTATTTTTATTATTGAAAACAACGAGAATGAAGATTTCAGCTATGGGAATATCAGTCAACCACAAAAATTAGACAATAATAACTGTAGAAATTTAAAATATTATACAAGCCAGCCGCTGCCCCTGCAGATTTTTTTTACAAGCAATGTCTATATTTTTTTCTTTGCAGTAGAGCAACTGTAGAGTTCAGAAAATATTACAGTGGGGTATGGCAGTTCGTCTAGAAAATTTGAGTATTGTTCACGTTTCAAACTTCAATGTTTGCAAATTTCTCCACCTCTGAATTCCTTATTTGATTTCTTTGAACTCTTCACTTCAAAGTTGGCCTTTGGTGTGTTTTGGAGATTTCACCTTTCTTTTTTTATCTTTTTTTGGAAACAGAGAGAAATAGAATGAGAGCAAAAGCAAACAAATAAAAAAACTAAATTGGATAAAACTAATTTAGCAACAGACTACACTCAAAAGACTAAACTAAGCTTAGCAGAAAAGAAAAAAGAAAAGGAACCAAACAAAATTAACAGCTAAAAAACAATAACAAGACTCATGCACTAGTTAAAACAGTCCTTGAAGCCTAGCCACTCAAGAATAAAAACTCATGCACTAAACAAATTGCTCAGTCACCTAAACAAAAAAATCATATCAAACCCAAAATTCACGCAAAAGTTTCTCACGCACTCAAACACTAACCGAAAGCCCAACAATCATGCCCTGTTAATTGTTTTTTTTCTTTTTTTTATACACAAAAGACCACTCAGAAAAAGAAAGAAAAAGACAAACTAAAAAAAAATCACGTCTAAAATAAACCTCCCAATAAAACAAACAATCAGTTCCCTCAATAAAGGAAACAACGCCCCCAATTTCTCATGCTCAAGCCAAAAGTCTCTCTTTTTCTCTCTCAAAGAAAATAGTAATACACTCCTTTTCTCTTTTATCTTTTTTTCGATCCAATTAAAAAAAAATACCGATAGCTCAAATTGGGTTCGGATTTGCCTTTCCGATTTGAATCGAGCAGTGCACTTGAATTGATGGTGGCTTTCGAGTAAGCTTGCAGTAATCGTTTGGGTTTCGGTTTTGGATGTGGAGAGTTGAGTACAGTTTGTGCAGGTGATGCGGTGGAGTATTGGTAGAAGGCAGGGGAGTTGTTTGAATTCTTGTTGCGGTTTTGGATAGTGTTTTGCGTGGATGGCGTGATTTGAAGATGATAAAGGAATTGTGATAGTTGACGTTGAAGGGGTTTGCGTGATGATAGGGAGGATGGTTTTGCTGAAGGAGGGTCTGGATGATGGAAGGAGTTGTAATAGCAAAGGAAAAAATGTAAATAAATAAGGGAATAGCAAAAATGGAAATAATCAAGACAAAGCAGAGAATTAACTACAAGGCAAAGAATGGAAAGCTATCAAAAAGAGAATTTGTATTTATTATTATTTATTTTGTTTTTTTTAGAAAAAAGGATTTTTAGAAAAAAAATGAAAAGTGGAAATCAATGTATTGGAAAGAGTGAAAAGGAAAGAAATTGAATAAAAAAATGGAAAGTTTTTTATTGGTTGTAAAAGAATGAAAAGCATTATATTGACAATTGGAAAGAAATAAAAGGAAAGAAGGAATAGATGGAAAGAAATTAATAAAAATTTGGCAAAATTAATGAACAATACCAATGAACAACAAAAGTAAAGTAAAAAAAGGAAAGAAGGAATATATGAAGAGGGGAAAAATGGAAAAGGAAAAAAAATTGAAAAGTGGAAAGAAATAAAAAAAATCAATAAAAAATGGCAAGTTTTTTTCCTCTTGTTTAGAAGGATATGGTATCAATTAACAGTAGCAAATCCAGCTGATCAAGAAATTTTCTTCAATATATATAAGAAAAAAAAACTAACACGAATCAGAAATTAAATAAATAATAAAATTTAATCGTTAGCTCACCGACAACGGCGCCAAAAACTTGATTGCAACTTTTCTGTGAACTAGAAAAGCGCGAATTATGTAATAATACTGCAAGCACACAGATCGTATAATATGCAGGTCAAATCACAGGGAGGTAAATTAAATTAAATTATTTATATAATTTCTTGGGCGAGCTAGACGAAATTTGGAGGTTTGGGTTGAAAAAACAATAAAACTATTATTGAATTAAATCAGATCTGAATCTAAAAAACCTACATTCAATTCAATATGACCTAGGAAAGCAGTAAAAAGAACAAAAATTAAAATTGCAAAAATTTAAAATAACAAACAAGAAATAAAATTAGGATTACCGTTGAATCTAATCAAATGTCAATCACGAATGAAAAAAAGTGAAAAATACAAATAGTGCTCTACCAAATCTAATTGTGTAGGCAGCACTAATTGCTAAGAAAATAAAAATGCAGAGAGAAAAAGAAGAAAACTTTTTTAATTCCAGGATGATATTTACAATGAGATTACAAGGGTATTTATAGGATAGATAGCCAGCCCTAACCCTAATACAATGACAAATGGGCCTTAGGGAAATCACAAAAGAATTTACAATGAGAATTACAAATGGGTCTTAGTGAAATCTAATAAATTTGGGCCTTTCCTCTTTTCTTCTTGCTTACTTGACAATTCTTCATCCATTTGTGATATGCATAGCCCTTCTTCCAATTATTTTCTTCTCCAAAAAGCAATTGGATGTGAGATCTTCGTCAGCAAATCATCAATTGTAAATATACAGCAATTTGTTCTATATTTTTATATTTTCTAACTGCATGTGGCTAAGTCGTCATATCTGTATAAGTAACAAAATAATACCCAAGTAATATTTTATTTATATACAAAAGATAAGATATAGGAGCATAAAATAAACACATTTTCATGTCAATCAACATTAGTGGTTTTTTTGAAAGGAAAGTAATTAATTAGTTAATATGAAGAAATATATAATTAGGCATGGAGAATCAATCAATCAAAGGAAATAGATGGAAACCAAGATTACGCCATCTGTTTGTATTAAAATCAAATCATGCAATTTGGAAACATGTTTGGATAATCTAGACAAAAATTTCTTCATCTGCAAGCAACCCTTCGTTATCATGTCTATTTAAATGAAGGAATTTTATCTTCTTATGTACGTGAGAGTGTGAGAGCATCCGCCATTATCCTTATCTCTTTTGTACTCTTTTCTTCATTGGAATAAAAGAAGTCGTTGGGTCTCCGTGGATGGAGGATATTCATATCCGAACCATGTTAAATCTTACGTGCCTCTTATTTCTACTATTGTTTATGTGAGATTGCATAATTGATTTTTTTTTTTAAAAAGTTCCATTGGTACCTAAATATACAATACTAGTTCCTGATCAAATAGTATCCGCTTAAATTAACATAAATTTCACTACTGTTCGGTATCAGAGCTAGTGTTATTGTTCTTGTTTGGATATTATTGGCTACTTCTACTAAGTATGTTGGTAGATCTGGTGTAAACTATGGAATAACACGTTTGATGAAAAGGGAGATTTTGATACTTGGAAGATAGAGATGGAGGCTGTATTATAGAAGGAAAAGACTTATAAAATTATTTCTACGCTTGAGAAATTGGAAGTCATAGATGTAGCTGATTTGAAAGCGATGGAAAATGAAGCTTTCACAACAATTCAGTTGAGTCTTTCAGATGAAGTTTTTAGAGAATTCTCTTAAAAGAAGAAAAATGAAAGAACTATGGGATGCATTATTAGATGCATATCAAGATAAGTCTCTCACTAATCGGATTATTCTTCAACAACAACTTTATTGTTCAAGATGAAGTTTGAAGTCGATCTCATGGAGCATCTAGATGCTTTTACCACTTTGATCATGAACCTGGAGGCATCAGAAGTTGATATTACTGATGAGGCTCTGGATGTGATCCACTTATGATCCTTCCTTAAGGAGTATGCTGCTTCTGTTAATTCCAAGATTTACGACGCAGTAAAATTAGCATGTCTGATGTAAAGGCTGGTCTTCACAACGAAGAATTAAGAGGTATATTAGCGAGCATTATCTTGGATAGTGATACCGAAGACTTATCTGTTCATAGAGGTAGAGGCCAAAGCAAGTTAAGAAAGGTGGAGGATGGAATTCTTCGCAGCTTCAGTCTAAGGGGCCTAAAAAGTTGACTTGTCATTTCTGTAAGAAACTAGGGAACTTAATAACACAATGTCCCAAGCTTGAAATTAGAAGAAGAGATCCAAAGCAAGCCTCAGCTTCTATAGTTGAGAAATCAAATACAGAGAGTGACACTGATGTATTTACAACTTCTAGCTCTTCTAGAAAGGGCAACTTATGACTGACTGGTTCTAGCGCATCCTATCATATGACACCCAATATGAACTACTTTTCCACTTACCATGAAATTGACGGAGGAGAAGCTTTGATTGGTAACGATGCTTCTTGTCATATGGTTGGTGTTGGTAGCATGATGATTAGGATGTTTGCCGATGTTATTCGTATGATTACTGATGTTAGACATGTACCTGATTTGAAGAGGAGTTTGATTTCTGTTGAGACAATATGTAGACTTGACTTCAAGATTGTAGTGTTAGGAGAGAAAATGAAGATATAGAAGGGCTCCATAGTTGTTAGGAGAGGATTAAGGGTAGGAAATCTTTATATATTAAAGGCAATTACTATAGTTGGTGAATCAATTTTTGTTACATCTGTTGATTTGGATTATTCCAGATTATGGCACATACAGATGGGTCACATCAGCAAGCGCAACACAAATGAGTTGAGAAAACAAATATTTATTGATGGAGTTTGTAACGACCCATGTTTTTCGACCATTTGAATAAAATATTTAAAATTGATTTTTAATATTTTATTTGGAATATAAATGTATTTTAATATTTAAATCGCTATTTAAACGAAGGTGAATGATATATATTCATATATTAAATAAAACGAGCTCAGAACAGCGCTGTAGTTCGTAAAATAGAGTTTTGAACTTCAACTGGACGTACAGAGTCCGTTCTAAGTCGGATTTCTGTGAAACAAGAAATGTTAGGAGCTGGTGAAGTATATTTTTCAAGTGAAAAAGAAAAATCGAGATTTCGTTGTGTAGATTGGAAGATATGCTCAAATCAATTTGGCAGAAAAACAGCACCATAATCGTTTATCGACCGTAACGGTTTATTTGAAATAACTCCATACCGGATTCGAATTTGGACAAGGTTCTTTTGAGACATAGTGTTAATTTAATTTTTAGAATTTTACTGTAATTTTTAATTAATTTAATATGCAACTTTTTATTTGGAGTATTTTGCACCCTTAAGCAGCGAATTTGGGTTTTCACAATATAAGTCAATCTACCGGTATTATTACATTTTCGGAATCGCGACACCTCGTTGATCACGACTGTATTTTTATTTCAGTCCGCAACGCTCATATAACCATACATAGTGGTGTGGGTGACTTTATTTGAATGGTTAACTGGTCAAACGAACTCAAAATTCAACGAAACAAGTTTCATACGAAACCTTAGAAAGAGGTCTAGGGAAACGTTA
Organism: Allium sativum; assembly: GCA_030737875.1. Taxonomy (NCBI): domain Eukaryota; kingdom Viridiplantae; phylum Streptophyta; class Magnoliopsida; order Asparagales; family Amaryllidaceae; genus Allium; species Allium sativum. Next base: position 2,088,298 of record JASFAX010000020.1, read on the forward strand.
AGGTCTCATATTTTTAGGATTTTTTCTGAAATTTTTAGGAATTATTGCTCGGTGTTTTTCATCGATATTTTCTAAGGGATTTTCGCAAACGATGTCGGAATTCAACGAAACTTGTCCCATTGGGTCCGGAATATCTTTTTATGCTAGAATTAGGTATCACTTTTTGAATTAGGAGTCAAATGGGATGTTAATTTTACGAAAAACTCCATGCACATCTTATAATAATAAAATATTATTAAAGCATCCCACCACTTAGCTTTTCTCTTCCCTTTTGCTTTATGTCCAGACTTCTCCTTGCGTCCATACTACCTGGTGCCCCAAAACAAAAAGGTTTTCTTTACTGTAAATTTATATATACCCATACAAGTCTAAATCTATTGACCCATGCACATGCTAGAATAACGTACAAGCAGCTATCCTAATGAAACGTACGCGCAAGCCTATTTGTATGTACAAACCTACCGTATACATTCGTTCCTTTCTGGCCGACCACGCTCTGCATACTGATAGGAAATGGAAACGACATCTTAGGGGCCTTGCCGACCAAGGTTTTCCCCATCCGAGAAAAAAACAGCTATTCTAAATAAGGCTTGCAAACCTATTTTCTTTTATATTTATATATATTCCTACCGTGGTGGCCACGTAACTTTGTTTATATATAAACACCTGCTACCTCTTTCCAATTCCCAACTGAAACAAGCTATTCGAGAAAAAAAAAAAAAAAAAAAAAAAAAAACCACAACAAAGGAGAGAGTAAACGAACGCAAGAAAACTGACGAGAAGAATTGGAGCTGGGTTCAATGAAAACTCAGGGCCATTGAAGGAGGGCGTGGGGGCATGTTGTAAGTGTTGAGAGAGTGGTGGAGCTTCAAATGAGCCGTTGAGATGGAATATGGGAGCATGATAGATTATAGAAGTAAGAAGTGGGCTTTAAAAGTGAGCATCAGGAGGACATGCGGTTTCAGGAAGGAAGTGCGTGCATGTAGTTTTTGATGGCATGGAGTATTAACGTGTAAATGGGTTTGAATGAAAAGATTTGTGTCAGCATGGAGTGGGCGTGAAGGATGGACGTGAGGGGAGGGACACTGTGTGGATGAATGCATGGGGGCGTTGGTCGTGCCAGCATGGATTTGGGCGTTGGTCCTTAAGGGGAATGGGGACGTAAACAAGTTGGCACAAAAATGAGGAGAGGGAGCGTGTTTTGAGATGAAGTGGAGAAAGGGCGTGAAGTATTAGTGGTAATTTGCGGCTTACCATGATCCGTGCTTAATTAAGGTAATAATATTTAATTAATAATTTAAAACAAATTATATGTTCGTATAATCCACGGTAATTTAATAATAATGATATCGTATTCGTTCATTTGTAGAATGCAACGGAACAAGAGGCGGTGAGGTCACAGTGACGAAGGTTATATGTACGTTAACGCTAGAGCTGCTGAGAATTTCGTTTGATTTTAACGCTCGTTTAAAATTAAACGAAATGGCGCGACGTTCGTCAACCGAAATAAACGGTGAGTTAATTCTCACACTTTTCTGGACTACTATGATGTGATAAATCCATAAAAAAAAAAATACTGGTTGATTGACTGCATTGGTTGATTATGGTTGATTAGATGGTTGTTTGTTTCATTATTGCTGTTAAATTATTTATTTAAATGTGATAACCATCTGTGATGCAGAGAAGGACAGGTTGGAGGGATCCGACCGGATCCCTCAAAAGAACTTGTGTGTGTTGTTTATTTTATACTGGTTGCACATAACTGTTTGAACCCCAATTGACATCAAAACCTGTTGATTGTTGAATTGATGTGACCGTTGATGTGATTTTTAGTCGGTCGACAGTGGTTGGCAGTGAGGGTTTAAATCTATAGTTTTCCAAACATCGTTTTGCCGTCAGGCGAACAGATGCAGTTCCAAGTTATAGAATTTATTTTATAACTAAATTAAATTTTTGAGGTTATTTTATTTTATTTTAAAATAGATAAGAAGTTTTATAGTTATATTTATAATTTAAAATCATGTTTTAGAAATGCGATGATTAAAAGTTATATAGTGAATTTCTACGCAGTTGTACAGACAGAGGTCAGAAACTAGCCGATGGGTTAGTGAAAGAGAATAATTGTTTTATACAACAATTAACCGATGTTTTAAATTAATTAAGTTATTTAATTAATTTAAGAAGAGAAATTGAATAGAAGTCAGTTAGCCGCTTAACTGAGGGTTATGGTTGGCAGGAACCAACTGTTTATCCTGTTATTTATGAATTGCAGTCATTCATGAACTGCAGTCAGGAACTAACCTACGGATTAGTGAAATGAAATAATTGTTTTTTTAAATCAAATAACTGATGTTTTAAATTTATTAAGTTATTTAATAAATTTAAGGAAGAAATGATAACGTAAATCAGTTAATGGTTAACTGATATGTACGGTTGGCGAAAATCAACCGTTTAAAGTTGGAATTTGACGATTGTGTCAATTTGTTTTAAATTGATCAAATCAAAGGGATTGACATTTAAAAGACTTGAAATTTCCTTTAAAATAAATATAAGTTATGGATAGATTAGTATGAAAGGGATTTGAATTTATTTCAAATCGTATAAACAAGATTTGTAAATATGGGTGCAACCTAAGGCGTACATTCCAATCAGAGTTTTGCTCAATTAAGAAAAAGAAATTAATATGAAAAGTGGGTTTCAAATGAAAGAAAATGGTTTATAAAACCAAGATAAATGGAAATGGGAATAACCTATTGGATTATTGAGATGGTTTGACATTGGTTTTAAATTATAAGCTTTTATCTATCTTGAGATAAGAACGTTGTCGATCAAGGTCTGAGAGGTAATTGGAATACCCCAACTTGAACGGCTCCGCTATTATCGAGAGATGATATTTGTTTGTAATGTATAGAGAAGTGATTATCGAGATGTTTTGCGATAAATGGAATTTATCATTTTATTTAAAACAAACCTTTAAAAATGGATTAGCATCGAAAGGAATTGAATCTAATTCAAATCGTATAAACGAGTATGAAAAAGGGGTTTTACCCAAAACAAGGATTTTAAAACAAGCGTTCACCTGGGAACGAGATTAAGCGAAGTGGTTTAATCATGATAAGAAAGGGACTTTGGTAATTAAATATTTGTCGTTGATTGAATAAGAATATAACGATATGAAAATGATAAAGGGAAAGGGAAAGTGGATTTATAGAACTATAACCAGGATTTCAAATCAAAGAGAAATTCAAAAGGGTTTTGAGGTAATTATACGATGTTAACGACCAAAAGAAAAAAGGGATGATTTATAAAAGATGGCATTATTTCCAAACAAAGGAAATAAAAGAGAAGTTTGGTAAATCTGTTGTTCTAAAGTGAGTAGCGAGTAATGTTTTCAAGTAACGAAACCCATAAGAGTTTTGTTAAGATAAAGTTATGAAGTCGATTATAAGAAATCGATAAATTGGTTTTATGAGATATTTCATATAAAGGACCTGAGCTGCCAGTCCACTGAGATCCACTGTTATGATTTGATAGTTAAATCACCGACTATCAAAGTTTGGCCTTTTATCGATTGTTGGTACGGAAAGACCGGGATCGAATTTATATTCGAAAACCATTCCGACCAGCAAATACGTAACGTCGAAGATATCAGAAGATGGTCGAGATGGAGCGTTGAAGACCGTTGATCTTCATGAGCGGAAGAACTACTCGTTGGATTTCTAAAGGTCGCTCCCAAAGATATTTTGACTTGTGATTCTGTCGTGATTGAAATCTTCGGATTGCAAGGACTTCTCGCTACTGATCTATAGGGTGATACCTAGGATGCAGTAGGAGAGTGCCTTCGGTTCATCCTGATCCTGGATGACTTGTATGGATGGATGTCTGACAGAGTATTTCCAGAAAGGTCATGTACATTGATTCTCCAGCCGTACCAAGAGTGAAGCAGAGAAGGAAACTTCTTTAGCTGACACGTAATGTATTGTTGTAGACGTCAATTAAGTGATTTCGATGGATCTGACAATGTGGCATTCGAAGTGAATCTGATGTGATGGTAAAGCGTAGCCTCAAGCCTCATCAACCGGGAAATGACAAAAATCGGGCAGGCAGCATGGCTATGTGGGTCGCTCCCATTAGGATGTATAATCACCTATCTAGAGAAATTCCTTTTGCTTCTTGTATCTATCGATGCTGTCCCTTTTCGGGAGACGGTGGTTTGAGCCCAACCGTCGGTGATATACATTCGATACACTCAAGCGAAATGAGTGGTCGGTCATGTGTGGGCCGGGTTGCAAGACGTTCTTGTTGAACCCAGTGTATTCGCCTCTAGAGATACACGTTCGGAAGGTGGACCCATACCTTGTCAAGTTGGAATCCAATATCCAATAAGCGCCCGCGGTTTTGGTTTGCATACTATATATGGGGAGCGTGAGATGCAAGCGTTCCTCTAAATTGATATTTACTTGTATTTAGACACTATGATAATATCAGAAAAGATATTGATTTTAAAAACGTTTTGGGTTATAGTAAGGCAAAAACCGTCCGTGTTTATGTGTGGGCTGGTCTTACTATTATCTTTTATTTCAGAAAGGATTTTCAAAAGTTAAACAAGTTGTGTGTGCTATGAATTTATTACTGAAAGTATTCCAGACTGACCCGGTGTGTTTTTGTTTTAAATCAAATGTGCTCGGGTCAGACCAAGCATATTTACAGGTTAAGGTTCCGCTACAAGTTTCAGAGTTGGAAGCAGAAGGGTTCACCGCTAGTTATACAAGTATTTCCGCTGTGATTGATGTATGTTGTACTCTGATAAATGGTATGTATATATACAGTCTTCTTTTCAAAGAGATTTGTTATATTATATTTATTCGTTCCGCTGTGAGATTCTGATGTGTTCTTCTTCTTTCTTCTATTCTAAATTTCTTTCTTCCTATTTCTCATCCTCTAACTTCTTTCTATTAACAGTTTGGGGTCCGATACTTGGATTTTTGACAAGTAATACGGAATTAAGTATTGTTGTTGAAAATTCGAGCGTCGAATTTTCCCGGGCCGTTACAGTTGGTATCAGAGCTATTGGTTTAGTGATAACCTTGGCTCTGTGGCGTGACTCGATAGAGATAGGGTTAGTAATGCCCTAGATTGAGTTTGACTGTATATATGAGAGCGCGTATTTGTAATTTGTTATAAAATTATTTTTAAATAGTTTTGCCCGGATTATATTTTATACAAATATATTTTCTCAATCGATTATAAAATAGATTTGTTTGAATTACTTGAATAAGAATTCAAATTGGAATATTGAACTGAAATAAAGAAATTTCACTTGTGAAATCGAGTAAAGGATAATTGAATGGAATTAATCCAATGTAAATCAATGGATGTGAAAAACAAAGTAAAAGCAAATGAGAAATATTAACGAAAATGGTTTTGTTGAATTGAATGCCTTGGTTGTTGTTGGATATTGGATGGAGTGTATAAAATTCACCAACTGTTGGTTGAAACCAATCTGAACTGATCAACTAAAGGAATTAAACCAAGATTAATTTGAATGGATGTTTAAAATAAATGGATTGCTAAGTCCATCAGAGTTGAATAAAGTGATGTGGTTATTTCCAATTGTTGGAATTGGATGAGGTGGGTGATATTTGGATCAAATTGACTTTGGTTTGAATACTAATGGATTTTATTGGAGTTGAGTACAGGTACAAAGTTAATCCAAGAAAAACTCTGGAGAAATTTGAATCTAGTTTGGTATGCTAGTCGAGTAAGCAAACATATATATATGCTAATCGCGTAATAGCGCTCGCAAAAAGGTACGCCTACGCAAAATATAAAATTTCGATTTTTGTTTGAGTTTGAACTTGGATTTTTCCGACCATGAGAGTCGGTGTATAGACATTTCTGGATCCTGCAATATTGCAGATATCCTCCGTGCAGGGGAGACTCTGCCGAAATTTTCCAGAATTTAAGGTGTTAAATTTTTTAGAAAATTTTGGAAAATTTTGTTATTTGAAATAAATTGTTTTTGAAAACCAGTTGGCTTAGTCTGAAACGAAACTGAGTTTAATTAAATATTTTTTCGTAAAGATAACGAGACTGCCACTTTCATCTACCTTAGCAATTTCGAGGACGAAATTATTTTAAGGGGGGAAGAATGTAACGACCCATGTTTTTCGACCATTTGAATAAAATATTTAAAATTGATTTTTAATATTTTATTTGGAATATAAATGTATTTTAATATTTAAATCGCTATTTAAACGAAGGTGAATGATATATATTCATATATTAAATAAAACGAGCTCAGAACAGCGCTGTAGTTCGTAAAATAGAGTTTTGAACTTCAACTGGACGTACAGAGTCCGTTCTAAGTCGGATTTCTGTGAAACAAGAAATGTTAGGAGCTGGTGAAGTATATTTTTCAAGTGAAAAAGAAAAATCGAGATTTCGTTGTGTAGATTGGAAGATATGCTCAAATCAATTTGGCAGAAAAACAGCACCATAATCGTTTATCGACCGTAACGGTTTATTTGAAATAACTCCATACCGGATTCGAATTTGGACAAGGTTCTTTTGAGACATAGTGTTAATTTAATTTTTAGAATTTTACTGTAATTTTTAATTAATTTAATATGCAACTTTTTATTTGGAGTATTTTGCACCCTTAAGCAGCGAATTTGGGTTTTCACAATATAAGTCAATCTACCGGTATTATTACATTTTCGGAATCGCGACACCTCGTTGATCACGACTGTATTTTTATTTCAGTCCGCAACGCTCATATAACCATACATAGTGGTGTGGGTGACTTTATTTGAATGGTTAACTGGTCAAACGAACTCAAAATTCAACGAAACAAGTTTCATACGAAACCTTAGAAAGAGGTCTAGGGAAACGTTAAGGTCTCATATTTTTAGGATTTTTTCTGAAATTTTTAGGAATTATTGCTCGGTGTTTTTCATCGATATTTTCTAAGGGATTTTCGCAAACGATGTCGGAATTCAACGAAACTTGTCCCATTGGGTCCGGAATATCTTTTTATGCTAGAATTAGGTATCACTTTTTGAATTAGGAGTCAAATGGGATGTTAATTTTACGAAAAACTCCATGCACATCTTATAATAATAAAATATTATTAAAGCATCCCACCACTTAGCTTTTCTCTTCCCTTTTGCTTTATGTCCAGACTTCTCCTTGCGTCCATACTACCTGGTGCCCCAAAACAAAAAGGTTTTCTTTACTGTAAATTTATATATACCCATACAAGTCTAAATCTATTGACCCATGCACATGCTAGAATAACGTACAAGCAGCTATCCTAATGAAACGTACGCGCAAGCCTATTTGTATGTACAAACCTACCGTATACATTCGTTCCTTTCTGGCCGACCACGCTCTGCATACTGATAGGAAATGGAAACGACATCTTAGGGGCCTTGCCGACCAAGGTTTTCCCCATCCGAGAAAAAAACAGCTATTCTAAATAAGGCTTGCAAACCTATTTTCTTTTATATTTATATATATTCCTACCGTGGTGGCCACGTAACTTTGTTTATATATAAACACCTGCTACCTCTTTCCAATTCCCAACTGAAACAAGCTATTCGAGAAAAAAAAAAAAAAAAAAAAAAAAACCACAACAAAGGAGAGAGTAAACGAACGCAAGAAAACTGACGAGAAGAATTGGAGCTGGGTTCAATGAAAACTCAGGGCCATTGAAGGAGGGCGTGGGGGCATGTTGTAAGTGTTGAGAGAGTGGTGGAGCTTCAAATGAGCCGTTGAGATGGAATATGGGAGCATGATAGATTATAGAAGTAAGAAGTGGGCTTTAAAAGTGAGCATCAGGAGGACATGCGGTTTCAGGAAGGAAGTGCGTGCATGTAGTTTTTGATGGCATGGAGTATTAACGTGTAAATGGGTTTGAATGAAAAGATTTGTGTCAGCATGGAGTGGGCGTGAAGGATGGACGTGAGGGGAGGGACACTGTGTGGATGAATGCATGGGGGCGTTGGTCGTGCCAGCATGGATTTGGGCGTTGGTCCTTAAGGGGAATGGGGACGTAAACAAGTTGGCACAAAAATGAGGAGAGGGAGCGTGTTTTGAGATGAAGTGGAGAAAGGGCGTGAAGTATTAGTGGTAATTTGCGGCTTACCATGATCCGTGCTTAATTAAGGTAATAATATTTAATTAATAATTTAAAACAAATTATATGTTCGTATAATCCACGGTAATTTAATAATAATGATATCGTATTCGTTCATTTGTAGAATGCAACGGAACAAGAGGCGGTGAGGTCACAGTGACGAAGGTTATATGTACGTTAACGCTAGAGCTGCTGAGAATTTCGTTTGATTTTAACGCTCGTTTAAAATTAAACGAAATGGCGCGACGTTCGTCAACCGAAATAAACGGTGAGTTAATTCTCACACTTTTCTGGACTACTATGATGTGATAAATCCATAAAAAAAAAAAATACTGGTTGATTGACTGCATTGGTTGATTATGGTTGATTAGATGGTTGTTTGTTTCATTATTGCTGTTAAATTATTTATTTAAATGTGATAACCATCTGTGATGCAGAGAAGGACAGGTTGGAGGGATCCGACCGGATCCCTCAAAAGAACTTGTGTGTGTTGTTTATTTTATACTGGTTGCACATAACTGTTTGAACCCCAATTGACATCAAAACCTGTTGATTGTTGAATTGATGTGACCGTTGACGTGATTTTTAGTCGGTCGACAGTGGTTGGCAGTGAGGGTTTAAATCTATAGTTTTCCAAACATCGTTTTGCCGTCAGGCGAACAGATGCAGTTCCAAGTTATAGAATTTATTTTATAACTAAATTAAATTTTTGAGGTTATTTTATTTTATTTTAAAATAGATAAGAAGTTTTATAGTTATATTTATAATTTAAAATCATGTTTTAGAAATGCGATGATTAAAAGTTATATAGTGAATTTCTACGCAGTTGTACAGACAGAGGTCAGAAACTAGCCGATGGGTTAGTGAAAGAGAATAATTGTTTTATACAACAATTAACCGATGTTTTAAATTAATTAAGTTATTTAATTAATTTAAGAAGAGAAATTGAATAGAAGTCAGTTAGCCGCTTAACTGAGGGTTATGGTTGGCAGGAACCAACTGTTTATCCTGTTATTTATGAATTGCAGTCATTCATGAACTGCAGTCAGGAACTAACCTACGGATTAGTGAAATGAAATAATTGTTTTTTTAAATCAAATAACTGATGTTTTAAATTTATTAAGTTATTTAATAAATTTAAGGAAGAAATGATAACGTAAATCAGTTAATGGTTAACTGATATGTACGGTTGGCGAAAATCAACCGTTTAAAGTTGGAATTTGACGATTGTGTCAATTTGTTTTAAATTGATCAAATCAAAGGGATTGACATTTAAAAGACTTGAAATTTCCTTTAAAATAAATATAAGTTATGGATAGATTAGTATGAAAGGGATTTGAATTTATTTCAAATCGTATAAACAAGATTTGTAAATATGGGTGCAACCTAAGGCGTACATTCCAATCAGAGTTTTGCTCAATTAAGAAAAAGAAATTAATATGAAAAGTGGGTTTCAAATGAAAGAAAATGGTTTATAAAACCAAGATAAATGGAAATGGGAATAACCTATTGGATTATTGAGATGGTTTGACATTGGTTTTAAATTATAAGCTTTTATCTATCTTGAGATAAGAACGTTGTCGATCAAGGTCTGAGAGGTAATTGGAATACCCCAACTTGAACGGCTCCGCTATTATCGAGAGATGATATTTGTTTGTAATGTATAGAGAAGTGATTATCGAGATGTTTTGCGATAAATGGAATTTATCATTTTATTTAAAACAAACCTTTAAAAATGGATTAGCATCGAAAGGAATTGAATCTAATTCAAATCGTATAAACGAGTATGAAAAAGGGGTTTTACCCAAAACAAGGATTTTAAAACAAGCGTTCACCTGGGAACGAGATTAAGCGAAGTGGTTTAATCATGATAAGAAAGGGACTTTGGTAATTAAATATTTGTCGTTGATTGAATAAGAATATAACGATATGAAAATGATAAAGGGAAAGGGAAAGTGGATTTATAGAACTATAACCAGGATTTCAAATCAAAGAGAAATTCAAAAGGGTTTTGAGGTAATTATACGATGTTAACGACCAAAAGAAAAAAGGGATGATTTATAAAAGATGGCATTATTTCCAAACAAAGGAAATAAAAGAGAAGTTTGGTAAATCTGTTGTTCTAAAGTGAGTAGCGAGTAATGTTTTCAAGTAACGAAACCCATAAGAGTTTTGTTAAGATAAAGTTATGAAGTCGATTATAAGAAATCGATAAATTGGTTTTATGAGATATTTCATATAAAGGACCTGAGCTGCCAGTCCACTGAGATCCACTGTTATGATTTGATAGTTAAATCACCGACTATCAAAGTTTGGCCTTTTATCGATTGTTGGTACGGAAAGACCGGGATCGAATTTATATTCGAAAACCATTCCGACCAGCAAATACGTAACGTCGAAGATATCAGAAGATGGTCGAGATGGAGCGTTGAAGACCGTTGATCTTCATGAGCGGAAGAACTACTCGTTGGATTTCTAAAGGTCGCTCCCAAAGATATTTTGACTTGTGATTCTGTCGTGATTGAAATCTTCGGATTGCAAGGACTTCTCGCTACTGATCTATAGGGTGATACCTAGGATGCAGTAGGAGAGTGCCTTCGGTTCATCCTGATCCTGGATGACTTGTATGGATGGATGTCTGACAGAGTATTTCCAGAAAGGTCATGTACATTGATTCTCCAGCCGTACCAAGAGTGAAGCAGAGAAGGAAACTTCTTTAGCTGACACGTAATGTATTGTTGTAGACGTCAATTAAGTGATTTCGATGGATCTGACAATGTGGCATTCGAAGTGAATCTGATGTGATGGTAAAGCGTAGCCTCAAGCCTCATCAACCGGGAAATGACAAAAATCGGGCAGGCAGCATGGCTATGTGGGTCGCTCCCATTAGGATGTATAATCACCTATCTAGAGAAATTCCTTTTGCTTCTTGTATCTATCGATGCTGTCCCTTTTCGGGAGACGGTGGTTTGAGCCCAACCGTCGGTGATATACATTCGATACACTCAAGCGAAATGAGTGGTCGGTCATGTGTGGGCCGGGTTGCAAGACGTTCTTGTTGAACCCAGTGTATTCGCCTCTAGAGATACACGTTCGGAAGGTGGACCCATACCTTGTCAAGTTGGAATCCAATATCCAATAAGCGCCCGCGGTTTTGGTTTGCATACTATATATGGGGAGCGTGAGATGCAAGCGTTCCTCTAAATTGATATTTACTTGTATTTAGACACTATGATAATATCAGAAAAGATATTGATTTTAAAAACGTTTTGGGTTATAGTAAGGCAAAAACCGTCCGTGTTTATGTGTGGGCTGGTCTTACTATTATCTTTTATTTCAGAAAGGATTTTCAAAAGTTAAACAAGTTGTGTGTGCTATGAATTTATTACTGAAAGTATTCCAGACTGACCCGGTGTGTTTTTGTTTTAAATCAAATGTGCTCGGGTCAGACCAAGCATATTTACAGGTTAAGGTTCCGCTACAAGTTTCAGAGTTGGAAGCAGAAGGGTTCACCGCTAGTTATACAAGTATTTCCGCTGTGATTGATGTATGTTGTACTCTGATAAATGGTATGTATATATACAGTCTTCTTTTCAAAGAGATTTGTTATATTATATTTATTCGTTCCGCTGTGAGATTCTGATGTGTTCTTCTTCTTTCTTCTATTCTAAATTTCTTTCTTCCTATTTCTCATCCTCTAACTTCTTTCTATTAACAGTTTGGGGTCCGATACTTGGATTTTTGACAAGTAATACGGAATTAAGTATTGTTGTTGAAAATTCGAGCGTCGAATTTTCCCGGGCCGTTACAGAGTTCATCATTCAAAACTTGGTTTACTGAAAAGTGTGTTCTTGGAAAGCAGATGGAGATTTTTTATAGTATAGTTGAGCATAAAGAAAAAGTTATCCTAGAGTATGTTCATACAGATGTCTGGGGTTCCTCCCCCTTGTCAATTTTTATGTGGAGTCAGGTATTTCATTGCATTTATAGATGATTTCTCCTGTAAAATATGACTATACATTCTTCGGTCAAAGGGTGAAACCTTTTCCAGCTATTGAAAATAGAAATCTATAGTAGAGAAGAAATTAGGGAATAAATTGAAAGTTCTACGTTCAAGTAATGGAGGTGAATTTGTATCACACAAGTTCATCGATTATTGCGAGTATGAAGGCATTACACCACATTAGGCGACACCTAGTCTAATGAAGTTGCAGAAAGGGTGAATTAGACATTGCTGGATAGAACAAGATGTCTGAGACTGACTGCTAAACTAAAGAAGGGATTTTGGGCTGAACCTTTATCTATGGCTGAACCACACACTTTTATTGCCTAGATATGAAGATTTCTGAAGAAGTATGGAAAGGAGAGACTGTTAACTATTCATTTATTTGAGTGTTTGGTTTCCCAGCTTATGTGCAAGAGAGTAAAGGGAAGCTAGAACTTAGAGCTCGCAAGTGTATCTTTCTAGGTTATAGGAGAGAAGTGAAGGGATATAGACTATGGTTTCCTATTAGCAAGAAGATCGTTTTGAGCAAGCATGTGACTTTTGATGAGAAGGCTATATTGAAGGTGGAGCCTTCCTCGTTGTATGACAATGAGTGGACATATGAAGAATACCAGACATAAAGCAAGTTATCTGTCAATTCTTTCCATAGGTATTCAAATGGTGTTTCCGATAATACAATGGTTGATGAGGATAATACCAATGTTGGCACAGAGGATCAGACATAAGGTGGAGCTTATTCCGAGCCTAGGTCTGTCAGATAAAGAAGAAATCCTAAGTGGCTTGATGAGTTTTTTGGATTGAGCCTCGAAGACATTAACTTCGACGATATGGCAATACATGCTTTAAATGTTGTCCATGATGAGCATTATGATTATAAAGAAGCTATCACATCAGTTAACAGTTGCAGTTGGTTAGTTTCTTTGGAGGAGGAGATTGAATCATTGTAGAGGAATCATACTTGGTATTTGGTGCCTCTTCCCACTAACAAGAGAGATATTGGATACAAGTGGATTCATAGAGTGAAAGATGGCGAAAACGGTAATTTGAGATACAAGGAAAGATTAGTTGCAAATGGGTATGTTTAGAAGAAGGGGGTAAAGTATCATGATATTTTTTCTCTAGTGGTTAGACATACTTCTATTCGTATTATACTGGCATTAATTTCTCGTTATAATATTAAATTAGAGCTACTAAATGTCAAAACTGCATTGTTATGGTGATTTGGATGAGGATATTTATTTAAATAAGCCGGAAGGGTTTACTGACAGTAGTAGGCTATTTTATGTTTGAAAACTCAACAAATCTATATGGACTGAAGCAGTCTTCTAGGTATGGTATAAGAGGCTTGATAAGTTTATGCTTCCATGGGGATACTCTAGAAGATATTTTGGGAGATGTGATGATGATATGGTTTATATTTTGTTATGTGTTAATGATTTGCTGATTGTATCTCGGAATATGTTTAGAATTAAGGAGTCCAGAGGAGCTTAGTAGAAATTTGGCATGAAGGATGTGGGAAAGGTACAAATAATATTGGGTATGGAGATGAGCAGGGATAAGAAGCAGAGATAGTTGAGTCTCACTCAGGTGTAATACATCGAGAAAGTCCTCGCTCGATTTGGAATGAAGAAAGCCAAATCAGTTGGTACTCCATTAAGATCGCATTTTAAGTTGTCAAAAGACTTATCTCCCTCCTCAAGAAGAAAAAAGCTATATGGATGATATAACTTATTCTATTGTTGTTTGTAGTCTTATGTATGTGATGGTGCACACAAGACTAGATTTGGCCCATATTAAAAAGCATTAGCGAACAATGAAGTGGGTTCTTAGATATCTTTAGGCACTTCTTTGGTGGACTTATTATATAGTGGAGTATATGGTGATATCGCTCTTAGAAGATACTATGATTTTGATTATGTTGGGGACAGAGATGATAGGAATTCAATGTCGAGCTATGTTTTTACACTTGGCATAGGTCCGATTTCATGGAGATCGGTGTTGCAATCTACCACAACTTTATCGACTACCAAAGAGTTGATATCGATTGTGGGAGCAACAAAGGAAGGATTATACTTACTCCAATTCTTGGATGATCTTTCAATGGAACAACAAACGATAGAGCTATTTCAGACAGTCAAAGTGTGATTCATCTTGTAGAGAACAAACTTATAGTTCATGGATGGAGCACGTCGATGTCAGAGGTTTCTTTTATATGATTAAGGATGAACAAAGAAAGTTTTTTTTTTTTTTTGAAGGTGGGTACTTTGGATAATCCTTCACATATAATGACAAAGGTATTTTAATAGGATAAGTTTGAGCATCGCTCAAACTTAATCAGTTTGCTTACTGTTACTTGAGCACTATAGGGCGCTAGACCCAACAACTTCTATGTTGGATTTTTGTTGATGAGGCGATGAAGAGAGACTGTTATATTTGAATCATGACAGTGTTTTAAATATGGATGATTTGTATATTTGCTAAGGAAGAAATAAATTGATTAATTGGTTCAATCAATCAATTAATTTTGCTTGCATATGGAAAGGCAAGAGAGGATGTTTTGAAAGGAAAACAATTAATTAGCCAATCAATTAATTAGTCATTATGAAGAAATAAATGATTAGGTACGGAGAATCAACCAATAAAAGGAAATAAATGGAAACTAAGATTATGCCATTAATTTGTATTAAAACCAAACCATGCAATTTGGAAACATATTTGGATAATCTGGAAATTATTTTTCTTTATCTCCAAGTAACCCTTCATTATCAGGTCTATTTAAATGAAGTAATTTTATCTTCATATATGTATGAGAGTGTGAGAGCATCCACCATTATCCTTCTCTGTAACACCCCGTATTTTCGGTAAACATTAAAGTTACAAATCAAAGAATAATTAATTTTAAATGTAAGAACTAAGGGAAATGGGTTATGCCATTGCATTCGTCTTGGAATTCTGCTTGAGATAGAGTTAGAGTTTGCGTAAATCGGATTCCGTATGAAGGAGTTATGACCTTCAGAAGATTCAAGAATTTAAATAAACAGTTCAGAATATAGTTCGGAAATTCTAAATTCAAAATCTGAAGTAGAAGCGGGTTGGGCGGGAAATTCCCGCCCAAGGCTAGGTCGACCAAGGGGTCGACCTCCCCCCATACAGGTTAACCTGGGGGTCGACCTAGGTGTCGACCTCCCCCTCGGGTTAGATCTAAAATCTGACGTGATTTCTCCTGTGACGAATTTCTGTGTCATTAAGGCTTGCGTGGCACGTTCTGGTTGGTTCTCTTAGATTTGAATGGCTTTGATTTGCTCTAGGTTAATCTGACGGCTCCTATTAAATCAAACTTCTATATAAGCAACCCAAATCTAAACCCTAAAGCCACACAAAAATATTCCTAAGACCGTCATGCTGTCAACACTCAACCTAGAGTAGCTGCCATTCTCATTCAACTAGAAAGCAGGCAGGAATTGCAAATCAAATCTAATTCAACTAAGAGAATTCAACGTCTACAACAAAGGAGAGCTTTTCAAATTCAGAATACAGATCCCAGAACTCAAGACTAGTCTCCTTTTTGTAAGTCCAGTTATCATTTAGACCTAAACGATGTTATAATTGTGACTAAATATCTGGATATAGAACATCACCTAATGTAAATCTATGCCTATCCTTTTTGTTAAAACTGAATTGATTGAGACTATGATTCTTTCTATGCTAAGTTGTGAATCTTGTTTTATGTAATTTGATGATCAAAGTTAAATGCTTTGGACCCATGTGTTGTATAATTTTCCAATGACATATATGTTGTGTAGTTTAGCGATGACATATTGTACTTTGGCAATGACATATCACGTTGAATAAATTGGAGATCACATATTATGTTGTATACTTGGTGATGACATAAATTGGCGATGACATATTATAATTTGGCGATGGCATATCATATTGTGTAGTTTGGCAATACAAACAATATTGTATAATTTGGCGATGGATATCCCATTGTGTAAATTTTGGCAATGACATTTCATGTCGCACGATTTGATAATAACACCTGTATGTTATATGACAATTTAATTGGTAATTTTGTTATGGTTATGCAAGTTCAACCATGTTCACATATATGACCAAAACTACATGCTAATATGATTAGGTTCATGTTAGATTAGATCCAACTAATTTGCGAAGTTCACAATTACATGCCTAATGTTAAGTTTATGTAATTCTATGTAAAACCTCTATTTCATGATCCATGTTAAGTAGATCTAAATTTGCAAGTTCACAATTGAATGTATATTGTTCAATGCCAAGTTTATATGATACATGTGTAGTTAGATCCACATTTTTATGATGTTCGAATTATTACATGTTCCTCTTTTTCCCCTTTTTTATATAAGTTAGGCTATGTATCGAGCCTAACATTTTATGTGATTCATGCGAACGTTTAACGGGGGTGACGTTGGGGGAAAAAAATATGAAATTATATATAGTTGGCATATTTGGCTCATGAACATGAAAATGTTTTATGGCATAGAGTGGTATAAATTTTTATACCTAAAAATTTTGAACTTGATTTAAAAAGGAAAGTGGGGCTTGACTTGAATGACAATAATTTACATATAAATATAAAGAAGTAAATATGTAAATTTAGAAAAGACGAATATGCCTAACCCGAGGTTAGATTGAGTTACAGTGTAAGACTGCCCGGAACCGCCCGACACATCCAGAAACCGTAATAATATATATCTAATGTGGGATGTTAGTGCATCAAGCCCAAAGGAACCCGAGGTTAGACTGAGTTGCGGTGTAAAACTGCCAGGACCCAACCGACACATCCAGTAACCGCAACAATACTTGTCTAATGTGAGTGGTTGGTGCTTTAATAAATGAATTAAAGCTAAGTCAGGAATGGTAGGGTTAAGTTAATTAAG
This sequence comes from Allium sativum, assembly GCA_030737875.1. NCBI lineage: Eukaryota > Viridiplantae > Streptophyta > Magnoliopsida > Asparagales > Amaryllidaceae > Allium > Allium sativum. The sequence continues at coordinate 2,105,363 of JASFAX010000020.1, forward strand.
GCAACACTTAACTAATGCAACATGTTAACTAAACTGATGGGTGGGGTTAGGTTAACTTGGACACTTAACCAATTTAACATGTTGACTAGGAAACCCTAGTAACGGGGACCCATTTCAGCAATAACCCACATAGATGTATCATGGTACCCTGAACTAGGCAGGGTGGGGCACGATTACTGGGCTGATTATAAGCGGTCAAAACGACGGCGGTTGGTGCGTCAGTGTAGGTTTCGGTGGAGCACAGGCGTGCACGTACTTCGGAGTGGAAACAGCAGGCACTAGGCATCGGTGGTTATACACTGTGCATCTTGAATCGTGTCGGGTTGCCACCATAGGATTTGATACACCCCATGGTAGGTCCAGCACAGGTATCTACAATCGAGCAGAGCCGTATGACACAAGTGGTAAACGTGTGCGAGTAGGAGCCGATCAATGAAAAAGGGATCACTGGGGTTTGAACTCACGATAATGGTTAAAATATCTAGTAGGTGCAGAGAATATGGATATGAGTGCGATAGTATGATTATTTTATCTTGCCCTGTTTAGCTTACCTTATCCTATGTTACCTTATTTCCTTATTATTGTCCTGTGTCCAGCTTATTCAAGTCATGGTTCTCTTATCAGTTTACATGCTGAATAATCACTGGACTTACCAGACTTATGTCTGACCCATTTTCTTTCGCTCTCTTTTCTTCCGTTTCCCCCCAGGTACCCAGGGAGGGAATAGCTCAGCCTAATTTGGACCGTTCATCTTTCCAAGCTTGAAGACTCTGTGATGTATAGCTTGGAACTTCTTATCTTTGGCTATGGCTTTGAACACACTACTACTTGGGGATTTATGCAGTTTTATTGTGTTTTATGCTTCTTTATGTAATAATCAAGACAAAGATTTTGATGTAGTGATTTGGAAGTTGGTTTGAAACAGTTTGTTGTAATGTTTTGTTATGAACCACGTTTGAAATAAAGTTTGTTTTTTTTCGCTGCTTATATACATATCTGTCTTGTAAATTATCTGTATCTTTTACCTATAATGCTCCACCAAAATTAAGGCATTCCCTTTGTGAGTGATCTTAACGGAGGTGGGGTGTTTCATTCTCTCTTAGGTACTCTTTTCTTCATTGGAATAAAAGAAATTGTAGAGTCTCCAAAGACGTAGGATATTTATGTATGAACCATGTTAAATCTTTTGTCTCTTAATTCTACGAGAATGCATAATTGATTTTCTTTTTAAATTCCATTGGCATATAAATAGACAATACTATATCATGATCGCATTTTGATGATCTGAACTCCCGATACGCTTTAAGTTGACTAAAACTACACCAGCCCAACCCAAGTGTACTGGAAACCCTGATGCCAATAGAAAGAAATTAGAGAGTAAAAAATAGAAAAGGAATAAATATTAGAGTATAAGAAAAGAAGAGGAACCAACTAACCAACTAGCGGAACATTATCTGTGTCAAAACTATTCTGATATTATAGTAGTGTCTATTTCAAATAAATAACCAACTAGCGGAACGCTTGCATCTCACGCTTCACATACTTAGTATATAATCAAAAAACGCGGGGCTATTATTGGACTATGGATTCCAACTATGGTAAGGTATAGGACCACTTTCTGAATAGTGTACCTCCGGGGATGTATAGATTGAGGTTCAATAAGAACATCTTGCAACCCGGTTAAACATGACCGACCACTCATTTCAATTGAGTGTACCTAATATATCATTACCATGGTTAGGGGTCAGCCAACCAAACCAGAAGCATATAAAAAGGGACAAACGAAGGCATTTGATTTCTCCAAATCAGGTAATGATATACCCTAATAGGTGCGACCCACATAGCCATGCGACCTATCGGATTTCTACCATTTTCCTGTTGATGAGGCTTGAGGTTATACTTACCCTTCGGAACAACACACCGCCATTCACTTCGAATGCCACATCGTCATATCTGCCAGAAATCATTAATTGATTTCCATAAAATACTATGGATGTTAAGCTAAGAGAAGCGACCTTCTCTGCTACCAACTATCGTACATTCGAATAAACCAACGTACATGACCCCTTTGGAAATACGATGTCAGACATCCATCCATATAAATCATCCAGGAACAGGATGAACCGAAGGCACCGTCCTACCACATCCTTATATAGGAATCACCCCAAGGATCTTAGCGGGTAGTCCTTGCAATCCGTAGATTTCAACCACAATAGAATCACAGTCAAAATATCTATGGGCATGAATCAAGAGAGATTCAACATGTAGTTCTTCCGCTTATGAAGGTCCACAGTCTTCAACTGCTCCATCTACAATCAGCATCTTCCACGTTTACGTTTTCACTAGTTTGGAATGGTTTTCGGATATAAATTTGATCCCGGCCATTCCATACCAACAATCATATAGGCCGGATTTGTTGGTCGGTTATTTAACAATCAAATAAACAGCCATTCATCCATAAAAAGAAAATGAATTTACCGATTCAATACCTAGCATCATTAAGCCTCTTTAATTAACCATCTATCAATTCAAACTTCTAGATCTTACCATATTAGTAAAAATATTTCCTTTTCTTATTTAATATAAGAATATTCAATTATCACTTCACTTTAACCTTCTTTAGTTATCTCTTTATAAATATTATTTTACAAATCATTCGCAACAACTATTATTCAATGTTTAAAATTGTATATAAAAATATTTCACAATATCTTATGTCCATTAACCAAAATAATTCAGCTTAACAACTACAAACAAATGTTACAGATTTCATTTCCAAAACCCTTAATTTTACATTTATCATATCCTTTCTGTTTGCAATTACTTTGCAAATAACTGATATCTTTTCCTTCACATATTTATTAATCAATTTTCCAACATTTAACTCTTATTTGACAAATTCCTTTACTATAGCAAATCCATTTCATAACCCTTTCCCCGTATAACTCTATTTTTATACGCATTCCCATTTATAACTACTTTTAAAAAACCTTGACTTGAAATCTTATTTATTAAGTATTTGTCCCAATCCCAGTTACACTCCCAAATCCATATTCCACTTTCATATCCATTGATTTGCTAATCTCATTCACGAAATGCTATTTAATCACATTTCGTATATTTATAAACAACGTTTGCAAAAATGTTCATTAGTTATGGAAAATCACCTTCAACTCTTTTCAATCAATTCACGTACACTTACAATTCGTTTAACCCATCCCAATACTTTAAAATCTTATAAATTCCATTTAAGACACTTTAATGTTCTTATCATGACCATTTTAACGCTCCAATTTAGTTTATACCGATTAACCCTTTATTTACTAATATCTTGGAATTTCCATTAGTTATCATTTAAATAGTTAAAAAAGGTAAATAAGACTTCGGCATTTACTTTTAAAACAAATATCATATTTGAAATACAAAAATAACTTTGAACGTTCAGAATAGATTTAACATCGATTCCAACAAATCTTTTATTTTATCGACGGTATTAACGAGACAAATGACAACTAAAATACCAAATAGTGAAATATCAACCAATTTCACATCCAATCAAATCGTATTGATAAAGGCTATTAATATCAGTGAGGAATCCTATTGATTCCTCTAATCTGTCATTTCCTGCACCACAAATTCATATTTTCAACATATATCATAATATATAAATTTAACAACAACTAGTGAGGAATCTAGTTGGATCCCTCCAACTTGTTTTTCCTGAATAACAAACACGATTACCCCTATATAATCATCCATGAGAATATCCAATTAAACTGATGATTTCTATAAACAACCAATAACAACAATTTAACATCACCATTTATATTGATATAAACGTGACCAACAATGTAAATCACCTCATTTGGTTCCAATCATTAAAATAATGATTTGGTTTTCACTTGAATAACAAACGTTTAATTTCATCAATCTATTCAACATATGAATATATAACTAACACACATTCAACAATCAACAACCATAGCTCATACATTATAAACCCAACTTATATGAAATATAAGTGTTACAAACTGAGTGAGTAAACTCACCTTGAAGTCCATTTGTCGAGGTAACGACTATTTTCAATTAAATAAAACACGCATGTAATTTAACTAGAAATTATAGTTGCATTCAAATGCGTTTAAATCTACTCCATGGTGTGGTGCTCATCGGGACGAGTCCAACACATCTTGATTCGTCTGAATCGGATCTGGCAGTCAAAAGTTATCCATGTTCAAGGTTAACACAATTTAGTTGAATATCTAATTCCTAAATATGGTTTAGTTAAAATATTTATGTTTAATATTCATTAATCAGATGGTTTATAGAACAACGGCTGAATAAAATACCTTATCTTCGTTCATTCTCGTACTGCTTCGAACCTACGTATGCCAACCCTTCTTTAACGCTGCGTCACCAAGGATCGACTAGACGTCGATCCATCAGTGCCACAGCGTGTGCTAATCCACCCATGAACAAAGCCTGAAACCACCTTCCATTCGACGCGTCTGTTCAACAACATCGACTCCACGAATGTCGCACCTTCCTGGTGAAATCCCTGCCACACGAAGCTCCAAAAACGATCGCTACCGTCCAACTTAAATCCCTCGCCTAGCTTTACATGTTTGCTATTGGGAGTTTCCGATATAGGTTTATGGATCGAGAGATTGAGTAAAAGAAAGGTTTGAATGGTTTCTGCCGTTAATTCACGGGGAAGGCGGCTCAATATAATTTGACCATGCAATTATGGTTTACCCAGAAATTAGGTGGAGCTCACTTATTTATAGACAAACATATTATTTAAATATTATTATATGAAACTTCGGCCTGAAGTAACATGTTAAAACAACCACATACAACCTCCGATCGTAATGAAAATTGAAATCCTAGCATAACTTAATATTTTGAACACGATGGAATTAGTTTCATCGAATTCCGAGATCATTTGTAAAATTTCCTTTATAATTCACAACATGAATCGGTATGCGTTTAAATTGCGCACGATCATAAAGTAAATTCAGTTGACTTCAAATTTGAAATCTTATGATAATTAATCACTATGAATTAAATAAAATTAATTTCGCTAAAATCCGAGTTCGTTTGAAAATTGGTTATTCTTAAACTCCATATTAAATCGATAAAACAATTAAACAAAAATCTAAGTGTTTACCATTCGCACGATCAAACAATAAGTCTAATCGATACGGAAATTGAAATCCTATAATAAATTAACTAATATGGATCCAATGGTACAAATTTCATCGCATTCTGATGCTGTTTCCCAGAATGATATTTTATACGCAAAACGATGTTATTTTAGACACCAAATTACATGATCTCCAAAAATAACGAACAACCTACTTATTCTAACTCTAAACATCACTTTGAATTCAACGAAACTGGTATCGCATCTTAATTCGACCGTTAGCACAAGTTAAACACATATTCCTTTCAAATCAAATCAAATTTATTTAATTAATCGTTATGGTTTATAAATGATTCCATAACAACTTTCTAAAAATTTGATTTTGACATAAGGAAAAATCTACAATATGAAATCTTTATTTTTCTCTTTTACTAGAATATTATAATCTAACAGATTCGGACAATTGTTGTTTCAAAGAATTCCTACTTATATTGGATTCTATATATTCAATTAAAATTCAGAACTAAATATTACGAACTACCGCGCTGATGCGAGCCCGTTTTAAATTAAATATAAATTTATACGTTCAGATGACATTTAATTAATGAATTCTATATAAAAATCCATTAGTATTTCAAACATAACATTTAAAACAAGTTCAAATGTTCAAATTTAAATGACCGGAAAATCCAGGTCGTTGCATAAATAATAACGCTTCCACTCAAATTAATATACATTACATAGCCATGGATCAAAGCACATTTTAGAATCTGTTACATTAGCAATGTTACTATTTATGACCCCAATCGGTTTCTCGTGCATATAAAAAAAAATCTATGTTATAAATGCATTGAGATCTTTGGTGAAAACCAGAATTTTTTTATTTAAACAATATATATTCTTCATCAAATGTACCCATATTCTTCATCCAATGTACATGTAAGCTATTATTGTCTAACAATTCAGTAGGAAAATCATTTTTCATATCCTAGATTATTCACAGTCTAGACCTCCTTCATGCCTTAGCTTGTAAACAAAATCCAAACTTATTTTATGATGCCTTCCATCTATAGTAACTAGCATAGATTGAGTTTATCTTTGTAATAACATTTGGATACATTTAGTTAGAAGAGTCTTTTAATTCTATTACAAATTATATTCGAGGGTATTTCATAAGTAACATTGCAGTAAGAGGCTACATAACATCTGATATGGAATCACGATTATCATGTTTTGGAAACAATGTATGCAGGCCTAACCCAAGCTTAAGACAAGCAAGACAAATGTCTAAGACAACAAATTTTGTAGGGGACAACAAAAGATCAACCTATTTTTGCTGCTAAATACATCACGTGTGCTTCTCTCCTCATTTCTTTCATTGTTCTCATGTTTCACTAACATCATCGATTTCACGACATCGCAACCATCTGCTAATAGCCGCCGACCACCAGCATATCTGCTTTGATTCGACAACATGTGCGATTTTTTGTGTTTGGTTTTATTTGCGATCTGAATCATTAGATTCTATTCGACTGATTATCCTTCATCAATTCACGATTTTCATTTATTTATACTTTCCCTGATACACTAATTTTAATTTCAACTTTAATTTTGAATTCTGCTCTTAGAGGAGATGTTGCATCGTTGGTTGCTGATACTTGCATTTTTAATTTGTGAGTTAATTTGATATGTAGAGTTTCATTGCAAAAAAGGAAAGGTTGTTCCTATGCAATAAACATATTAAATTTTTATTGGTTTTAAATATTGATATTGGTTGATTTGGTCTTGTAATTATCTATCTATATAATAATTTCCACTAATCTTACATTTTTGGATATCCAATTATATCCTTGATTCATTTAATTATTTCATCCAATCAAGATCATTTATGTAATTTCCTAATCTCTACGATATTGTCAATTGCAATCAAGGTCATTTAATTATTCTTGGCTTTCCGTCTTTTCGATTTCCAATCAAGGTCAATTAATTATTTCTATATTTCTGCCTTTTCGATTACCAATCAAGGTCATTTAATTATTTCTTGATTTTCACCTTTTTTATTTCCATTCTCATTTTAACCTTTCTACATTACCATCATATTTTCTTCTTCAAGCTTTCCTACATATTTTCTCTTGAAAACATTTTTGCTGCTATTAACAAAATATATTCAACAAACTTGCAATCAACTATGAGTGAAAATCAATATACTGTGAAGTTGGTGAAAATACTTATTATACAGGTTTATTCTCTTATTTCTGTCATCAAATTTGTTATAAGTATAGAAAAATGCATTTATATATGTGTGTGGTTTTGTACCGAATAAATTTGTATTGTTATATTATTATTTGTTTCATAATACAGCATGGACCTAATGTGTAGGTTAGATTGATGAAACAAGCTTGATTTTACAATGTTAACATTTTTATTTTGGCAATTTCAATAAATTTTGAATATTTAAAATGATTTATTTTAAATAATAACGACTAGAAATTTATTTTGAATAGAATTAGAACGTATAAATTTATTTAAATCAAAGTTAGAATATAAATATTTTATTTTAATTACAAAAGGAATTAAAAATTAGCGATTTTGCAAACGACCTCCGTTTTCGATGAGACCACTTTTGTTGGATCCGGAATGTCAAATAATTGCTAGATTCCAATTTTCAGAATTTTTGGAACTAATATGTGAGCGTGGTGAATTTAAACGCGTTTGGCAATTTTAGTTTGAATTTAATCGACTGGAAAATGACCGTTTTTCAAACAGTCTCCAAATTTGATGAAATTAATTTTGTTAGGATCATATCATCAAAACATAGCTAGAATTATTTTTCTAGAATTTTCGAAGTCAGTATGTGACCTCGGTAAATTAAAATGTACATTTGATTTTAAAATATATTGATTTATATTTTAAATTTAATGAAAATTGATCTTAACAGTCGATTTGGGTTACAAAACATATCCCATTGTGTTCGGAATGGGGGTAATTAGTTAGGGGTGATAGTCGTTGAGTTTGATTTCAAGTTTGTATCAACACAAGGGTATTTTCGAAATTAAATGAATTAAAAATATAAACATAAATATAAATACACCGTATAGTACACCATAACCCTAATTTCTAAACCCCCCGCCGTCGTTCTAAATTGAAGAGCGGAAATCCCTCCTAGTTTTCTCTCCAAATTCTGGCCAAACCCCTTAATGAAATTCAACAACTATAAAACGGAAATTGAAGATCTTCATGAGATTTGGATTCCATACCAGTGTGATGAAAATTCGTTCAGTAATTTGTGAGAATTTCTGGCTCAAAGGAGCCGACTTCGTGATGGTTTTTGGGATTGTAGAGGGCACCGAGTTCGAGGAAACTCCGGGCGTAGGTGCGTGGCACGAAGGCGATGGCGATATCCGACTAGCTGACGACTTCAACCCTAGGCGTCGAGCATTCCTAGAGCGTGAAAACAGTGAGCTGATACATTTTTTTATTTATTATTTATTATAGTTCAAATAATTTAATTTAAATAACATTGTTTAAAATCAGTTTAAATAAATAAATAAATAATGAAAATAGTATTGTTTTGTAAATAATAAAAATAGTATTGTTTCGTAAATAATAAAAATAGTATTGTTTTGAAAATAATGAAAATAGTTTTGTTTTGAAAATAATAAAAATAGTATTGTTTTGTAAATAATAAAAATAGTATTGCTTTGAAAACAATGAAAATAGTATTGTTTTGTAAATAATAAAAATCGTATTGTTTTGAAAATAAAAATAGCGTGGGTTTTTAACTATAAAAATATGAGTTTATATATAAAATAGCAAAATAAAAATGTGATTTCTATATACAATATCATAGAATTAAAAATGGGATTTTTAAAAATAAAATTGGCATTGTTTTAAATATATAGAAATAGCACTGTTTTTTAAATTATAATACCGTTATAATTTTTTTTATGAAATACTTTGTTCTAAAAATTTGGATTTTTTTTATAGAAATAGTTTTGAAATTAGATAAGGAATTTTAGTATATATGTATATATATATATAGAAAGGTTTAAAAAAAGGCTATTTTAAAATAGATAAACATCATATTAAAAATGTGATTTTTAAAATAAAAATCATGTGAAACAGATTGCGATGGAACTGTCAAGAAACAAATCCAAATCCAAACCGTTCAGAAATAAAATTGGAGGAGTGGATCCCAAAGGCGAGAACTTCTCACTCTAATCTTGTTTCTAGTTAAATATATATACTAGGATGCAGTCGGTGCTTAGTAGCACCTAACACCTTTGTTTGAAACCATGTTTATTTAGTTGATTAGATTATTTGGTTGAATTTGGTTCGGGAAATGAAATGAATTGATTAGAATTGGTATGTCCATTGCGCGAGCCATTAATAGGCGAGGGATAAGGCTAGACCTTATTCTGGTTCTAGTATCGCGCCGTTATGCTGCCAAAATTTTCTAAAAATGTTAAAATGATTAAAATATCATTTTTATTGTATAAATGAACTGTATAAAATATTCATGAATTGAAATAAATATTTTATAGTTAAAAATATAATTTTTAACGTGTATATGAATGAAATAAATATTCATTTACAAATCGTATGATTTGTTTATGTGCACACATTTGACTGATATTGATTGGGACGATATATTTTACACATCGCCCAACTGCACAAATAATAATCAGTGTTTGTTGTTTGAAATACTGTTGTAAGCGTTAATTATTTATATTTAACGCTTATGTAGTTGTGTAATGCACTCTGGATGATGGTTGACTGTGTTTAATTATCGTTGTGCACATGTGTGTATGAAATCCATATAAGTAAAATTATATGGTAATTGACTGTGTCTGATTCCAATTCGGAAAGAACGAATATTTTAAATTAACGAATATTTTAAATGACAAAGAATGAATATTTTAAAATAACTAATATCTTAAAATAAAATTCAGTAATGGATCAAAATATGATTTTGATGTTCGATTCGGGATGGGCACGAAAATATTTAAATATATAAAGTCGTGTTGATTTGATTAACGCCACTTTGACGTGAACGATGTTTATATCGATTTTATTCATTTTTATAATGGATATCGAAAAGGAAGTGATTTCAAAATCCAATGTTTTGAAAATATTATCATTTATATATTAATGATATAGAATATTCAATTTTGATTTAAAATTGAATATGAAGTTGAAATCGTTTTGAAAACGAATTTAAAACGATTTATAAAATACGTTTTAAATGGAAATCGACGAAATATATATAATATATATTTAATGGCCTGAATAGAACGCGCTGCGCCGTGGTAGTTTGCGAATTTCGACCATTGACTTCGAATTGACATTATGGGAGATCCGATAGTCGAATTCTCCTAAAACCGAAACCGTTGGGTTTGTATCGAAAAGAGCTTTCCAACATATATAAGTGATTTGAAATGTAACGGTTGGATTTGGAATTATGTCCAAATCAAATTTGGAAAAGGTTGCTGTAATTGCAGTTCGATGACCGTTTTTGGAAATTGACTGTACGGGCCTTGATAAAATTATTAAAAATATCAATAATTTGTTTAAAATCATAATAAATGATCTGAAAAGAATTGAGATGAAAATTCCATATTTAAAAAAGATAAAAATATTTTTTTTAATCAAAATGAACTAGTTATGAACTAGAATTATAATCCAACATTTTAAATAAATAAATTGGATTTGAAATGGTTTTAAAAATAACCATAATTTCCTATATATGAATTGGAATGGATTTGAATCGAAATTATCTTTGGAATATTTCGATATTGGATTCCGTGATTATACGGATATTGTGGAGGAATTTGGAAGATATATATATCGTTATTCCCTATACGGTATTTGTTGATTTCAAAATTTGATATTGAATATAAGCTGATATAATTTCTATTCAGAGCCTTGTAGTTAATACAAATTGGATTTTAAGTTTGTCGTGAATGGTGTCTTCATTAACACCGTTCTTAAACACCGTGTGAAAAGAACAAATCTTTTAATTAAGATTTAAAGAAGAATTATCAATTAATTAACATTTAATTGGAACTGAAAATGGAATGTGAATTGGGTTTATTGTGTACTGTGTTTTAACGACATTCGTTCTTTAACCCGATTTGCAGTGAAATGTGATTTGGAATTTATAAATCTTCTTATTAATATTTAATGGAAATTTCCAAAGTAAAGTTTTCCAATTTAATACAATAAGTTGGAATGGAATCGAATTCGATTTGATAATAATCGAAGTAAGCTTCTGTGGAGGAAGATTGTTACTATACATGGAATTTAAAAGGCTTGGTCGCTATTCCATTTACATTATGGGTCAGATATGGAAGTTTATATAGATTATATATATTGATCCATTTTTCGTGAAGATTCCATTGTTAATGGAATGTGAGTTGGGTTTATCGTGAGCTGTGTTTTAAATGACATTAGTTCTTTAACCCAGTTAAAGATAAGATTAATTTCTTAACTTTGAATAATCATTACGTAATGATTTTTGAGATTAAAACTGAATTATAGTTTTAATGAATCTTTAATTAGATTGGAATGTGAATGGGATAATTAAATTTATCGAATTCATGGAATGATCGAGAATGGAGTATCACTAGTTTTGCTCCAAGCGGTAGTTAAATCTTTAATTAGATTTGAACGTGAAATGGTAATAAATTTTACCGATAACACCATGGTGTTAGATATGAAGTACTACCAGTTTTGCTTCATGGGATGAGTAGGTTGGGATTAGGAAATATAACAAATGATTACTTTGGTAAGGTTCGCTAATCCCGACTAGTTTGGATAAACCTTAATTTGGTTTGAATTGATATCCAAAGGAAGATTAAAGAATATATTTAAAGAATTTATCTTTGATAAAATTAATGGGAACCTTTCCCAAAGTTTAAGAATATTTGAATAAAGGAATATTTTGCATTTAAATGAGGCGTATGTTGTGTTTGTATAACACTTGTTTATTATATACGCGAGTTATTCAGAAAGACCGGGTTTATCCCATTCTGAATAACTGATTCGACGATATGTCGAGGATGAAGACGGTGGTTGAAGACATGAGGTCTTCACATCGTTTGGATGGTTACTGATGTCTTGATTGGGCTGTACACCCAAGACGAGGTAATAAGTAGTGATCGTCCGGATGTACTTGGAGATTGACCGGATATGCGAGGACCTCTCTCCTGTATTGGACATATAGGACGAGGAATAAGGTGCTCCAGTTTCGTTCAGACCCCGAACGAACTTGTAAATGGATGTGTATCTGACATCGGATTTCATTCTGATAGACATCGGTTGCATAGCGTGAATTTCCTGTGTGGCATGTTGAGACGCAAATGATCAAGGCTTCTATTGAAAAGCAGAGTCTTGTGGTTGATGATCAAAGCACGACTTTAATATAGCATAGCTTTGTGTATAGCGTTAATTTGAGAGCCTTACACCCTGGTGTGAATCAGAAACGGGAGAGGACCTCAAGGAGAACATGCTTTTCTTTCTAGCTTGGAGTGGTGTCAGGGTTTTGCAAGCCCAGATGATTTACTTATACGGATGATGGATAGTGAGGCGCCTCAGTTATATCAGTCACTATGGGGCCGACGGATGGTTTAGTCGATATACTAACCAGTTTTACGCCCCATAGGGCGGGGAAACGCATTGTTCAGGCATTTTAATCCACTACGTGTGGACCGGGCCTGACGATCAGGGGTGCAATTGCGATTGTTCCTAAGGATCGGGCTAGAGAGTCTCGAAGCGGGAAGGACGATCCCTTGCCTTGGTTCACAGATGGAAATCCAACTTCCAATACGTGACATTTCAGTTTTGATTGTAGAGCCTATTATGGCGACATAGTGGGAAGGAGCACTATGCCGTCTATGATTGACACATTTATATTTGAAGTTGATTTCTTCACTTATAGTAATAATAAAAGATAAATTTCACATACCAAGCATATTTGGCTATTATAAGGTAAAACTCTATCCTCCGGCTTGTGTTGCATTGTGTGATGGGACCTGGGTCTTATGTAGCTTCATTTTTCCAAAAAAACATTGCACTGTTTGTTTTATGCACTAGTATTCTTGGGAGGAAACCCGTTCCGTGTTGTACGACGTGGTCCCTTGATTTACTTTATTTTTAAAGTAAATATTTAATAACTGTTTTAGTTCTCACACCAGTCACACTATTGAACTGGAGTTTATTGTTTTAACCTAAATTCTGGGTGCCCCCATTTTCCACACGGGCAGCTAGTAGTTTTGGTTTTGTAGATTTATATTCACAGGATCCTGGTTTACAGATGGAATGATATTCGGGAAGCTCTATATCCGTGTATCTCTTTCAGTTGTGTTTTGTATTATATTTCCATTGCATTGTAATTTGTAAATCTCTAATATTTATCAAATGTATATTATTTGTTCATACTCTGTATATTCTTGTACTCCGATGTAAATTGTTGTTATAAGCAATGAAATGTTCTTATATTTGTCTTCTAATTTGTCGTGTTCTCAACTCAATCCAGGGTTTCCCGTAAGGGCGAGTTTGGGTCGTTTCATAGATTGCGTTATATATGATCTCTAAAATTTTGATACATGTAACTATTTTTAAAATTCTTACTTATTTTATTAAGTTTCAAGTACTATCATTTTTTTCATTCTTGAAATAATTCTATAATTTTGAACTTCAAAAGTGGTTTTATTATTAAATTCTGGTTGATAGGTTACTTATACAAAATTTTATTTATTGCTTTAAAAGTGAAAGTTCTGGTCCGTTTCGAAGTGGAAAACGTGGAAGGCCACCAAAATTAAAAGCAAATTCAGTATCTAGTAATTTGTCCATGTATAACGACATCATATTATATAGCATTTTTTGTTCTTCATATTCACTTAAAGTTGTTGATTTAAATACTCATGTATCACTTTGTAAGAAACGAAGTGGAAGACCTCTTGGACAGAACATTATTCCTAATACTGTACAAGACATAATTAATAGAGAAAGTATACAAGTGTCACCTGAGGTCCAGCGCAATGTGGGAGATCACAAAATGCGAGATGAGAAAAAAGGTGACATATTCCACTCGGTTTAATATCAATAAAATGATTGATAAATATGTTTTCTATACATTATTGTTTTCATTGCAGATGTGGTGACACAACATGCTATTTCAAATAATGATCAAGTTAAATTGCATCCGAAAAGGGCTTTGTTTGATATACTTATTGACAAAGATTATGATATATCCTATGAAAATCTTGCAAAAATTGAAAAAATAGGTATTCATTTACTAGTTAACCTAAATTTGGAAAAATTCCAAAGCAACTTTAACTAACTTTGACCACCCGTGAGATTACTAAAAATAATATATAAATTTACAAGGTGGTACTGCATTAGGTCCTTTAACATACTAACCGCGAGGCTGCTGGAGTTAGGGTTTTGTTAGATTAGGGTTTTTTATATTACTATGTTAGTAGGGTTTAGCCTATGTTTTTAACACTCCTACCATTCCTTTTGTTTTTTCAATTAATAAGTACGTTAAAATTTATCAATTAAAAGAAATGGACATTTGGGTTAATCTGGAAGGTGATGAACCAACATTTTAAGTTCTAGGTCTTTTAATGGTTAGTATGCATATGGTTACAAAACTAAATTGTGCATATGTAATTTACAGTCCTAATATTGCATACACAATTTTCTACAAGTATTTGTTGCATACACAATTTTCTACAAGTATTTATTGCAACTCATTATGACTGTTGTTTTCTATAAGTACACAATTTTCTACAAATATTTATTTTATACACAATTTATTGCATATACAATTTTCTACTAGTATTTATTGCATACATAGTATTCTACAAATATTTATTGCAACCCATTATAACTGTTATTTTCTACACATATTTATTGCATACACAATTTTCTACAAGTATTATCACATATACAATTTTCTATAAGTATTTACTGCATATACCATTTCCTACAAGTATTTATTGCAACTCATTATGACCGTTGATCCAGTAAAAAAATTTATTGCATACACAATTTTCTACAAGTATTTATTGCAACTCATTATGACTGTTGTTTTCTATAAAAAAGAAAGAAAAGAGGCTACTTTTTGATTTTTTTTTTTAAATTAGTGAATCCCCTGGTGTTTTCAAAAATATCTCATTGCAGCATCTTTGTTAATAAAGCAAATATATTTAGTCTTATGAATATATAATATATAAATATATAATTGGCAATATGACCATGCATTAAGTCTTATAAAAGGTAAAAAAAATGATAAAATTATGTTAGAGAAGGGAAAAAAAATTAATGCACCAATATTCAAAATGCTTGACTGCAATTTCCCTCCTAAAGTTCCCTTCACTTTTATTTTATTATTTTCTCTCTTCTATGTTACCATTTCTCTTCCCTTTGATTTTATGTTTATTCATGTCACTTTTCTTCATTACTGTATTCTACATTGTTCATACTCTAGAATGTTCAATATTTTACTAGTTACATCTTAACTTATAATTACCTATTTTTACATTATAATAATTTATATTGTGATATTTCTTACTTTAATTTATTATTTTACTAATCTCACTTATGCATCAAATATTCATATAAGGTTACTTACAAAATGAATATAAAAATCCATAATAATGTCACTTCTAATTTTAGTAGTTAATTACTTCATAATCCTTAACTTAACATTAGCAACTAATCAATTAAATTAAATTATAGATGTGTCTTTCAATTTTTTTCAAAAAAAATGAATATGAACCATCATGTTTGACCAGCTAAACAAATCGTACATAGCACAATATAAATCACTTTTGTCCCTACTTCTCCATATTATCACACCCTCCTATTCTCTACGCCTCTCTGTATTCTTAGGTTAGTACTTCTAAAACCTGTCAATATCGCACATATACATGTAACATATCTTTTATTTATTTTCATCCATATGTCATTGATTATCAAAACTTAGCTAATCTTTTTTTTCATATCACCGGCATATATGGAAAGATTTGATAGCTTAAGCTCTCTAAAACTTATTGATAATAAATATGACTGGAAAATCAGAGTTCGAGTTATTAGAATCTGAGAAAGTTACAGCAGTAAAGGTGACAAGGAATATCTAGGAAGAAATCTCCTATTGTTAGATGATAAGGTAAATAATTATATTTAAACAGTTTATTCTTTATATATATATATATATATATATATATATTGCAATCTCAAAATCATTCTATTTTTCAAATGTTTTTTGTTCCGTAACATAGCATACCCGGAATTCATGCTTTTATATGGGCAAATCATGTTGAATACTTGAAGGACAAGTTGGAAGAAGGACAAATATACATTCTCAACAATTTGTATGTCAAATCCTACAAACCAGAATCTATAAAATCTATCCGCAACGATCTACGGATTTGGTTAACAAGATGTACCAAATTATTAGGCATGATCTTAGATACTTTAGACATACATACACATCTGGTTTATAATAAGTAGCAAGTTTCATTCATTTATTATTATTATTTATCAGATTTTATTGGAGTGCTCAAGTTTAAGATTAAAAGACGGTTTAAATGAGTTTGTGAATGCAAATGGCAACGCAATTTTATATTTAAACTTACAGATGGGAGGTATATATATAGCACTTTAAATATTATGGAGTTTAAATCTTTATTTTGTTATACGCATAAACAATATTTTGCTTCCCATTTTTATGTTTTAACAGTTCTACTGTGAATTGTTTTTTGGGATAATTTTGCCAAATCATTTTCTACCACTTTAAAAGAAGCTACTGAGAAACCAGTTATCATCATTGTGGCAAGTTGTAGGTTGAATTCATTTAAAGGTACAATTTTTGTATGACTTTTATATTATTCATAAGTGAGAAAATTCATTAAAATATGTTTTGGTAGGATTCAACCCTTTTTCTCCATCAGTCTAGCTCAATTCTCTCATCCATCGGTCCGATTATGCTATCGACTATCAATTACTTTAATGTGTGAAAATTTAATAACATGACGTTTCTTATATTGTAGAGCAACCTAATATGACCAATGTTGGTGCAATACGGTTTTTCATCAACTATGATCATCACAGTGTTCTTAAAATGAGAAAGAGGTAAATTTGAGTTATATTAAAATGTAATATAAGATTGGGCTTGAACATAATTTTCATGTTTATTTTGTTTGGAATGGAAACTACTCATGATCTTATATTTATTTTGCTCTGATTTTCATATTTATTTTGTTTGGAATGAAAACTACTCATGATCATATATTTATTTTTCCCTGAAAACTACTATTAATTAATGTATTTTTCTGTTATGGATGTTTATTTTTATGTTGTAGTTTGAAATTTTAGTTAGAACGCCTCTTATACATATAAAAATATATTTAAAACTTAATAACAAAGCATATATTGCATCATATTTTATGTGTATATATATATATGATGACATCATATACACTTTTTTGCTTCATCAAAAAAATTAACATACTATAGTTTGTATATAATTTATATAATATTACTTGAATTGTACCACTTATATAATTTTAATGTTTATTTGTTTATTTTTTCACATTTAAAGATCACAAAATAAGTTTACATTGTAAGGAATTAAGAATGTTTTTTCAAAATAAAATCACAAATAATCATTTTTTTATATCTATGCCAAAAAATAACCATTCATAACAAAAAATTTAGATGGATAACAAAATAGTTAATAAAATAATCATCCACGGCAAAATTATCGTTGGGTGAACAACATGACAATTAATTATTGTTACTGCATAAATTATTAGATGGATAACAAAATAATTAATCAAAATAATCATCCATGATAAAATTATTTTTGGATGAAAAATAGAACAATTTATTATTGTTGCCGCATAAAATATAATATTTTAAATATATATATATAACTATTTAAGATTAATTACAATACTTTTTTTTTGATATTTAATCACTACTATTTTTTTAATAACATAAATTTTAATGCCCAGCAAAGGGGGCAAAAAAACTAGTATTATTGATTAATTTGTTAATTGTACTAAATGTTGTGCTGAATGAATTATCAATCAAATAACTAATTGGTTTCATATTTATTAACTGAATATAATGCTTTGATATGACTTAGTTTTTTTGATGTGTCAAATAAGTTATGTTGTCATATTTGATATTTTGTAGTATGAATCAAAATATCGAGTGATTGCATTAATAAACTAATTGAACTATTTTATGCTATACTGGAATTGAACTGAATTAATCACAGTGGACTTTTGTACATTGTTATAAGTTGAGATGATTAATTTAAATTGTTACATTATGCATACTAAAACCATTTATTGTTTTTAAGGTGTGTAAAATAAATTAATTGACAATACTGGTCATGATCGCTACGTCGGAAAGAAGTTTCTCAAAATCAAACTTGATAAAAACTTATCTTCAAAACACTATGTTGTTAGTGGCATTAATTGGATTAGCTGTTATTTCATTTGAAAATGAGTACTTAGATAAACTTAACTATGAAGAAATCATAGTTCATAGAGGAGTTTTCTTCAAAGAATTCTTGATACCACATTGACATTTAAATGTTTTTGGCATGTAAACTAATGATTTATGTTAATTATATTTTGTAATTTGCATCAAATTTTATAATCATTTTTTTCAATGGATTTTTTGCACATAAAGTATTGTTATTTTTAGAATGAAGACAACAAAAAATGATGAAAATTAGTTAGTCTGGAGCATTAGATACTATCGGGTCGCCACTAAGTGTATGGAAGTACAATTAATTTCTTTTACAAAATTCTCACTTGCAAATATTATTTTATAACTGTTATTAAGTCATATTTGATCATCTGTCAAAGATGTTTACAGAATTTAACCTCTTTAATTTGACACACAACATTTTTAATTTCAGCATCTTCTAACTTAGATTCTAAACTCTTTTAGGTGTAATACTCAACTGCTTTAGCATTTGTAAAGTTCTGCAAAATAGGAGATTGTCATACTCTGAGTAGTTATAAGATCAGCCTGACTTAATTCATTTATCATCCCATTTTAATTCTTTCTCATCTCCTGGTAGACATTTTAAAGTTAAAAAAACTAGTACATTGATCCCTATTTGTTAACCAGTTTATTTTAGATGTTTTTATATCCATAGCTCAGTTATATAATAGGGAAAATTAAAAGGAAAAAATGTTTAAAAAAATTAACAACATGGACACGTGCTACAAGTTTTATGCCAAGAACAACATGATAATCCCAAATTAGAGATAATTGTTTCTTACATCTTTCTTTTGATCACTCTTTCATCACACTCGAACTTTACTAAAAACTTTCGAAATCATCAAATCAACAGCAAAAGCATTCGAAACAAAATCGACATATCTTCTCCCGTTGCACCTGCAACTTCATCACAATAGCATAATGCATATGAAATTCAATCGCAAGTTCAACCAAAATGTATTGCTAATCCTCAACAAACTGATACCACAGTCGAAGTTGAACCACAAGTTCAACCGCAACTAGAGTATGCTAATGAATGCATGTAGAAACACAAATTGATTCGCAAGTTGGCATTGATTAGCCAGTAGGGGCTTAGACAAAAGCTTCGAATGAAACACAAGATGAATGAAGAAATGAAAATTCAAAAAAGAAAAAATGAAGAGAAGATTTTGCAAATTACGGAAAGAAGAACGGAATGAAGAAATGAAAAAAAAAACTACCGAAGAACCTAAAACTGTCCTGGTAAATTATACCATAAATTTAAAAAATTAATGCTAGAAATATTATTGTCTAGCATTAACAAAAATGTTGAACAACAAAAAGAAAAAGAAAAAAGGTAGAAAAATTGGAAATGAAGACTATAAAGATTAGTTAGCAAATTTGCTGGTATCATAAATAATATCATCTTTACGTAAATTTCATAATAGAAAAATGATAAATATAGTTTTAATATAGCTTGGAACAAAACTGATACTACTGTTAAGAATTATACACATCGTATATTTGAATTAAAAATACCATTTATGTTATATAACAAAATGATATTTAGTGAATAATTATTTAATGTAACTATATAACGAAACTAATATCCAATAGCACACACAAATGATACCTTGTTATTGCGTAAAATGATGATACCATGTACTGTGTACATTGTAAAAATATAACATAACCGATATCTATTTCTATGTAAAATTGATACACAGTTATTATATGGAATAGATCATTTTAGCTAAACTGATATCTATTAGTGTGCAAAACCGATACTATGTTACTGTGTATATTAACAAAACTGATTCTTGAAAATGATACCAAGTTGTTGTATGGAATATATCATTTCAAATAAACTGGTACCTTCCAGTGTACATAACCGATACTATGTACTGTGTATATTATACAAATTTATCAAAATTAATAACTATGTCTAATAAAAAATGATACCTTGTTGCTATACGAATAAAAAGAAATTATGCATGCCTTAACTTATACCACCAGTAGCAATAACTGATACTAATTGACATCGCACTTATATATGATCAATAAATGACATATATATAATACCACATGACACTAATATATTTTCTGTACACTAGGATAATGATTTTGTAGATCCTCCTTCAAGAGACTTCAGAACCATATATAAAGCAGAGGAATCTAAAGAAATTTCTATAGTAAACCCTAAAATAGAAAAAACATACAGATGTAGGATTCAAGCAATCTTCAAAATTATAAAGCTTGTCAAAACAAAAAGGGTTGACTAAAAAGCAAATAGACATATTGAAGAACACCCCATTCTATAACTTTTTTTTTACTATTTTCTATGAAGACAAGATTGCTATGAAAGAATGCAAAAAACATCAACATAATTCATATGCCATATATATTTACCATTCAGCAGAATAAGATGCATTCATATTTGGCGAAGAAAAAATGAAGATAATGACCAAAGATATTAGCTTACTGTTTTCTATGCCATTAGAAGGAAGAAATATTGAACCTACAGTGATGATGATGAATAGAACAATTCCACCACAATGCAAAGAATTCATTTCTAGAAATTTTGGTAATGCAACTTTCATCACGAGGAATTTGATCGAAAGAAGTATTAAGCAAGAGATTGTTAAAAAGAAGAAGTAACATGATAAAGTTTTGCCAATTTTGATCATAATGGAAATTCTTTTGATATTTTTCTTCCCTAACAACCAATAAAAATTAGGATGGAGATTTCTTCCATTCCTAGTTGATTTAGAATCAATGAAGATAGTTTCTTGACTTCAAACTACATAAAAAGATATAGCGAGTTCGTTTGAAAATTCATTCATAACCCCAGAAACATGTTTGGCTATTCGATGCTGCCATTGGTACAATAAATTATTTAATAACTTCTAATGTATTATGAAAATATTACAATTTTTTTCATCTCTAATATTATTTTATTTGCATACAGTATTGCACGTGTGAAAAGATGAAGCTTATTAAAGATGGAATGTCAATGAGACACTCCAAAGATTGGCAAGGTGGGATCTTCGGAGCTTGAAGACAATTATTGCTAAACAATTTTTGGACAGCATAAAGGAAGGACAAACAACAATTTTGAATTTTTGTTGTTATTTCATTATATATAAATAGTATCGATTTTCACTAAGTACCAACTTCTCCTATATAGAACATGCTTTTTTTTTCTTCAAAACTGATACCTCAATTAATACAAATCTAATACCATATAAATGTATAATAGTATGCTTAGGACTACTGATACCTAAGTAGTTTCAATGCTAATACTATATTGCTCTATAACAATATTATTTCAAAATTGATACCTTTATGTTTCAAAACTACCTATTATTATATACCAATATACTGATACCTAAATTTATGCAAAACTGAGATCTTATTACTAGATAGTATTACTTTTTCGAATATTAATACCTAAATTGATGCAACACTAGTACTTATTACTATGTAGCTTTACCTTTTTTAAAGATGATATATATGTTGATACAAAACTAATATTTAATTATTATGTAGTATTGTCTTTTTCAAAACTGATACCTAAGTTAATATAACACTAGCACCCTATTACTATATACCATTTTTTTATTCAAAACTGATACCTAAATTAACGCAACGCCGATACCCTAATATTTTACAGTATCATTTTATTCAGAACACGGTATTAGTTATATTTATACACATAATAATTCTCTATCATTTTAAATATGAAGGTTCAAGAAATATCAAACATCGGACTATGTAAAGTGAAACTTTTGGAAACGTTGGAACCATTATCTTCAAGAATGAAAAAGGGAAAGCAACTGAAACAAAAACAAAAATGCGATGGACATTAAACACCACCTGGATCATTGGAGCTTGGTGTATCAATAAGAATTTTACAGCTGCATAGTCAAGAAAATGAGGAAAAGAACAAAAAATTAAATGAATGGTTGAAAAGGGAAAGACGATTGAGAAAAGAAGCAAGGAAAGATTTGTTCAAGTTAAGTTAAAAAAATATGATTTTAAGAACAAGGATTCTGAGGTAACATTGGACGATATACACGTACTAAACACCGCAGTCGAAATGGAAAACAGAAAAGTTGGCAAAATACAGAAATAGAAGATCAAATAAAAGAAATGGAGAGTACTCCTATTGATGAGCTAAAACAACCGGAAAAAATAAACAACATTTGAAAAATAATGCCAATACTCTCCAACGAATTAGACTGAAAATGAGAAGGGCAACATCGTAGACAACCAAATAATCCCTTTCAAAAATCAATAAAAGTCCTTACTCTTCCAAATTTCAATTTGGATATCACACAAAACTGTAAGGAAGAAAAAAAACATGAAGGAGAGCACTCAAAACCAATTCAACAACAAAATAAGAAATCGTTGACTAAAAGCAGAATGCCTTCTTATGTGAAGGGAGTAAAGGAAAGAATAAGAAGACCAGAAAAGAGTGATTCATTTGAGTATTCATAAAAACTATCCAAAGAACGAAAGTATGAAAATAAACTGAAGTTAACATTAAAAGTGAAGATGAAGAAGCAGTAGGAAAAATAGAGCAAATACTAGAAGAAACCATGGAACAATAAAAAGTAGAAGAAATAACGAAAGAACAACAAAAACCAAAAACAATGAAAGAACAACAAAAACTTGGTAAAGCAAGAATCTATACTACCGATAAAGCCACTTGCAATCATGGAACCGTCATGGGTAAAGTTGCGCTTATCTCATTGAAAATCTGTTTATTTACTGAATATATAACAACAACGTGTTGTTAAAAATTCTCTCGTGCAAAACCATCATAAAAATAAGTGTACAACTTTTTTCATTATTATAATATGTTGAGAAATTAATTAAATTCTTTTTTTGGCATAAACAGTCAGCTTCTTGGTCTGACGCTGATATAGTGAAATGAAATGCGTAATTACGAGGGATATGCTGAAACATGTATTGGAAGGCAACTTCACTGATAACGAAGTACTATATTTTAAATTTAATAGTTTTTAATTAAAACACATGCTTTCATTCTTCTTTACATTTATTCAATTAAATCCGAAGAACTTATGAAAATATAACATCAAACATTGGAAAATTAATATGTATTTATTGTTAAGTTGTAATGTAACAACCCAAGGAATTTGACGCTTGAATTTCGACAATGATACATAATTCTGTATTCACTTTCCAAAACTCAAGAATCGAAAATCCAGATTGTTAACAGAAAGAAATTAGAGGGTGAGAAATAGAAAAGAAAGAAATGTTAGAAAAGAAGAAGAAGAAGAAAATTACAAACACTACAAAATTAGGGTAGAAATAGAACCTCATAGCGGAATGGATAAAATTTAAAATATCAAAACCCTTTATACAAAATGTACAGTATATATATACACACATATATGTATGTATATATATATGTATGATTATAACATCAGAGTACACACTAGATCAATGCAACACACACAATGGAAATAAATCAATACTAGAAAATACGGAAATACGTCTCGACTCCATCTTCTCTCCTGAAGCTTTAAGTAACCTAACCTCAAAAATATATTCGGTCTGACCTGAGCATATTTTTAACTAAAGCGAAATCAACCCGGATCAATCTAGAATACTTTCAGTGATAAATTCACAACACAAACAACTTTCTTAACTTTTAAAAATCTTTTTAAAGAATGGAACTCTCGTACGACCACACATAAATATGGCACGTGTTTTACCTTACGATAACCAAATCACTTTTTGTATAAAAATCCAATAATATTATAATAGTGTCTATAAATCCATAAATAAATAGGAATGTAGCCGAAAGCTTGCATCTTACTTTCCAACTAAGTTGGCATACTATTAAAAACGTACGGCTCATATTAAAGTTTGGATTTCCAATATGACAAGATATGAAATCACTTCCCGATCGGTGTTTTCTAGAGAGGAAATACTAGGTTCAACAAAAAAATCTTACAACCCGACCTCACAAGACTGACCATTCATTTAACTTGAATGTACCAAATATATTATCACGCATGATTGGGATCAACAATCATTTTCATAAGCATACAGGAGCGATAGAAGAAGAAACAAATGAAATTTCTCTAGATGGTGAAAATACACCCTAATAGGAATGACCCACATAACCATGTTGCTTGCCCGATTTCTTTCATTTCCTGCTTAATGGGGCTTGAGGTCATGATTACCTTTTAGAACATCACATCATCGTTCCCTTTGAATGACACATTGCCAGATCCTCTAACTCACTAGCTGATGTCCCTAAAAACACTCTGGTGTTAAGCTATGAGAAGGTGTCTTCTTCGCCACCAAATAGAAGTACATTTGAGGAAATCAATATACATGATCATTTGGAAATATTATGTCATACATTCTTCCACACAAGTCATCCAGGAACAAGACGAACCGAAGACACTCTCCTTTTGCATCCAATATAGGAATCACTCCAAGGATCAGTAGCTAATAGTCCTTGCAATCCGAAGATTTCAATCACAACAGAATCACTACCAAAATATCTCTAAGCGCGAATCATAGAAATTCAACAAGTAGTTCTTCTGCTCGTGAAGATTCATGGTCTTCAATTTTCCGTCTTTAAGCATTCTTGCAAGTTAGTCTCAAATGCATAGTTGGTTCGAAGTGGTTTTGGGTCTAGTTCTCATCCCAGCCTCTTCGAACTAACCCGTCAAAGGTCCAAAAAAAAGATTTATTGATAGTTGGGATTTTAACTATCAAATGAAATACAGTAAAACCAAGTACATCAGCATCTCTCAGACCTTTTTAAGCATTCATTAAAACTATTTCATCGATTCTTAAAAATTGATTTTATATGCTTATCTCAAATCTCTCATGTTTTTGTTACTTTGAATACAACAACCAATACTCATTTCTTCATAATAGGCATATTCACAAAATCCCCTTTTTATTTATTTACTTCGTTGATATTGCTTTATTTTCACAAAACAATTTATAATTCCTTACTTTGGAAATATCATTTTATATTCTTAAAACCCCCTTGTATTTCCTTTATTTTGGAAATGTTATTATGCATTCATTGTGACACCCCACATCCCTTAATGTCACCCATATGAGGAAGCATTAAGTTTTTTGAAGCACAATAGATTTAAAGTAACAACACAGAGACTAAAATTCACAAAATAGAATGTAAAACACATCAGAAATTTTTAAAAAACCATTTATTATTAAATCAGTTATAACATTGATTACAGTCTAAAATACCATGGAATCTTTATCACAAAACAAGTTGACTTCTGGAAAGAAAAACATTAGAGTACAACAATAAAACCATAAAAGCCATCTCCCGCATAAGTCATTACAATAGTCATAAAGCAAGCACTGAAGCAATATATGAAGTAAGAAATGGTCTGAATCCAAGCTGAATCAAAAGATTAAAAGTCACTGTTGCATTCCTCCACCCTAAGAACTGGGCCAGTGGGAAAGGAAGAAAGAGGGAGAAAAAAAAACCATGTCAGACATAATCTGGTGAGTTCTAGTAGTTTATAGCATGAGCATAAGATAAAGAAGTATTCAGACAAATGGACAGTAATGGACATGAAAATACAGTAAGAAGAAAATACGAAACAAGATAGGCTTCCCATTCGTATCCCAAAAATTGTTGCACCAACTATCATAATATCATAATTAGGCTTTACCTAATGTCTTCCCATTGATCAGCTTCTTTACAACTATGGAATTTGGGGTTATCAGTTTTGAACCCATCAACTAAGAAGACGTAGACTTAATCACAGGCGTTACAGCGTCTTATGTAACGATGGTCGGAACAAAGCCCCCATCCCTCTACACAAGGCTTACACATATGAGTTAGTATACACATTCTTGTGACAAAAGTAATCCCTCCTCACAACAAAGCACACATATGGGAACAACCCATCTCCTTTTTGAACTTCTTACTATCTGGATCAGTAAAGTGTGCCCTAGCCTTCACCTACGCGAGATTCCAATGATAATAATAGGGATGCTAATTGATACGGGTTCCACACAAAAATGAATTTGACACAAGTCACCCCTAGAATTGGTCCCCAAGTTATAACTAGGACTTCTATGAGCCCCTTATATCTTACCGAAATGGACCCCTTAGCTTATTAATTATACAAGTTTAACCTAACACATTTAAGTTCATTAGTAAGCCTAATATAACCCCGTGTTATATTCCTACGTTGTAATTAACATTTCTAATTAAATGTAATCTTTTTATACAACCCTTCCCCAAGTCTCTTATTGTTCAGTTAAGTCCAATACATCACTATTTAAATGTTTTACGATTACAAGTTACTTAATGTACGATTGAGTGTATTTTACTCCAATTCACATGTTTTCTAATAACATGTTACTTAATGTATAATTAAGTAGAACATATTCCAATTCATAAGTTTGAATATTCTTCCATTAGAATTTATCCCAATTTACAGTCCATAACTTGAGTGTAATACTCACTAATCCTCAATATGCCTAAAATCCACCTTTTTACATTCTTTCATATTATTCCCATTTTATGCAACTTAGACGGTAAAGGTTTAAGCTTTCGTTGGCCTAGGTTCGGCTCAAAAACAAATAAAAAGGAGACATTGGTTTAGGCTACTCATAATTCCTAGACTCATAAATGAATAAAATAACTAAATAGAGCATTGCAAGACTATAAATAAAATAATAACAGAGAAGTGGATAAAGAAGAAGAATTTGCTTATAAATAAATAACAACTGAAATGAATAAACAATAGACAGTAAATAAATTGAACAGTAACTTGTAAAATACAAACTTATAAATACTATAAATGTCAAACTTTCAGATCCAATCTATTTTACTGTCTTAATCATTTTATTTAGATTACTCATATAAAATAATATAGAGCTCACAGGGAATGTTGCAGATTCAAAATAGGCCTATGAAAGAGAAGAAGAAGAATATCCTTTTAGATCTACAATTTGACAGCACTCTAATTTGTTCCCCGATTTTATTTCATTTTAGATCATAATGAAGTGAAGGCTAAGAAGATGAAGAAGAAGAGGTGCGGGGAAACAGTGAACAGTAGCAGCCTATTTATAGGTATGGAAGGATAATTTAGGTCTTAGGATTTTAGGTTTTTAATCTCAACCTTAGAAGACACCTCAATAACACATCAACAAAGAATAACCCAGAAGCATGCTCGACATCGGTTAGAAATGGGTTCGTGACTGGCTCGCACTAGGTCGACCTACCTTTTTTGTGGGTCAACACTTCTGTCGGCCCATGGGTTGACACAGGGGTCGACCTATATATGGGCTGGGTCGATCATTTACCGCTGCTTTATTTCTAATTATTATTTAGTTTTCTAATTTAATTTTCAAACTTTGATTGATCATAACTTATTCATTTTTCATTCAATTTACGTTAACTAAAAATCTATCTAAATCGGAATTTTGTAACAGACGCAACAGTGAAATCCATTTTACCCAGTTATGAATATAATATTAATTAATATTTGTTTTATTACTTTTCTTTATTTAATTTTTTTTATAAAAATTTGGGGTGTTACAAGTAGTTTCCCCTTAAACATGTCGCCATTGCTCTACATCTTAGAGCACAACTAGTCGATATTGGATTCGTTCTTTATGAAGACAGAGTCATGATTGAACAATATGAAACCATCGATCCAAATTATCATGTAGATCATTCCCATGTGCTCTGACCAAAATTTCCTCATATTCAAAGTTACTCTAGTCTAGACTCCAGAGAGTATAGCTAGCCACTACGAATCCAACAGACATACGACGTCCAAAACAGACTTCATATGCAAAAGTAACTCATATTCAACTCTGTCGATCTAACTCCACTTATCTAAATAAACACATATGAGTTATATAGATCTGAATTGTACTAATCCAAATTGTACTGTAACCACTATTTCAAATCTTGCAAATATCGCTCGAGATCTCGTTTTGGTCTCCTTCCGAAATAAAACAACAAATATCACTCTAAATCTTTTTTCGGATATATCGCCCGAGATATTGCCATATCGAATGATATATCGATCGAGAGAAATACTGGAATATCGTTGGAGATCTTAGTTTTTTTGGTCAAAATTTAAATCTGTGCCTGGACTAGAACAATAATTAAAAAACTCAAATCTGGCCATGATAATCTTTTGTTATTTTACATTTTGCATGTTAAATGACCATATTGAATATTCATATATGTTCTACAATGCTTATGATTTTCGTATTCATCTTTTTTACAGACATGTTACCTATGAAATTATGTATTTTATGGTTTATTTATGCTGATTTTTTTAATGTTTTGGATCCTTTTAATGTTCTATTCTAACAATATTTTTGTTTTAAGCATATTATGATTTAGAGTATGAATGAACTTTCGCAAAATAAAGAGTAAAAGTTATTTTGCAATTCAAGTTTAAGTTACTATGTTTTTAATAGCATTCATAAAAATCATTTTGTAAAACTATCATTTTTTTAAACATATCATGTACCCCAAGATTGTTCAGATATGAACTTTCAGACCCGATATGGAAATCGAAGATGGTTTCCCAAGTTAGATTCATCTCGTCCGAGATCTCCGCTGATACGAAAATCCCCAAGAGAAATGTGACTGATATCCGAGATTTAAAACCTTGACTATAAAACCAGTGCTTTAAAAATATATAATTAACATAATTTAATTATTAAATTGAGAAAATAAACATATTTGAAGTTTGGACCTGGAACTTATACCATTGTGTTCACGGCAATTTTCTAATTAATTTACATATATAACATGCTCCAAATGGAAAAGTTATTGACATTTGAAGTTTGATGTTGGAAAATAATTTTACGCATAAATAGATGTGTGTATACACTACAAGAAAAACCACTTTCAATAGAAATCAAAGACAACGTTTTGGGTGTAAAAGCCATAAAATTTTGGTCCCCCTAAATTCTGTACTCAATGAAACGCTTTCGATGATTTCAACCCTTAGTGAAACGATGATACAACACGTGTGATAAAATATTTACCCAAATCGATCCCGCCTCCAGTTTCATTTCACTCTGCTAAAAAAATAAACTTTCCCTCTTCATCCACTTTCATTTCCCTCTTTAGATTTCATTTCCTGCATTCGATTTCATCTTACGGTAAAACCCAATTTTATCATTTCATCGTTCTTTATTTCCCTGACTTCAATTTCGTGGTGCCCTAGTTCCTCTTTTTCAGGTACTTCGATGATTTAGTTATAATTTGTCTTCTGTACATTTAGTTCGATCGATTTAGTTTTCAATTGATTTAATTATTTGTCTTTTGATTCGATTGATTCAATTAGTTAGTTCTTATGCATTTAGTTTGACCGATTTACACTTATTAGTGAAATGGTGCGGTATTGCTCTGCTAATACCATCGTTACCGAACATTTTCTTTGAGCTAGCTTGATTATGATTTATGGATATGTTTACGGTTTACATAATTTTTTTCCTTGATTTATTAATTAGAAAGTGAATCAAGTGGGATGGTGTTGCTTATAGACATAATTTTTTGGGTATTATCGTTATAAGTGCAGTTTGGCTTAAGTTAGGATGAATACAATATCATATCATCCATTTATAGTATATTTTATCTAGTAGCAGCAACATTTTCTAAATACCATATTTGATTTGTGTCGTGTGTTTCGTCTAAGTTGTAAATGTTTTTCAAATTTATCATGGCTATATGCCAGAACATTAAAAGTTTGAACAACAATTGCAGTTTGAACGGTAATTGCAGTTTGAACTGTACTTGCAATTTGAACAGTAACTGCAGTCGCAAAACTAAAAGATTAAATAAATAAACTGTGATTGCAGTTTGCACAGTCTACAAACCAGGCTGCACACCGCTGCATGTACAGGCTTGACATTGCTACATGTACACATGGTTTCTATGTTGTGGTATGCTCAAAAGGTGAATCAATGAATCATGGCTATATGCCAAAACATAAAAAGTTGGACCCTATTCATAAAAGATGACTCAATATGTGTATATATATACACGTATCTCCTTATCTAGAACTTATCAAAAATGAGATGGCTCTTTCATCCCTATCTAAAACTTATCAGTAGAGTAACTTCTTTCATCCACACACACACACACACACACACACACACACACACACACACACACACACACACACATATATATATATATTCATGTGCTTATCTTCACCACACTCATAGTAACTTAAAGACACGGTCCTACTATCTTTAAGTTGCTTCACCCAAGCTTTATTACCATGCCAGTCCCGAATCAGTGATGTCATGCTCGCATCTATTGGGAGCAAACCATGTCGCCTTGGTTAATTGAAGCCATGCTGCCTTGGTTAATGTTTGTGCTGTCATGAGGTTATGTTCAAATCTATATGGACGGGTTTTCAGTATTTTAAAGATACTGAAATCCTCGTCCATGTGGTTCTAAAAATAAACTTTATGGCAGCACTACTTAACATATTAAGTTTTCTAATATATTGTTTGTTTTGATATTGATCAAGTTGTCTAATATATCGCTGTATTCTAAATGTATATCAATTTGTCCAATATATCGCTATGTTCTACATGTATATCTCGGTGTACAATATATCGCTATTTTCATATGTATGTCAATTTGTCCAATATATTGTTTGTTATGATATTAATTGCTTTTACGGACAATTTTTAGGTCGAGAAAAAAATCTAGATGTCTGTTCAAAATATTCAGGCGTCTGAATGCTTCTTTAGTATTTTTATATTGTATGCTTGGTAACTATAATGGAAGATCTGAACTGCATGAGTGGCACCATATAACAATGCCCATTGTGATAATGACCTACAGAGTGGCACTACTTAACCTGATGGTTGTCTGAAATTGCTAGTTCTCTTTGTACCTTTTATTCTTACATGAATAACCATTTTGTTGTTAAAAGATGATCACTTTCTACGGTTGATGGAAACATACTTATTATTATCGTGATGAAGTTTTCTATGAAGTGTAAATATGGAAATTCAAAGAGATCAATAATCATCTGAGCTAGCATAGAATTATTGTTGTGTATGGCTTGTCTCTGCAAGCAATTCATTCTCGACGGGTGATAAGGGGATAAACTATCATTGTACACACATGCATATGTTGAAAGCAGTCTCAAGCATTTTTACTATCATTGTAACAGGCACTATATATTTATTATAGTTGCGGAAAATAGCTAGGAAAAAGCAGAAGACAAGGAAAATAAAGCGTACTCGCAATATAAAAAACTGAAGAATCCAAAAAGGCATCTGGCGAATCTAATGCAACAGAATAGCATATCAAGCTACCTTCAGACGACATGGATGTCGAAAATGCAAACGTGTTAGTCACATGCACTAATAGGGACGAAAACCCTGGAAATGCAGTGGAGATCGGTAAAACTGCAAAGGACGTAAATGCAAATCAGGTTTCAAAAAAGAAGACCAAAGGCCCAACTAGGCTTCCTTTAGAGGTTGCACGTTGAATTGGTGTCCAGTTTAATTCATTGAGTGTACTGATAGGTAAAGGGTAAGTGAAATTATCATCTTATTTAGGGCCACTTGTCCGTAAGCATATTCCATATACAATTGACGACTGGAGGAAACTCAGTAATGAATTGAAAGTGGTTCTGTGGGAATCCATTCGGGTAATTGCACCTTTTTTTATTTAATATTATTACAATTTATTTTCTATTTGCAATATTTATCTTTTGTACATACGAACAACCTCATACTATTAATTTTGTGCTAGCCTGTTGTAATTCGATTAATGTTCTATTAAATGTTATAGGTTAGAATTAGACTTGATGAGGAATGGCAGAAGACTCCCATTTTTTAGCAAATGGGATGTATCTGGAGGTGTTCGAAAAGCAAATTCGTTAAAAAAAAAATATTACAAGCAAAAACTAAGGAGGAACAACTTCAACTAAAACCAGAAAACGTTAGAAGTATGAGGGAATGGAAGCAGTTTATTGAGTCGAAAACGAGCAAAGAATTTCAGGTAATTATAATGTAATTTTATCTTTTCATATACTCAACATAAGCATACATAACATGAAATTTAAATAACCAATGCAATAAAACCATTAATCTAGGCACAAAGCGAAAGATTCAAATGCATGAAGGAAAAGAAAATTCCATATACATGCAGCCGTCGAGGAATGGCCCAAGTAACTGGAGATTTGGTGAGAAAAATATTTGATATATTAGCTAATAAACAAATCTCGTTTGTAGTAAGTGTAATTTTTTAGTTTTGTTCTATGATATGTTTCTTTAATGTAGAAAGAGGAAAGTTCTGAGCCCTTTTCCGTTTCTAGAGTTGAGGTTTGGATTAAATCTCATACTCGAAAAAACGGTGAACCAGTGAACACACATGTTGTAGATGTTATTGTGAGTGTAATTTGTTAAAAATGATATAACTTAGTACTCTTCTATGAAATATAATTTGGATTCATTTTTGTAGGAGAAATTGAAAAATGTAGAAAAGGACCCACATTCCAGCTCCTCATGTAAGATCAAAGAAGATGTTCTTGCAGTAGTGTTAGGAGAAGAAAGGCCAGGACAACTTCGAGGAATAGGAAGAGGTATGATCATGACCAAGGCAGTTTTGTCACAAATCAAAGATAAGGAAATTACTCATTGTCATCAGAGAATTTCCGAGCTAGAGAAGTCGGTTCACCTGTTTGTGAAACGTCGGGTATGATTTAGTTTATGTTTAATATTTGTGGATATTTCTTACTTTTTGACACTTCTAGACAATATTTTCTCTGTAACCAAGTATCTATAGTCCAAGTCTTTAATGTTATTCCAATATTATTGATTTACTAGAGTAAAGAAAGTTGTGGAGAAGACGATATATCTCAGAAGGTAAAAGTATACCATAGTAAGTTTGCAACATTAAAAAAACTAATATACGTATATATATATATATATATATATATATATATATATATATATATATATAAAATAATTGCAGAGTGCACATAATCAGATAGGTGACAGTTGTACTTTACTAAATTGGCATGGGAATACGGATGAGGTTATGGCCGAAGGAAAAATTGTATTGAGTGATCTGAAAGAATTTTTCAATCTAGTACCTTTAGGTCCAATGTCTTGAAAGTTTTGGCAGTCCGTCCTAGAAAATTCGATGAATTTTTGTGGAGGCCTTCACCTAATTTGGTGTACGTAGGAGATGCCAAAGACAAGACGGTGGCATGGCCAGTGGATAGAGTTGCCATCGGCATAAGCGAGAAGTCCAGAAAAAAAAAATGAGGTACGATATGCACTTTCCATAGGTCAATTGACTGTATATGTTAAGCTTCATAGTTATGTTGCATTATCTACTTTCCATAGGTCAGTCAAATCATATTTACTTGATCCACCATACGTGTATTATTAAGTGTAGCCATATGTAGCATACGTGTTCCATTTTCTTTGCCATGGAAAAGGGTTAATCATGTAAAATATGCAATGTGTAGGCTGTACAGGTTTCCAAAAGGACTGTGTGTGCATGTATTTATCTAGCTAGGTGTATTTATTTGATTTGGCTTCACATAGGTTGGCTAGAAAAAGAAGAGTGAATAGGGTTGCATTACTATTGTATTTAGCTAGATGATTCGAAATTACATTTCTGTCAATACGAAGAAATCCACATGTTTACGCAGTTTTATTTATTTAAGGCAGCTAACCATGTGTTGTTCTTTTCAATGGCAGGGGAAGTTGATATTTGTAGGCATGTGTATAGGACTCGGGAAATACTGTAAAGAAACTCTAGGCTAGGCTACTTATTTAAAAAAAAATATAAGATAGCTGAATATATATATGTTTAGGGTAGGTTTTGATATTTATTTTGATAGAGCTAAGATTAACAAATTATTTTGAACAATTAAACCAGATAGAGTTTGTTTTGTTTTCTCCACACATGATCTGCTATATATACTTACAATTGGTTGTTAGTGACCAACTATATTCAACTTTACCAATAACATCATTAGACTTGTTTGATTTAATTGGGCAGTCATCATAATATATGTCATTTTGATAGAGCATAACCAATAGCACAGAAAGCAAATGTAAGTTGTACGACTGGGGTGGAAGCAAATAATTGGTTGCCGAAGGACAAGTGCATTCGAGTGATTCAAATGTAATTATCAATGATATTCCTCTTGGACCAGAAGCCTCCATAGTTTGGGTGGATAAAGCGATAAAGAAGATGCCTTTTTGTGGAGTCCCATAACAAGCATGATATGTATTGGAGAAGCCGTTGGTAGAAAAATGGCTTGGCCAGAGGAAAAATTGGTATTTGAAAACTGTTCAACATATACCCCCAAGAGCAATGATCGCAAATTCGTTATGGGTTTTGAAAACAGTTCGACACCTACCCCCGTGAGCAATGTTCGCAAATCTGTTATGGGTTTTGAAAACAGTCCAGCATCTACCCCCGTGAGAAATTTTCCTAAATCTGTTATGGTAACACGTTTATATAACTAGTATTTTTTTAATAATTTTTGATTATGTATCAACAAATATTGGTTATATGATAGAGTGCAAATTTCCCGATTAATGCCAAATGCAAGCTGCTTGATGTGGAAAACACTGGAAAAATAGTAGTTGAAGGTATTGTGCCTTCAATTGATCCTACTACTTTGGTTCATTCTACCCCACTAGGACCAAATGCAACAAGAGTTCAGGTGGATAATGTAAAAGAACCGAATGCACCTCTATGGAGGCCTAACTCATCCATGGAATGCTTATTAGATACTTTTTGGTTAGATGGTAGCATGGTCTGTTGCGAATGTTAGACTGGATTCAGCTTTTACGTAAGTTTCACTACCTCTTGTGTGTATACGAACCTATCACTAACATTTAATATTCCAATTTTTACACCTGTCTGTGTATTTTATATACTTGGTGAAACACCACACGTCCGTTAATGTCACTCACTAATGGAATGCATTAAGTTTCGTGAAGCGCTATAGGTAAACAGACACAAAATAATTACAAGACAGATATAAATAAGGCATCAGTGGAAAATTTAAACTTTTATTTCAAACATAAGTCATAATACCGTGGTCCACAATTTCATAAGTCACAAAAAACATTACAACAAAAATACTTCTGTCTTGCGCCATCAGAGTACATAAGTAAATAAAAAGCATCATTTCCCCAATAAAAAGAGTTAAGCCATAGTAGAGACAAGAACTTGAGCCATACTTCAGAAGTAGCTCCTAGCAAGATGATATCTGATTCCTGATTAAGTCTGAGTGTTTCCTCCCTGAGAAGCTGGGGGGGAACGGAAGAAAGAAGGAGAAACAACAGAGTCAGACATAAAGTCTAGCAAGTCTAGTTACTTTTAGCCAGTAGATAATTAAAAGCAACATGATAGGCATATAAAATGGATAAGAGAGATCACTTCATAAATGGTAGGTGTGACAAGGTAAGAAAGTTAAGGTGTATGTGCCTCACTAATGATTACTCTGCGTTATTACTAGTATAACTGAAAAGAGATGATCCCTTCTACTATGAGTTGGTAGGCTTAGGTCATACGTCCCAGTATACGTCCCAGTCTACCCTAACCACTGCCCTAACCGATCGGCTCCCTGCCTTGTAGATATCATGTGCTGGCCCTACAGTATGAGGTATCACTTCCTAAAGTGGCTACCCATGATGTGCACAACCATATCTACTGGTGTCACGATTGTCTTAGCCCCCTCTACCCGGCCCATGCACGCACATGTCCCCGGTCGGTTTGCGCCGCCCACACCATTCACCTCGTTTGGATCTCTTACAATCAATCAGTAAGCGTGCCCCTTTCTCCGCCTAGTATGGAGGTCCTTACTTGATACCAACTCCGGGTTACTGATTGAAATGGGTCCCATGCAATATGATACAAGCTCTCCCCCTTGTCTTGTATCCCGCACTAGATTTTCCACTGATTATGTATACCTTTAGGTGTCTTTAATTACATAGCCCTATACTAGTTATGCTTACCCTAAAGGGTGTCCTTAATTACATTACTTCATTACATTATCTATCGGTTATGTATACCACTAGGTGTCTTTAATTACATAAACCTATTACATTATTTACTGGTTATGTATGCCAGTAGGTGTCTTTAATTACATAACCTTATTGGTTAAGTTCGTGGGCCTATATATACATATTACCCACCCCCTCTAATTTACTTAACCCACCACTACCCATCCCAATTTTACTTAACCCTAACTTAAGTCCATAATCATATTAAATTAGGTTAAGTTGTCCATTTCATTACCATGTCCAATTATGGTTACAATAGGCTAGACCTCCCATATTAGGCCTACAACGTGTGGATCCTGGATATGCCGGTCAGGTCCGGGCAGTCTTATTCCACAGTTGGGCCTAACCACGTGTCTTAGCCCGATTCGTATTTGCGTACTTAGACCTCCCACGTTAGGTTCAATATTAGTGGCTGCTGGATATGCCGGTCAGGTCTGGGTAGACTTCCACCACTAGTGTAACCTAACCTCGTGTCATAAGTACAATTTACAATTCCTAATTGTAAATTACTAAAAATTCCAAATTAATCCAAATCTACCTATGCCACTAGCAAACACTTGCATCCATCAAACATAACATGTTTTAGACACATGTTTACATCCATAGGATTCCTATATAAAGGTCGAAAATACTATGGATAAGATATAGTCTATTGACCGAAATAAGTACTGATAAAACTTAGGAAAGGAATTAAGAACATACCCTCAAAAAGAAAAGGGTACGAAGCACGAATCTTGTCTTCGGTCTCCCAAATCGCATCTTCTGGGTTATCTCAATTGGTATGGACATGATGCAATCAAACACTATGCATAAGATGCATGCACGTGGTATGGACATTATGTAATTAAACACTATGCAACTATTTTACGTATGTATGTACGTGGTATGGACATGATGCACATTATAAAAGTACCAGAAGATAATATTACATATCTGATAGGTTACACGACTAGTAGGGTACGTAAGATAATATTACAGCTAATACAATCAATAAGTAGGAACATTGATAATAAGTAAACACTAATACACTACATACGATTAAGCCGAATATCTTCGAAGCCTCTCGTGAGCCTACGTATCTCCACTTCCAACTCACTGGCACATGTGATGCCACATGGACACAACAGACCGTCTATCCATTTAGAATAATTGCAACCATTCGGCGAAGTGCGACAGTTCATTAATCTACAGCCGATATTTTCGCCATCTGCCACAACTACAAGTTGTACTTCGTACCCACAGTGACACCTGATTGGATAAGAATCAACCTCTTGTTCGTACGGAGGTTGTACAACTGGTGGTTGGTGTGTCTTTGGTTGAATTGGTGGAGGAGCAACCAAATCACAATTGAATGAGGGGACGTAAGATC
Organism: Allium sativum; assembly: GCA_030737875.1. Lineage (NCBI taxonomy): Eukaryota > Viridiplantae > Streptophyta > Magnoliopsida > Asparagales > Amaryllidaceae > Allium > Allium sativum. The sequence goes on from JASFAX010000020.1 coordinate 2,143,468, forward strand.
TTCGGGACCCTGCAGACGTAGTTGGTCCAGATTTGGTAAGTCATGCCTCAGATCTTCATAGTGTTGCTCTTGGTACTCTATGTTCCAGTCGTCATTGGTATGAGGACTGCCTGTATGTGCTCTTATAGGGCTCCAATCGAAATCAGCGGACGAGGACCAAGAAGGCATTTCTTTGTTTTTGAAAAGCTTGAGGATAAGCAATGCATATAAAAATGGAAATACATGTTTTTGAAAAAGGTGAAGCATGAAAACCCAAAAAAAGTGATCAGTTGAAAGCAGTGCTACAGTGATCGTATATGAGCGCTCATATCACTTTATACCACTTCACTCAGAACAGAGCAGACAATAATGGTCTCGTTTATGGGTTGTCACATTTATGTCACTGACAAAATGAACTGAGTGGTCTATTCAAATGTAGTGTTTACACGTGATACAAACTGATAATTTTTATTTACCTTCGTGATATAGTTTAAAACCTTATGCACATTTGAAAGCATTATAAATTAAGTTTAAATCTTATATATGTATCAAAGATAAATATATAAATTCCTTAAAACTAGTTAAATTTGTTTTATAACCCATAAAACATTACAACCAACATAGAAAATTAAAATTAGGATACAACAAGCTAGAAATGACATATAAAGAGCAACATTACACCAAACATAGAAAATTTAAATTAGGATATAACAAGCTAGAAATATACATACACCATAAACCTTCAATATAAATGTAACGACCAGTATTTTTAACGGATAATAAATAATTTATTTAATTATTTATATAATGGTTTGGTAACTTAAAATGACTAGAATTAAATAATATTGAATATTTAATTAATATAAATAATAGAATAATATATTTAATTGCCGAAAATAGTCGGAAATAGTGGAATTCACAATATTGTGTAACCTGGATCATTTATGATATATAATTCAGTTTAGAATAGAAATATATTAACGAATATATTTGTAAATGTCATTTGAATGTATAATTTATATTATAATTATAATCGAGCTCGAAATGGTGCAGCAGTTCATAATTTGGTGATTCGAACTTTAAACGAATATACAAAATCCATTTTAAGTCGGATTGTGAAAGAAGAAACGTTCGGAACTGGTGAGGTATAATTTTCTAATGGAAGAGAAAAATCGAGATTTCATTGTGTAGATTGTGAGTTATGTCCAAATCAATTTTTAGAATAGTCGCTATGGAATTCCTTTATAATTTATAACAATTTATTTATATTATAAATGGATTTTCAATATAAATTGAATACTGATTTAATCTAGATTTGAAATGTCGAGATAGAAATTCAGATTGGAATATTTTGGAGCTGCATTATATTCTATGTGAATATATACGATAATATCAATTTATTTATATTTAATTTAATTATTTTTAAATATATTAATATTTAAATGGTTTATTTAGGGCCTTAGAAAATAGCCGTTTTTACAAATGACCTCCAAATTCAACAAAAACAATTTTGTTAGATCCGTAATATTAAATTATTGTTAGATTTTAATTTCCGTGATTTTTGGATTCAGTATGAGATTGTACGAAATTTTAATGTAAAAAACAGTCGATAATTTGACTTTTAAAAACATGTTGTGTGAGCAAACAGGGTCAGAATTCGACGAAACAAGTTTTGTTGGGTCCGTAATATCAAAATGTAATTGTACGTCAAATTTCATCGAAATTGGGTATCGTATGTAGCCTCAGGAATTTTTAAATGACGAATACAAATAACAGTAGCCTATAAACTAACATAAAATTTATTTCTCCTACCCTACAAATACATCATACACCTTCCTAACCCTAATTATTCCTGTGTGTGGTCAAAGCACTTCCTCACCGTCATCATTATCCTTTCCACAGAAAAAAATCGACCTCTTAAAAATTCAGATCTATTCGTAGAAAATCCGACAATTCTAAGTACTTATATATTTGAAACCCTCATCCTTTTATCTTCAAACCCATATACCTTTTCAGGCATTCGAAACTAGATGGGTTCGTTGCTGTATGTTATAGGAGACCGAGGGCTGGAGACAGCCTACTATTAAGGTGGAGAGAGGCGTATTGGAGCACAGCGGTGGGTTTCTGGTGAGGTGCCGCTCCGACCAGCGGAATATGGGTGAGTTCGGTGATTAAAGTTGTCGATCCTTTTTATGGAAACCGCGTTTAAGCTGTCGAACACAATTTTCTTGGTGAGATCGAACTGCACTTGAGTGCTGTGATGTTGAAAAGATGGTGAAGTGATAAGTGGTGATGTCCTTTGTTTGAATTTCAGTGAGGTGTTAAGGTAGAAGAGAGACCTGAAATGATTGTCCATAGGGGGGATTCAATACTGGAGATGATGGGATTTTCAATTCCAGGAAGAAGAATGGGAGCTATTAGTGTCGAGTTCAAATGTTTGGTTTAGAAGGGAGAAATGCAGCAGGTTCTTCTTTTGGGTGTTTCCTAGAACGCGTCTGTGAGTGGGTTGCGAGCTATGCACGAAGAGTTGTGAATGGGTGAAGAGACTGGAGCTGTGTGCGGGTAAGTTATGGAGGAAGATGGGTCAAAGAAATGTTCAAGAAGTTAAAATTGGTTGGTAATGTTAATGGAGAGGAGAGGGGTGTTAAGGTTTGTTCATGTTGAATAACTACAAAGGGTTGACATAAATCCGAATAGGGTAAGACAAGTGTTGAACATTTTCTAAAGGAGTATTAGTTAAACGGGATTAAGGAATTTAAAAGGTTAATTAATTTATATTTAAATAAATCGTTAATCATGTTTAATGCTTAAAATTTGTAAAAGGTACAACTCTTGAGCATATTATCAGAATTTGACGAAATAAGATCCCTTAGGATCGCAGATTTGAGCGCAGCAAGCATGTGAAATTTGGAGTGATTTGGAGCTTGTTTTTATTTATGGTGAAATTATAACGCTCGAATCAAATCGACGACAGTTTATCATTATTTAACGATAAACGGCCAATGTGAGTAAATCTCACTAACTCTGTACAATTGATAAATGATGATTTATTGCTGTGTGTTGATTGTTTGGTTGAATTGCTGATGTATCGTTTGAAATTATAGATAACGATATATATAAATCATTAATCAAATATTGATTTTTGTTTATCATAATATTTCATATTGAAATGAAACCAATGTTATTTATATTGTTTAACTTCTGTGGATGCAGGGAAACAGGTTAGAGGGATCCAACTGGATTCCTCAATATAATAATACTGTTTGTTTTCATATATTGTGATATATGATGTGATATATAATCTGTGATTGATTATGATGACACTGGTCATGTTATGCCATATAAAATAATGGAATTATATAAAGGAAATTTTCAAAGTGAATATTGAAAATGAAATATTTTTATATAAAATATATAGAATTATATAAAGGGATTTATATAAAATAATAGAATTATATAAAAGGATTTATATAAAATAATTAGAATTATATAAAAGGATTTATATAGAATAAATAGAATTATATAAAAGGATTTATATAAAATGTATAGAATTATATAAAAGGATTTATATAAAATAAATAGAATTATATAAAAGGATTTATATAGAATAAATAGAATTATATAAAGGGAATTATAAATGAGATTTAAGTGTTAGAAATAAAAAGGAGATTTGTATGAATAATTCTGCAAATAAAAATATAAATAGAATTTGGATATTTCGTTATAAATATGAAATCGAACCGTTTGATTATATATAGACATATTATTCACATTTTATGTGAAAAAATTAGATTAAAGTAAATATTTTGCAAATAAGATATTATAAAGGAAATTGGGGTTTGAATTAGGAATTTAAATGGAATTACTGAAATCAGAAACTAACTGAAAATTAGTTGAGTTGAATGGCTTTCTGGGTATCGATCTGATGTTGGTTTCGGCCTTCGGGGTTTATACTTGGGAAGTTGTTCTCTTACTAGTTTACAGTTAGAGACTGATAGAGGTGGAAAGATATTGATGCGTGAATCAGAAATGGAAACGTTTTCCAAAGTTAACAATGTATATTTTCTAATTTTAGAAAATAAGGAATTTATGAATATAGGGAAATGATAAATGGGAAATGAAATGATGACTGATCGGTAAGATTTCCATTTGGGAATACGACCGTTGTTTATACACATGTTTTCGTTTGATAGTTAAATCTCCAACTATCAAAGATTTTGACCATTTTCGTTGTCAATACGGAGATACCGGGATCAGATATATTATCTGAAAACCACTCCGTATGGCATTAGCGTTGCGAGTCAAATATGGTGAAGATAAGTGAAGACAGAGTTATGCAAGGGCTATCTTATTTACCGAATAGTGGCTTCGGTCTATCCAGTCCCAGGACGACCTGTATGAAAGAATGCCTGATGAAGTATATTTAATAGATAGCGTAAGTTGATCTCTTCAAACGTATTTACGTTTGGTGGCGGAGGAATTCATTTCTCTTAGCTATTTACCCGTGATATGTTTGGAGAAATCAATTTGTGATTTGGCGAGTATGTCGATGTGACATTCAAAGTGAATAAATGGTGTCAGAGATAAGCGTGGCCTCAAGCCTCACGACCAGGAAATGGTATAAAAGTGGGTAGGTCGCATGGCTAAGTTGTTAGCTGCCAATTAGGGTGTATTGTCACCTGATCTAGAGAAATTCCATTTACTTCTATAATCTATATCGATGTTGTACCTTTTGGGAAACGGTCGCCGATCTCAACCATTGGGGATAATACATTCGGTACACTCAAGCGAAATGAGTGACCGGTCATGTTTAGCCTGGGTTACAAGATGTTCTTGTTGAACCTGATGTATTCCTCTCTAGAGATACACTGTCGGAAGGTGGTCCCATACCTTGCCAGTCGGAATTCATTACCCAATAAGTGCTCATGGTTTTTTATTATATATTATGTATGTAGTACGTGAGATGAAAACGTTCTGCTAGATGATTATTATATTATGGTTGATAGGCACTATTATAATATCAAATGATTTGATATAAAGATTATCGCTGCTTTCAAAAGGATTTTTGAATCATTAAATCAAGTGTTTTGGATTTTCAAAAGGGAAAAACCCGTTCCGTGTTATATGGCGTGGTCTTATGAAATATCGTTTAATTTCTCAAACTGTTTTAAATGTTTTTACTCATACCAGTCCCATGACTGACCCGGAGTATATTTTGTTTTGTTTTCCCTAAAATCTTGGGTGCCCAATTTTGTATGGGCAGCCAAGTAGTCAGGATTTTACAGATAAAATGGGAGCTTGGAGCAGGAGGCTTCAGGAATTTATAGCAATTTTTATTTCCGCTGTGATGTAAGCGTCATACTCTAATGATGATATGTATATACAAATTACAGATTTGTATTTAAAATTTATGCTGTATACTATATTTTGTTCGTTCCGCTGTGAGATTCATGTTACTCTGATGTTGTATTGGTGATCTTCTTCTTCTTCTATTCTAATTTTCTATCTTATCTATTCTCACCCTCTAACTTCTTTCATTAACTATCCGGTATTTGTGATGCTTGGATGGTCGACATTGAGTTTATGTCGATAACCAGGATCGCGAAAACCAGGGTCGTTACAGTGGTATCAGAGCTAAAGGTTAAGTGATTACCTTGGCTCTGTGGCGTAACTCAGTAAAGATGGGGTTAGTAATTCCCTAGATTGAGTTTGAGTGTATATATATAAGTGCGTATTTGTTATTCAATATAAAATGGTTTTATATTGTGGAGATTTATTGATTGAGTTGTTTATGGGTTCCGGTCGATCAGTTTGATCCACTATATCGGTATGAGTTTATAAACACTTGAATACGATGAACCGACATGATATGTTTTGAAAAGAGGGTAAATGATATAATTTTACCCAAATCATATTTTGATATAAAAGTATGATAAATATTGGAAATATTATCATATATTTAATTATTGGTTGTGATTATAATCAGATAAGATTATAATTGAGACGATTATGTAAAAAACCAGTCAAATTTCGTATAAGTATTACAAAGTGAAGTAAATCTGAATTTAAATTAAAACTGAAATTAAAACTCTGGAAATTTGATAGGTGGTTGTAAATGAATATGGATTGGATATAAGAGAATTTTAAAATCTTGGGAGATTTTAAATTGTTTTAAAGCATTGTAAATGGTATTTTGAAATGAATTTTGAAATGGAAGTGTTTAGATATGGTTTTAAAAGTGATATAGTACTGAACTCTCTTCGATAGCTGGAAATAGATTCCGATAATGATCATGACATCATCGGTGTTCATTTTCGAGTTGTAAGTGAAGGATTACGGCCAAAAATTTTGTTTTGGAAATGTTTTGCGAAAACAAGTTGTTTGAATTTTGAAAAGGATTATTTGATTTTTTTTGAGAAAAGCAAAGTGGCTTAAGAACTCCCAAGAAAAAGAATGTTGAATTATAATGGACTGATCGTTAAAATTAAAAACAAGATAAATAATATTTGTGAAAGAAAACTGAAATTGAAATTAATTAATTAATGAAGTTTATGGATAAAACTTAAAGAGGTTAAGTAAATTGGATTGGTGAGTTAAGGATTTGGAATCGAGAATGAAACTCGAGTTGAAATGAGATCTGTTTTGAATATAAGCGAATGAATTGATTGGAGTTGACTGAGATGACATTGATATATGTTGAATTGGTAATAGATGCAAAGTGTATAATGATATTCCCGACAAAAAGGTACAAGTTTATATTTCTATTGTATATGAGATTTATGAGCAGAATTGGCAAGCCGCTTGGCTGTTTGATTTTCTTTTGGGTTGGAGATGGCCTAGAGAGGCGAGTTGTAGTTGTACCGATTGAGCCGTACAAAGGAGGTGCTGGCGAAATTTTTCGAAATTTTCGGGTGTTAGAAAATTTTTGGATTTTTGAAAATATTCGTTGATAAGAATTAATTAATATTTTAATTGAAATTAATTGGTTCAATTGAAATTGAAAAAGAAGTAAACAAATAATTAAGGGGGAAGAATATAACAACCCATATTTCTAACGGATAATAAATAATTTATTTAATTATTTAAATAATGGTTTGGTAATTAAAAATGACTAGAATTAAATAATATTGAATATTTAATTAATATAAATAATAGAATAATATATTTAATTGCTGAAAATAGTCGGAAATAGTGGAATTCACAATATTGTGTGAACTGGATCATTTATAATATATAATTCAGTTTAGAATAGAATTATATTAATGAATATATTTATAAATGCCATTTGAACGTATAATTTATATTACAATTATAATCGAGCCCGAAATGGCGCGGCAATTCGTAATTTGGTGATTCAAACTTTAAACGAATATACAGAATCCGTTTTAAGCCGGACTTCTGTGAAACAAGAAACGTTCGGAGCTAGTGAGGTGTATTTTTCTAATGGAAGAGAAAAATCGATCAGATTTCATTGTGTAGATTGTGAGTTATGTCCAAATCAAATTTTAGAATAGTCGTTATGGAATTCCTTTATAATTTGTAATGATTTATTTATATTATGAATGGATTTTCAATATAAATTGAATACTGATTTAATCTGGATTTGAAATGTCGAGATAGATATTCAAATAGGAATATTTTGATGCTGTATTATATTCTGTGTGAATATATATGATGATATTTATTTATTTATATTTAATTTAATTATTTTTAAATATATTAATATTTAAGTGGTTTATTTAGGGCCTTAGAAAATAGTCGTTTTTACAAACGGCCTCCGAATTCAACGAAACCAATTTTGTTAGATTCGTAATATTAAATTATTGTTATATTTCAATTTCCGTGATTTTTGGAGTTAATATGCAGCCGTACGGAATTTTAATGTGAAAAACAGTTGATAATTTGACCTTTAAAAATATGTTGTGTGAGCAAACGGAGTCGGAATACGACAAAACAAGTTTTGTTGGGTCCGTAATATCAAAACGTAACTGTATGTCAATTTTCATCGAAATTGGGTATCTTATGTGGCCTTGGGAATTTTTAAATGATGTATACAAATAACGGTAGCCTATAAACTAATATATTATTTATTTCTCCTACCTTATAAATACATCATACACCTTCCTAACCCTAAGTATTTCTGTGTGTGGTTAAAGCACTTCCTCACCATCATCATTCTCCTTTCCACAGACAAAAATCGGCCTCTTAAAAATTCAGATCTATTCGTAGAAAATCCGACAATTTGAAATACTTATATATTAAAGACCCTCATCCCTTTATCTTCAAACTCACATATCTTTTTAGGCATTAGAAACTAGATGGGTTCACTTTCGTATGTTATAGGAGACCGAGGGCCAGAGATAGCCAACTATTGAGGTGGAGAGATGCATATTGGAGCACGACGGTGGGTTTCTGGTGAGTAGCCGCTCCGATCGGCGGAATATGGGTGAGTTTGGTGATTAAAGTTGTCGATCCTTTTTCTTGAAACCGCGTTTTAGCTGTCGAACACAATTTTCTTGGTGAGATCGAACTGCACTTGAGTGCTGTGATGTTGAAGAAATGGTGAAGTGATAAGTGGTGATGTCCTTTGTTTGAATTTTAGTGAGGTGTTAAGGTAGAAGAGAGGCCTGAAATGATCGGCCATGGGGGGATTCAATACAGGAGATGATGGAATTTTCAGTTCCAAGAAGAAGAATGGGGAGCTATTACTGTCAGGTTAAAATGTTTTTTATAGAAGGGAGAAAGGTAGCGGGTTCTTCTTTTGGTTGTTTCCTGGAATGCGACTGTGAGTGGGTTGCGAGCTATGCATGAAGAGTTGTGAATGGGTGAAGAGACTGGAGCTGTGTGCGGGCGAGTTATGGAGGAAGATGTGTCAAAGAAATGTTCAAGAAGTTAAAATTGGTTGGTAATGTTAATGGAGAGGAGAGGGGTGTTAAGGTTTGTTCATGTTGAATAACTACAGAGGGTTGACATAAATCCGAACAGGGAAAGACAGGAGTTGAACGTTTTCTGAAGGAGTATTAGTTAAACAGGAATAAGGAATTTAAAAGGTTAATTAATTTATATTTAAATAAATTGTTAATCATGTATAATGCTTAAAAAATTTAAAAGGTATAACTCTTGAGTATATTATCAAAATCTGACGAAACAAGATCCCTTGGGATCGCAGAGACGAGTGCTGCAAGCATGTGAAATTTGGAGTGATTTGGAGCTCATCTCCATTTATGGTGAAATTATAACTCCCGAATCAAATCGACGACAGTTTAACGTTATTTAACGATAAACAACAAATGTGAGTAAATCTCACTAACTCTGTACAGTTTATATTTTTATAAATATAATTTAATATTGATAAATGATGATTGATTGTTGTGTGTTGATTGTTTGGTTGAATTGCTGATGCATTGTTTGAAATTATAGATAACGATACATATAAATCGTTAATCAAATATTGATTCTGTTTATCAGAATATTTCATATTGAAATGAAATCGATGTTATTTATATTGTTTAACATCTGTGGATGCAGGGAAACAGGTTGGAGGGATCCAACTGGATTCCTCAACATTATAATATTATTTGTTTTCGTATATTGTGATATATGATGTAATATATAATCTGTGATTGATTATGTTGACACTGGTCATGTTATTTGGTATTTTAAATGGCATATGAAATACTGGAATTATATAAAGCAAATTTTCAAAGTGAATATTGAAAATGATTTTTTTTATATAAAATGTATAGAATTATAAAAAGGACTTATAAAAAAATAATAGAATTATATAAAATGATTTATATAAAATAAATAGAATTATATAGAAGGATTTATATAGAATAAATAGAATTATGTAAAAGGATTTATATAAAATGTATAGAATTATATAAAAGAATTTATATAAAATAAATAAAGTTATATAAAAGAATTTGTATAGAACAAATAGAATTATATAAAGGGAATTATAAATGAGATTTAAGTGTTAGAAATAAAAAGGAGATTTGTATGAATAATTCTGCAAATAAAAATATAAATAGAATTTGGATATTTGGTTTTAAATACGAAATCGAACCGTTTGATTATATATAGACATATTATTCACATTCTATGTGAAAATTTAGATTAAAGTAAATATTTTGCAAATAAAATATTATAAAGAAAATTGGGGTTTGAATTAGGAATTTAAATGGAATTACTGAAATTATAAACTGATTGAAAATTAGTTGAGTTGAATGGCTTTTTGGGTATCGATCTGATGTTGGTTTCGGCCTTCGGGGTTTATACTTGGGAAGTTGTTCTCTTACTAGTTTACAGTTAGAGACTGATAGAGGTGGAAAGATATTGATGCGTGAATCAAAAATGGAAACGTTTTCCAAAGTTAATAATGTATATTTTCTAATTTTAGAAAATAAGAAATTTATGAATATAGGGAAATGATAAATGGGAAATGAAATGATGATTGATCGGTAAGATTTCCATTTGGGAATACGACCGTTGTTTATACATATGTTTTCCTTTGATACATAAATCACTGACTATCAAAGATTTTTACCATTTTCGTTGTCAATACGGAGAAACCGGGCTCAGATATATTATCTGAAAACCACTCCGAATGGCATTAGCGTTGCGAGTAAAATATGATGAAGATAAGTAAAGACGGAGTTATGCAAGGGCTATCTTGTATACAGAATAGTGCCCTCGGTCTTTTCAGTCCCAGGACGACCTGTGTGGAAGAATGTCTGACTGAGTATATTTAATAGATCGCGTAAGTTGATCTCTTCAAACGTATTTACGTTTGGTGGCAAAGGAATTTGTTTCTCTTAGTTGTTTACCCATGATATGTTTAGAGAAATCAATTTGTGATTTAGCGGGTATGACGATATGACATTCAAAGTGAATAAATGTGCGATCTGTCAGAGATAAGCATGGCCTCAAGCCTCACGACAAGGAAATGGTATAAAATCGGGTGGGTCGCAATGCTAAGTGGTTAGCTGCTAATTAGGGTGTATTGTCAGCTGATCTAGAGAAATTCCATTTACTTCTATAATCTATTTCGATGCTATCTCTTTCGGGTCACGGTTGCTGATCCCAACTATTGGTAATAATACATTTGGTACACTCAAGCGAAATGAGTGACCGGTCATGTTTAGCCTAGGTTACAAGATGTTCTTGTTGAACCTGGTGTATTCCTCTCTAAAGATATACTGTCGGAAGGTGGTCTCATACCTTGCCAGTTGGAATCCATTACCCAATAAGTGCTCACAGTTTTTGATTATATATTACGTATATAGAACGTGAGATGAAAGCGTTTTGCTAGATGATTATTATATTGTGGTTGATAGACACTATTATAATATCAAATGATTTGATATAAAGATTATCGCTGCTTTCAAAAGGATTTTTGAATGATTGAATCTAGTGTTTTGGATTTTCATAAGGGAAAAACCCGCTCTTTGTTATACGGCGTGGTCTTATGAAATATCGTTTAATTGCTCAAACTGTTTTAAATGGTTTTACTCATACCAGTCCCATGACTGACCCGGAGTTTATTTTGCTTTGTTTTCCCTAAACCCTTGGGTGTCATATTTTGTATAGCCAGTCAAGTAGTCAGGATTTTACAGATATACTGAGAGTTTGGAGCAGGAGGCTTCAGGATTTAATAGCAGTTGTTATTTCTGCTGTGATGTAAGTGTTATACTCTAATGATGATATGTATATACAAATGACAATTTTGTATTTAAAATTTATGTTGTATACTATATTTTGTTCGTTCCGCTGTGAGATTCGTGTTAATATGACGTTGTATTGGTGATCTTCTTCTTCTTCTATTCTAATTTTGTATCTTATCTGTTCTCACCCTCTAACTTCTTTCATTAACTATCTGGTATTTCCGATGCTTGGATGGTCGACATTGAGTTTATGCCGATAACCAGGATCGCGAAAACCCGATCCGTTACAATAAACCTACTCATCCCGAGATTGGGTTATCCAATTATAGCGAAGCTTGTAAGCTTTGTGACCCAAGAAATCCGTCCCGTGTTCAAATAGGTAACAAAAATATGAACTAAGTTGGGTTATTTGAGCGTTCCAACTATTTGGAGTGCGGAAATATGAATTTCCACTCCCAAACAGTTGGATTTTCCCTTACATGGTTGTCTGGTTGGTTGATCTGTTTATGAGAGTGTTCATCTTGGATATATTTTGTCCTTTAAGTGTTTTTCAATGTTATGTGGTGTTCATCTTGAATTTATTGGAGATTAGTACTGGTTAATCGCTATGTATAAGAAAACGAATCTTAATCCACAGTGTATTTAAAATTATAAAATCCTGAAATTTTCATAGGAAACTCATACAAGTATAAACAAATGTCAAAGTATGATTCAAATGAATAAAAATGTTTTAGGAAATTTTGTGATGTTTTGGCACATAAGTATAACTTGATATGCATTGCTAATATATTCGTATAGAAATCCACATGGAAGTTCTTTGCATGAGTTTTCAAGGAAGATCAAACAAACTACTATGCAAACATTTTAGTAAATTTGGTATTGCAATACCTATATACACATAAACAAATGACAACATGCGTACCAAAACACAAATATGTTATCAAAGATAGATTTAAATGTTGCATTGGACCAAATTATACATTAAAATTGTTGCGTGTCTTTCTTTCAGAATTTTGTTGGAGGAAGTGAAGGATATATTTTTCTGTTAATGTAGGACAAACAAATGGCAACACGCATGCCATGGGGCGTGTATATTATTACACAAAATATTGTTAACTGTGTGCAGCTTTGATGAATTTAGGTATATAATATTTTCCAAGATTTAAGCTCGTTCGATCTTCCATTATTTAAGTACTTGTAGATTAGAACTGCAAACCTAGAAATGATTACCTACGTCTTCTCTCTAACTTGTGTCTACATACATTCTTATAGTACTATTTTTATGGAGTTGCTTTCACAAACTTGTTTGCATAGTCATTTAGGTAGATTTAGTGCTTTTTTTTTGTTATGGTTGTTTTTTTCTATTTGAAGGGATGTTTTGTGCTATGTAAATGCATGTGGTGATGACCAGTTGTTGACATGTGAGTCTTGTTCCTATCTATGTAAGTGCAATCACGAATTGTATTGCCATTGAAGTTTCTAGCATTTTCAATGACTAGTGACTACAAAGACAGCTTGAGAACTCTGTGCTGGTTAGTGATACCATATTGTTGCCACACTCTATTGGTGACAAGCGACTGCTTCAGCTTGCTGAATTGCTAATCCAAGAGTGGATGTACCCGCGGCTTGCTGCTCGGAAACATCTACCACAAGCCTGCTGCTCCGAAACAGCAAGCCATGGCTTGCTGTTTAGAAGTAGCAAGCTCAGGCTTGCTGTTCCAGCAAGCCATGGCTTTCTTTTTCGAAACAACAACCCACGAATACATCCACTCTTGGCTCATATTATTTTGCTGTAATTTGTTGATTGCGGATATAGTAAAAATAGATGTTGAGTTTATATTATTTTGTAGTAGGTATTATAAGTTAAATATGTTAATTTTTATTTGATCACTAATCATTAAATTTCATCCGTATGGGTGAGTGAAGAATAATGTTGATGTAGCATATGCAAGGATGTTTTCTTGAAGTTTATTTTGGTATCAGTGCAGTAAGTTTATTTTGCAGTAGGAAAGACTTTTATTTTGGTGGTGGCTTTGTAGTAGGAATGCACATGATGTCTTTGTTTACAAACTTTGTTTGTGGATTGTGTTCAGTTTGACTAATGGAAGCGACTATTAGACATGTTTTTATATAATTATTTATTTTTCATTTGATTTTTTGGTGAAGCGGCTGTACTATGATAATAGTATAGACTAGGGCAATAATATGTGTGCAAATGTAACATCATGATATGGATGCGGTAAATTTAGCTCCAGTAGACGACAGCATTAACAAATTGTTGTGCAAATATTAGTGTTGGCGTTTCATAAACGCTGATAAAACCTTGTTAATCTTTTACTGCGTGTAAGGACACAGTGATTTTCGGCCCTGAAAATCGATATAAATACATTTACCATATATCATGCCGGCCTTCCAAACACCGAAAACACCGAAACATTATTAGAAAGAAATTAGATGGTGAGATAAGAAAGAAAGAAATATTAGAATAGAAGAAGAAGAAGAACCAACCCAACACAGAGTCAGAGTCTCACATCGTAGCGGGACAAAATATAATGCAGAAACAAATCTTTATCGAGAGCTTTTAAAAATACTTACAATATCAGAGAACATCAACACCGCTAGACATTTATAATAATCTGCCCTCATATACAACACACAACAGAATACACATCATATATATAATATGTCTTAACTTCTCCAGCTCGTCTCTGGACTTCGCAGCATCCGATAACCCGGACCTGTACATCCCGGTCTAACCCAAGCATTTACAAAACACCGGGTCAGTCTGGTGAACCAGAGTGAGAAAACACACTAAATTTTAAGGGTATCACACATCTTGATTTTTAAGTTCAAAATCTTTTCGAAAGAAAAGAATAATTATAAGTCCAAATCCACACATAAATACGGACAGTTTTTACCTTACGATAACCTAAAATATTTTTGAAATCAATATCTTTTCTGATATTATAATAGTGTCTAAACACAAGTAGATATCAATCTAGTAGAATGCTTGCATCTCACGCTCCACATATATAGTATACAATTAAAACCGCGGGCGCTTATTGGAGATTGGATTCTGACTACGATGAGGTATGAGATCACCTGCCGATAGTGTATCTCTAGAGGGGAATACACTGGTTTCAACAAGAACGTCTTGCAACACGGCCCACACATGACCAACCAATCATTTCGCGTGAGTGTATCAAATGTATATCACAACGGTTGGGCTCAAACCACCGTTTCTCGAAAAGGGACAGCATCGAAATAGATTAAAAAAGAAAAAGGAATTTCTCTAGATGGGTGATTATACACCTAATGGGAGCGACCCACATAGCCATGCTGCCTGCCCGATTTTTGTCATTTACCGGTTGTGAGGCTTGAGGTTAAAATTATCTTTTGGAACACCTGGTCACCATTCACTCTGAATGTCACATCGTCAGATCCTCCAGATATCACTAATTGACGTCCAAAAAAAACTCTAGTTGGAAGCTAAGAGAATGTGCACTTCTCCGACATCAACTTGGTACGCTTGAAAATATCAACGTACGTGACTCTTTTGGAAATACTCTGTCAGACATCCTTCCATACAAGTCATCCAGGAACAGGATGAACCGAAGGTACTCTCCTACTGCACCTAATATAGGAATCACCCCATGGATCAGTAGCGAGTAGTCCTTGCAATCCGTAGATTCCAACCACGACAGAATCACAGTTTATCTCTAGGAGCTAACCAAAGATTATTAGCGGTTCTTCCGTTTAATGAAGTTCCACGGTCTTCAATGCTCCATCTCGATCATCTTCTGATATCTTCACATATTTATTGGTCGGAATGGTTTTCGATTATAAATTCGATCCCGGTCTTTCCGTACCAACAATCGCATTGGACAGGTTTGATAGTCGGTTATTTAACTATCAAAATAATTAGTGATTCAATCATGAAAATCCAATGAGTTCACGGGTTCAGTATTCATCACCCCTTGGCCTTTTAATTAAAAAAAATGTAAATTTAAAAATCTTAAATATTTCGATATTATGAGTATAACTTTTCACTTCTTATCATAAGATTATTCTTTAAATAGTTTCATTTTTAATACTTAGGAAAATCCTGTATCATATCCAATTTTCTATTTTTACTTTCAAACCATTAGCCACATTATTATCTATAATTGGAAAATCAACTTAACTTATTACTCGTAAAACAACGTTACGAAGTATCTTTTATTCATTACTCGAAAACAATAATCCACGCTTATCCTTATAGAATCAAACTCAACTTTACGTCTCCTTTCTGACTCGAAAATATCGTTATAACTTCATGCAACCTCTTTTTATTTCCCTTTTCACTTTGGAATTCTCGTTATATATATACATACATACATATATATATTCCCAGTCTTCACTAAACGTTGCATTATTATTTCTCTAACGGAAATAATAAATTATCACTAAACCCATTTACCCTTACAGCTAATATCATCCTTGGATAATCTTGATGTCGTTAAAGTTGGGGTATTTTAACTACCTCTCAGACCTTGACCAACAACGTTCTTATCTTCAGATGGACAAGAGCTGTAACTCAATAATTCATTCCAATATCCACACAAATTCCGTTTAACTATTTATTCAAATACAGTTTCATAAAACCTTCTTACTTCTTGAAAATCTCTTTCACGGGTATAACTCATATTTCTTAATTCCATAATTAAGTAATTCTTCATATAAACATCACCTTTTTAACCTCAGCCTCTTTAAACCAAATTTAACTTATACTCAAATTTAGTTATACCACCATATGACCTAATCCTTTACCAAATTCACTTTTACCTATCTTCCCAATCCATCCAACTATTTCCCCGCTTTGGAGATCTTATTTCAATTTTCCTCTTTTTACTTAATCTCATTTTTTTAGTAATGTTAATTTAATTTGAAATTAACGCTTTTACACTTTAAATCCCATTTATATAACCCTGGTTTATTATAAACCCTTTCTCTCAATTTCCTTTTTACTTAATTTAAATAATTAAGTAACATTTATTTAAGCTATCATATTCACCTAAAATTCTCTTTATAACTTCGTTATAAAAATTCGGGTTTAAAATATAAAACTCGTTCGTAAAACCTTTCACCAATCAATTGGATTTCATTTCGATTTCGGTTACTTTTTAAATGTATTTTAATTAAAATTTAATCTCCTAAATTATTATTAAAATAATAATTTACTTAAATCATTAACTACTGTAAAAATAGTTAATTTCTCTATTAACTAAAATAAATGGTAAATCCTTCTTAAAACCTCTTATTAAAATTAAACCAATATTCATTAAACTATTTTATTAGATTAATTCAAAACAAACTAATTTAATAATTAACTCCAGTTAAATGGTTGACTTTAGTCAACTCAAAACAGGTTATCTACTTAACTGATTCCCATTTCATTCTCCCTTTAAATTAAGTAAAAAAATACAATTAAATTAAATAATTCCATTTACTTGTTTCTTTACAAAACAATTATTCAAATTTTAACCATTAGGTTAGTCTCTATTCACTTATTTATAAATCTGATTACCATTAGAATTTACGTTATAAAATCAATTAATCATTAATTAATTAAATAATAAATATTTATTTCCATTTTAACAAACTTTTATTCAAAATAAAATATATTCCAAAATCTATCTCCAGTTATAAAATAAATTTTATAACTTCAGTTCTATCGATCCACCTGACGGTAAATCAATATAAAACAAAACAATTTATTCCTATGCCATTTACTCAACCAATATTGCCCATTGGTTAAAACAAAACACAGATTGAATTTTCAGTCCATGATCACTAATCAAATCAATTACCCAATCATGGCAGTTCATATATGATAATAAAATAAATAATATATTTGAGGAATACCGTTGGATCCCTCCAACCTGTTCGTCCCTGTATTAAAACGGTTATCTCAAATCAGGTCAATCACTTCCATTTAACTGATAATTTCTATAACAGTAAATAACAACTATTTCACATCAACCAATTAAAAAACAATTCAATCAGTTCAAACGATTAAACACGTTTATTAATAAACGTGACCAATAAGGTAAGTTACCTTCATTGGATCGAATCGTTAAAATAACGATTTGGTATTTCACTGAAATTAAACAACGGTTTAATTTCATCAGTTAAATCAATCAATAATTATATAATTAGCAAACAGTCATGCATCAACAATCAGAGCACATAAAATGAAAACCCAATTTATATAAAATATAAATGGGAAAAACTGAGTGAGTTTAACTCACCTTGAGTTGATTTGATGTTTTAATAGTTCGTTTCAGTTAAATTAAACAAGCGTTTAATTTATCTGAAAATCCAGTCGATTCCAATTTTGTCCAGTTCTGTTTGGCCAATTCAAAAATGTAGATCTTCTTATCATGATTCCAATGCAATTTATTTGGTTAAATTCTGTTAACAAACATATGAGTTATAACTGACATAAGTTTATGGATTATTTTCAATAAATAAATTTTATTCAACTAATACTAATCATCAGTTAATTACTTTGTTAGATAGTTTAATCAGTCTCCTTCGTCATTTGTTCTTGTTTCCGATAGTCCGTCCACAATCAAACCCTGTCATGAATCATAACACGTATAAGTTATATGATTTAATTATATGACTAACTTTAAATTTATAATAATTATTTAAAAACT
Organism: Allium sativum; assembly: GCA_030737875.1. Classification (NCBI taxonomy): domain Eukaryota; kingdom Viridiplantae; phylum Streptophyta; class Magnoliopsida; order Asparagales; family Amaryllidaceae; genus Allium; species Allium sativum. Next base: position 2,161,814 of record JASFAX010000020.1, read on the forward strand.
AATTACGTTTCTATTTTAGAGACGATTAGTTAATTTCTCTGAGGCTTCTGAAACCCAGGCCGACATTTTCCCTTTGATTACCTCATATACGCTGAGCCTCAATCCAGTTTTTACCTTGTTCCATTATGTACATGAGTACAACTATATAGAGTTTAGAACATTATTTAAATAATTTGTTATTTAGTCATTATGGGTTTAAATTATTTAAGTAACTTAATTAAACTTAACTAATCACTATCAGAACCAATCAAGAACCCTTCACACGTTATAACTTAGGTCGATCCTCCTGTCAGTTCTCTTACAGTCTTCACTTATTTTGTTTCCAACACAATACTGTTGTTCATTTGCTTCTTCATTTATTTTGCTCCTGCCAAGAGAATCCACGATTTTCATTTTTTTCCGCAAGTTAAATTAAGTGATGAAATATAATTCCTAGTTTATACTTAACGATATATTACATAGTTGACAATGGGATCAAAAGGCCCGGTTCCTCCTTCCTGTTGTTTTCTTGCCCGCATTCTAGCTTCTGATCCCAGGTGACAACATACGCACGCTCCATAAAGTCCACCCACGCGCCGGAGTTTGACCATTGGACCATCATCGAGGGCCCCAGAAACAACTTCCTCGCCACCCTCTATGATCGACCCTGACCTCGTCCGCCCTCGTGCCTTCCTTCGCCACTGATACTTCCTCGAACATCGTGAGTTCCGGCGCTGATTCTAGCTACTGTCGGTTACAGAAAATGATCACCACCGCTGAAGGGGTGGATATCAATATGCTGATTCATTTTGTAGTTAGAAGTTTGATGGATTAGTTGATGGATTTAAAGCAACAGAAGGAGGAAGGATCGAATTATCATGTTCATTTGTTTTGGTCATGGCGGCAGAAATTCCATTTGACCAGGGAAAACATTTTGACGTAGCGATTTAGGGTTACATTGCCCTTATATAGGAAATAGGGAAGAATTAAATATTATTTTATTCTATAACTTTGCAGTGAAGAAATATTCCAAAACAACTACAATCGACTCCCTTTTTTCCCGATACAAATGCTAATCCTATCATAAAAAATATTCCAAACCTGATGGGACAGGTTTCGTCGAATTCCGAGGTTGTTTGCGAAAAGTCCTTTATAATTATCGATGAAAAATCAAGCGTTTAAAATCACTAAAATTACCGGAAAAAATCCAATAAATCTGAGACCTTGACATTTTACTAGACCTTTTCCTTACAGATCCAATGAAACTTGTTTCGCTCAAATCGGAGTTCATTTGGCCAGTCGTTTATTCGTTTAATGTTACCCATGTTTGAATTGACCAGAAAAATATAATTGATTAAGGCGTTTATCAATGCCACAATCAAACGGTAAGTCCGATTGACACAAAAATTGAAAATATAACAAAAATTAATTAATACGAATCCAACGGCACTAGTTTTGTCACATTCTAAGACTGTTTCCCGGTGCGTAATTTTTACACTCACCGCAAATGCATTTTGGACGCCAGTTTACCCGATCTTCAAAAATAACAAACTATATACCTATCCTGACTCTAATCGACGATACAAACTCAACGGAACTGGTTTCGTAGCTTAATTTGACCATCTTCTCGAGTTACACTCAAATACCTCTTTATTGAATTAAATTAATTTAGTGTGACGAAAAGGGATTTCGCTCGGTCCGAACCAGTCGCTAAACCGACCCAGACCGTTCGAAATGCCCGATCGTTTGAGAACAGGACAAAACAGAACGCATACGAAAGAACATTTCACTGTATATTACAACAATGCATCAGATTACAAGAATATACAGAGTATAAACAAATAAATATTACACAGAAATATCAGAGATTCAAATTACATTTAAATACATCGCAGCGGAAAATAATACAATACACAACTAGAAGAGATATACGGATACAAAGCTTTCCGGATATCATTCCAGCTGTAAACCAGGATCCTGTAAATATAAATCTGCAAAACCAAAACTACTAGCTGCCCGTGTCGAAAATAAGGGCACCCAGAGTTTAGGTTAAAACAATAAACTCCAGGTCAGTCATGTGACTGGTGTGAGAACTAAAACAGTTAATCTTTATTTTAAAGTTAGGTAAATCAAGGGACCACGCCATATAACACGGAACGGGTTTCCTCCCAAGAATACCAGTGCATATAACAAACAGCGCAATGCTAAATAAAGAAAAATGAAGCTGTTATAAGACCCAGGTCCTGTCACACAATGCAACGCAAGCCGGGGGATAGGGTTTTCCCTTATAACAGCCAAAGAATGCTTGATACGTTTAAAACAAATCGTTCGATACCATTATAAGTGCATAGTGTATAAAACAACTTCAAATCATAAGTATCAATCATAGGCGGCATGGGTACCATATATCATGTCGCCATACTAGTTCTACAATTAAAACCGCAAATGTCGTATTGGAAGTTGGGTTATCATTTATGGTATGAACCGAGGCTAGGGACAAGATCCTCACCGATTCGAGACTGTCTAGCCCGAGCCTCAGGAACAGCCGCAACTGCCCCTTGGATCGTCAGGGCCGGTCCACCGATGTGGATTATTATGCCTGAACACTGCGTTTCCCCGCCCTTTGGGGCGTAAGCCTGGCCCGTCAGCCGACCAGAAGCATCGGCCGAAACCGATATCACGAGACGCCTCGCTTTTCAGCAAGTAATAATAAGCAACATCCACATGAGTCAAACTCGTCAGCCAGTTCAAGCACTGATGCCACTCCTAACTAGAAAGAAACGCATGTCCTCCCTGATGTCCGTCTCCCGTTTTTAGTTCATACCGGGTGTGATACTCGCGAATCAACGTTACACAAAGCTACGCCACACAAGGTCGTGCTTTGATCATCAACTACAAGACTTTGCTTTTCAACAAAAGCCTTGATCCATGCAACTCAACATGCCACATTGTCAGTCCATACTGTACCACTGATTTCTGCTAATATATAACCTCTAGGCTCGTACGTCTCAGAGAAGGGTGTATAGCAAGAGAATAAATTCTCTGCCACCAAACAGATATATATTTAGCAGAGATCACCAATACGGTATAAAGGAATACAACGTCAGACACACTATCCATTTACAAGTCCGTTCTGGGTCTGAACGAAACCGGAGGCACTTTCCTCGCATATCCATCCATCTCCAAGTACGTCTGGACGACCACCAACTATTTCCATCCTCTTGGGTGTACAGCCCAATCAGGATCGTCGGTAATTATCCAAACGATGTGAAGACTTCCGGTCTTCAACCACCGTCTTCATCTTCGACATATCGTCGAATCGGTTATTTAGAATGGGTATAAACCCGGCCTTTCCGAACAACCCGCGTATATTAAAAATAAATGTTGCATAAACACAACATACGCCTCATTCCAATTCATTAGTTACTAACCGTAAATTAATCAAGAGAATAATTCCTCAATTATTAACCTCGAAGGCCGAAACCAACATCAGATCAATATCCAGAAAACCATTCTGCATAGCTAACCGACAGTTAGTTTCTAAATTTCACATTCATAGGGAAAGGTTCCCATTAATTTTATCCAAGATAAATTTCTTGAATTTATTCTTTAATCTATTTTTGAATATCAATTCAAACAAGTCAGGATTATCGAACCTTACCGAAGTAATCATTTGTTTTAATTTCTCAATCCCAACCTATTCATCCCATGAAGTAAAACTGGTTATACTTCATATCTAACACCACGGTGTTATCGGTAAATTCAATTACCATTTCACGTTCAAATCTAATTAAAGATTTAACTATCGCCTGGAGCAAAACTGGTGGTACTCTATTTTCGATCTTTTCAATCTAATTAAAGATTCATTAAAACTCCACTTAGTTTTAATCTTTAACTGGGTTAAAGAATCAGTGTCATTTAAAACACAGTTCACGATAAACCCAAAATCACATTCATTAATTATCGGGTTAAAGAACGAGTGTTATTTAAAACACTGTCCACGATAAACCCAAAAATCAATATCAATTCAATTCCAATTAAATATTATTTGATTGGTACCCTTCATTAAATCTAAATAAAAAGATTTAATCTTTTCTCAACTGGGTTCAAGAACAGTGTTAGTGAAGACACCATTCACGACAAACCCAAATCACATTTGATATTCAATACAAGGCTCCGAATAGAAAATATATCGGCTTATATTCAATATCAAATTCTACGACTAACAAATGTCGTATTGGAAATAACGATATAAATATATATCTTTCAAATTTTCATAACAACATCTGTACAATCACGAATTCCAACATCGAAATATTCCGAAGACAATTTCGATTCAAATCCACTCTAATGCAATCATTGGAAATTCTGGTTATTTTTAAAACCCTTTTCAAATTCAATTTATTTATTTAAAAATAAATAGAATTATAATTCTAGTCAAAACTAGTTTACTTCGATAAAAAAACTATTTTTATCTTTTCAAATATGGAGTTTTTCATCCCAATTCTTCTCAAATCCTTTCTTATGATTTTACACAAATTATTACTATTTTTAATAATTTTATCAAGGCCCGTACAGTCGATTTCCATCAACGGCCATCGAACTGCACTTACATCGACCTTTTTCGAATTTGATTTGGACGTATCTCCAAATCCAACCGTTAGATTTCAAATTTCTAACATTCGTTAGAAAGCTCTTTTTGATACGAACCCAACGGTTCCGGTTTTAGGAGAATCCGACGGTCGGATCTCCCGTAATGTCCGTTTGAAATAAATGGTCGAAATTCACTAACTGCCGCGGCGCGGCGCGTTCTATTCAGGCCATTATATTATATATATATAATATATATTTCGTCGATTTCTATTTAAAACGAATTATATAAATAGTTTTAAATTCGTTTCAAAAGCAATTTCAACTTCCATTTCAATTCAAATCAAAATTGAATTCTTCTTTATAAATTCGTTTTAAAATTCATTTCTATTCAATTCAAATTTCAATTCAATTTGAATTCATTTCAATTTAATTCAATTCCAAAGTCGCTTTCTATTTGATTCAATTCAAATTGGTTTTCTATTCGATTCAATTCAAATTGGTTTTCTATTCGATTCAATTCAAATTGGTTTTCTATTCGATTCAATTCAAATTGGTTTTCTATTCGATTCAATTCAAATTGGTTTTCTATTTGAATCAAATTCATTATATATTCAATTGAAATCAAATTCGTTATATATTCAATTCGAATTCGTTTCCTATTCAATTTAATTCAGATTTCATTTCAAAATATGCGATTTCGAAATCACTTTTCAATATTCATTTTAAAATGAGTAAAATCGATATAAACATCGTTCACGTCAAAATGGCGCATCTCTAATCAACACGGCTTCATATCATTCTATTTTCAAATATTCTATTTCAAATATTTCTTTTTCAAATATTTCCTATTCAAATATTTCTATATTAAAATATTTCGTTCAACACATGACTTATCTCAACGGATGAGTACAGTCAACACATGAACCTTTATTTTATATTGATAAAGATGTAAATTTTATTATTAAAATATTTCGTTCAACACATGACTTATCTCAACGGATGAGTACAGTCAACACATGAACCTTTATTTTATATCGATAAAGATGTAAATTTTATTATATAAATATTTCGTTCAACACATGACTTATCTCAACGGATGAGTACAGTCAACACATGAACCTTTATTTTATAATATTCTTTATCTTCTAAATTGGAATGAGGCCCAATCAATCACCATATAATGTTAATTATATGGATTTTCCTACATCACACGTATATAATAGCATTGCAAAATAATCAACCATCAACCAAAGTACACTACACTGTATAAGCATCAAATATAGATATCTAACGCTTATAACAGCCTGTCAATCAATCGATCGACATATTTAATCAATCAGGATGAGTGAACTTCAAATTTCATCCCAACACCCGTGTGGGGTTTCAAACAATCAAACACAGATTTTAGTTGTCCAGTTGGGCGATGTGTAAAATCTATCGACCCAATCAATGTCCTTCAAATAGGTGTACATAAACAAACCGTCCGGTTTGTAAATGAATATTTTATTTTATTCACTTCCACGTTAAAACTATATTTTTAACGATAAAATATTTTATTTAAATTATGAATGCTCTATTCAGTTCATTTATTCAATAAAATGATATTTTTATTTTTCTAACATATTTTAGAAAATTTTGGCGGCATAACGGCACGATACTAGAAACGGGACAAGGCCTAGCCTTATCCCCGGTCTAGTGAAGGCCCACGCCATTCACACATCAATCAATCCAATTTCATTTCATCAAACAAACAAATTTCAATCAAATACTCTAACTAATTTTTGCAATCAAACAAACAAGTCCATGGTCTGTGGACGATTGTGTCGGGTGCTACTAAACACCGTCTGCATCCAAGTATATATATAACTAGAAATAGAAATTGAAGAGTGAGAAATTCTCACCGATAGCTATCCAATCATCTTGACTCTTCATTTATAGAAGTCTTCATCGTTATCGCATTTCTGTCATCTTCGCTGCCCGTAGCCACTATATATATAAAAATCACATTTTTACTTCGATGTTCAATATATAAAAATCACATTTTTACTTCGATGTTCAATATATAAAAATCATATTTTTACTTCGATGTTCAATATATAAAAATCACATTTTTACTTCGATGTTCAATATATAAAAATCACATTTTTACTTCGATGTTCAATATATAAAAAAACACATTTTTAGTTCAACGTATATATAATAAAAATCGAATTTTTACTTCACTATTCAATATATAAAAAATCATATTTTTACTTCACTATTCAATATATAAAAATCATATTTTTACTCGCCTAAAAATCATAGATTTTTACAACGCTTCTTGCTATATAAAAATCGAATTTTTCTCTATATAAAAATCTCATCTTTATGATATTAAAAATCGTATTTTCCTAACATGATAAATACAATCTTCTCTTACATTATTTATATGGAAAATAAATAAGCTAAATTAAAATTAAAATAAATACTTACTTTAGTTCAGCGAAGGGAGGGGGGTCTTGGGAGCATCGAATTCAGGGAGGGGAGGGGGTTTACTGTCGGAATTAGTGGAGGGGGGGCTGTCAGGCCTGCGGCATCGCTCAGGGGTGGTGTTGAGCCTACTCCGGCGGTTCAGGGGCCAAAGGCAGCAGTTGGGGGGGTTTCCTTTGGGTCTGGGGGTCTCGATCGCTCTAGGGCTGGAGCGAGAAGAGGAACGAGAGGCCGGAGGGGGTTCTGGGGTCGAGGCGGCGAAGTGCTGACCGTCGACGAGCGGGGACGGAGGCGGCGGCTGGGTCGGCTTCGTCGATCTCAATTCTTTTTCTTTTTTCCTTTTTTTTTGATTTGGAAAATGACGGGGGGGGGGGTCTGAAGAAAATAGGGGGAGGGGTTTTTTTATAATAATTTATTTAATTTCTTTAAATTTCAAAACTTCATGCTTATCGAAACGAACTCCAATTTAAACTCAACGACTGCCGCCCCTAGCGTTTTACCCCCATTTCGAACACAATGGGATATGTCACTCAAGCCAATTCAGCTGTTTCGATCAGTTTCTGTCAAAATCAACATATAACTCTATATATTGAATTTGAACGCGCATTTCAATTTACCGGGGTCACATACTAACTAGGAAAATTCCCAAAAAATATTTTCTAGCTTCGTATTTACGATACGGTCCTAACAAAACTAGTTTCGTCGAATTCTGAGACCGTTGGAAAAATGGCCATTTTCCAGTAGATTAAAATCAATTGAAACTGGTCAAACGCGTTTTCCTTTGCCACGCTCGCATATTGATTCGAAAAATTATGAAATTTGGAATCTAGCAATAACTTTACTTCACGGACCCAACAAAAGTGGTTTTGTCGAAATCCGAGGTCGTTTGCAAAATTTCCATTTTTAAGGGCTTGAATTCCATAGCGACTATTCAGAATTTTCAACTGGACATATCTTTTGATTCCCGCTATCAAATTTCGATTTTTCGAATTCGTTGGGAAGATATTCACAATTAGATCCTAATGTTTTTGGTTTCACTAAAATCCGGATTGTTTTACACCCGGTACATTCAATTGAAGTTTGAAATCGAATTATCGAACTACCGCGCCATTTTCAATTCCTTTTATAATTATATATAATTATTTATATTCTAACGACGACGTATATAATATATACGATAAAATTCTATTCAAAAAAAATTTCTCGTCGATATTATTTAAAATAATTCATTTTAAATAATCAAAATTCATTAAAATTGCCAAAATAAAAAAATTTAAACTGGCCCAGATTTTCGGGTTGTTACAATCTCCCCCACTTAAAACTTTTCGTCCCCGAAAAGGAACAAAGTCGAAAGTGGTTTGATTAACCAACTCTACGTTCGATCTGGCTTCCATTCTCCAACTTTTCAGTTTCTGAGAATTTTCAAATTCTTCAAAAATTTGGCTAACACCCTAAATTTTCGAAAAATTTCGCCATAACCTCCCCTGCACCGGGAGCCACGGGAAAATCCCGAAATTGCCATAAAGGCCTTCTGATCTCAAAAAGAAAAAGAAAAAGCCAAGCGGCTAGCTAATAGGCTCATAAAATCATCATCACCCAAACAAAACAGTAAATTCTGTAGTAAACATGTACGTATTTGTCGGGCAAACAAATTTTATTCTCTGCTCTAGCCTCCTTGCTATGACCTGTTCAATGTAAGTACATGTATATGCAAGCAAATGCGACCAATTTTCAATACAGTTCAATATTTGGTTCAATTAGGCATAATGGTTCAAAATTATCAAACAAATAAACAAACAACTCAATCATCAATCAATTAGTGGATTAGAGTTTTCAAATTCATAAATTTTGATATATATACAAAAATCATGTTTTTGATGCCAATTCACAACAAAGTGTTCTAGCTGTATATAAGTTTTGGTTCTCACACCAATCTAATGGAAATATATAGAAATCACACATTCGAAACATGAAACTAATTACTGGTGACGACGCGTCAATCATCAGAATCAGGTCCGTGCGACTAGAGTGTGATCCTATATCTATCTAATATATTAAAACTTCGAATATACGTTCATGACGCGTATATGCAAAATCTTTATATATTCGATTGTCCATATCAATATAAATAAAATATTCAAATACGTATAAAACGATTTAAATTTTCAAAACAAAAATTGTTTTCATTTGAAAAATATACTCTTCACACTCGTTCTAGGATACTACTGATCCCATCTCTAACGAGTCATTCTAATTGGATATTACTAATCCAATATCTGATGAATCCTTTCGTATGGTTCTAATGTGTCTTGTTCTCGAGCTCTGTAAACCAAAGCTCTGATACCAAACTGTGACGAAAAGGGATTTCGCTCGGTCCGAACCAGTCGCTAAACCGACCCAGACCGTTCGAAATGCCCGATCGTTTGAGAACAGGACAAAACAGAACGCATACGAAAGAACATTTCACTGTATATTACAACAATGCATCAGATTACAAGAATATACAGAGTACAAACAAATAAATATTACACAGAAATATCAGAGATTCAAATTACATTTAAATACATCGCAGCGGAAAATAATACAATACACAACTAGAAGAGATATACGGATACAAAGCTTTCCGGATATCATTCCAGCTGTAAACCAGGATCCTGTAAATATAACTCTGCAAAACCAAAACTACTAGCTGCCCGTGTCGAAAATAAGGGCACCCAGAGTTTAGGTTAAAACAATAAACTCCAGGTCAGTCATGTGACTGGTGTGAGAACTAAAACAGTTAATCTTTATTTTAAAGTTAGGTAAATCAAGGGACCACGCCGTATAACACGGAACGGGTTTCCTCCCAAGAATACCAGTGCATATAACAAACAACGCAATGCTAAATAAAGAAAAATGAAGCTATTACAAGACCCAGGTCCTGTCACACAATGCAACGCAAGCCGGGGGATAGGGTTTTCCCTTATAACAGCCAAAGAATGCTTGATACGTTTAAAACAAATCGTTCGATACCATTATAAGTGCATAGTGTATAAAACAACTTCAAATCATAAGTATCAATCATAGGTGGCATGGGTACCATATATCATGTCGCCATACTGGTTCTACAATTAAAACCGCAAATGTCGCATTGGAAGTTGGGTTATCATTTATGGTATGAACCGAGGCTAGGGGCAAGATCCTCACCGATTCGAGACTGTTTAGCCTGAGCCTCAGAAACAGCCGCAACAGCCACTTGGATCATCAGGGCCGGTCCACCGATGTGGATTATTATGCCTGAACACTGCGTTTCCCCGCCCTTTGGGGCGTAAGCCTGGCCCGTCAGCCGACCAGAAGCATCGACCGAAACCGATATCACGAGGCGCCTCGCTTTTCAGTAAGTAATAATAAGCAACATCCACATGAGTCAAACTCGTCAGCCAGTTCAAGCACTGACGCCACTCCTAACTAGAAAGAAACGCATGTCCTCCCTGATGTCCGTCTCCCGTTTTTAGTTCATACGGGGTGTGATACTCGCGAATCAACGTTACACAAAGCTACGCCACACAAGGCCGTGCTTTGATCATCAACCACAAGACTTTGCTTTTCAACAAAAGCCTTGATCCATGCAACTCAGCATGCCACATTGTCAGTCCATACTGTACCACTGATTTCTGCCAATATATAACCTCTAGGCTCGTACGTCTCAGAGAAGGGTGTATAGCAAGAGAATAAATTCTCTGCCACCAAACAGATATATATTTAGCAGAGATCACCAATACGGTATAAAGGAATACAACGTCAGACACACTATCCATTTACAAGTCCGTTCTGGGTCTGAACGAAACCGGAGGCACTTTCCTCGCATATCCATCCATCTCCAAGTACGTCTGGACGACCACCAACTATTTCCATCCTCTTGGGTGTACAGCCCGATCAGGATCGTCGGTAATTATCCAAACGATGTGAAGACTTCCGGTCTTCAACCACCGTCTTCATCTTCGACATATCGTCGAATCGGTTATTCAGAATGGGTATAAACCCGGCCTTTCCGAACAACCCGCGTATATTAAAAATAAATGTTGCATAAACACAACATACGCCTCATTCCAATTCATTAGTTACTAACCGTAAATTAATCAAGAGAATAATTCCCCAATTATTAACCCCGAAGGCCGAAACCAACATCAGATCAATATCCAGAAAACCATTCTGCATAGCTAACCGACAGTTAGTTTCTAAATTTCACATTCATAGGGAAAGGTTCCCATTAATTTTATCCAAGATAAATTTCTTGAATTTATTCTTTAATCTACTTTTGAATATCAATTCAAACTAGTCGGGATTAGCGAACCTTACCGAAGTAATCATTTGTTTTAATTTCTCAATCCCAACCTATTCATCCCATGAAGTAAAACTGGTTATACTTCATATCTAACACCACGGTGTTATCGGTAAATTCAATTACCATTTCACGTTCAAATCTAATTAAAGATTTAACTATCGCCTGGAGCAAAACTGGTGGTACTCCATTTTCGATCTTTTCAATCTAATTAAAGATTCATTAAAACTCCACTTAGTTTTAATCTTTAACTGGGTTAAAGAATCAGTGTCATTTAAAACACAGTTCACGATAAACCCAAAATCACATTCATTAATTATCGGGTTAAAGAACGAGTGTTATTTAAAACACTGTCCACGATAAACCCAAAAATCAATATCAATTCAATTCCAATTAAATATTATTTAATTGGTACCCTTCATTAAATCTAAATAAAAAGATTTAATCTTTTCTCAACTGGGTTCAAGAACAGTGTTAGTGAAGACACCATTCACGACAAACCCAAATCACATTTGATATTCAATACAAGGCTCTGAATAGAAAATATATCGGCTTATATTCAATATCAAATTCTACGACTAACAAATGTCGTATTGGAAATAACGATATAAATATATATCTTTCAAATTTTCATAACAACATCTGTATAATCACGAATTCCAACATCGAAATATTCCGAAGACAATTTCGATTCAAATCCACTCTAATGCAATCATTGGAAATTCTGGTTATTTTTAAAACCCTTTTCAAATTCAATTTATTTATTTAAAAATAAATAGAATTATAATTCTAGTCAAAACTATTTTACTTCGATAAAAATCTATTTTTATCTTTTCAAATATGGAGGTTTTCATCCCAATTCTTCTCAAATCCTTTCTTATGATTTTACACAAATTATTACTATTTTTAATAATTTTATCAAGGCCCGTACAGTCGATTTCCATCAACGGCCATCGAACTGCACTTACAACGACCTTTTTCGAATTTGATTTGGACGTATCTCCAAATCCAACCGTTAGATTTCAAATTTCTAACATTCGTTAGAAAGCTCTTTTTGATACGAACCCAACGGTTCCGGTTTTAGGAGAATCCGACGGTCGGATCTCCCGTAATGTCCGTTTGAAATAAATGGTCGAAATTCACGAACTGCCGCGGCGCGACGCGTTCTATTCAGGCCATTATATTATATATATAATATATATAATATATATTTCGTCGATTTCTATTTAAAACAAATTATATAAATAGTTTTAAATTCGTTTCAAAAGCAATTTCAACTTCCATTTCAATTCAAATCAAAATTGAATTATTCTTTATAAATTCGTTTTAAAATTCATTTCTATTCAATTCAAATTTCAATTCAATTTGAATTCATTTCAATTTAATTCAATTCCAAAGTCGTTTTCTATTCGATTCGATTCAAATTGGTTTTCTATTCGATTCAATTCAAATTGGTTTTCTATTCGATTCAATTCAAATTGGTTTTCTATTCGATTCAATTCAAATTGGTTTTCTATTTGAATAAAATTCATTATATATTCAATTGAAATCAAATTCGTTATATATTCAATTCGAATTCGTTTCCTATTCAATTTAATTCAGATTTCATTTCAAAATATGCGATTTCGAAATCACATTTCAATATTCATTTTAAAATGAGTAAAATCGATATAAACATCGTTCACATCAAAATGGCGCATCTCTAATCAGCACGGCTTCATATCATTCTATTTTCAAATATTCTATTTCAAATATTTCTTTCTCAAATATTTCCTATTCAAATATTTCTATATTAAAATATTTCGTTCAACACATGACTTATCTCAACGGATGAGTACAGTCAACACATGAACCTTTATTTTATATTGATAAAGATGTAAATTTTATTATTAAAATATTTCGTTCAATACATGACTTATCTCAACGGATGAGTACAGTCAACACATGAACCTTTATTTTATATTGATAAAGATGTAAATTTTATTATTAAAATATTTCGTTCAACACATGACTTATCTCAACGGATGAGTACAGTCAACACATGAACCTTTATTTTATAATATTCTTTATCTTCTAAATTGGAATGAGGCCCAATCAATCACCATATAATGTTAATTATATGGATTTTCCTACATCACACGTATATAATAGCATTGCAAAATAATCAACCATCAACCAAAGTGCAGTACACTGTATAAGCATCAAATATAGATATCTAACGCTTATAACAGCCTGTCAATCAATCGATCGACATATTTAATCAATCAGGATGAGTGAACTTCAAATTTCATCCCAACACCCGTGTGGGGTTTCAAACAATCAAACACAGATTTTAGTTGTGCAGTTGGGCGATGTGTAAAATCTATCGACCCAATCAATGTCCTTCAAATATGTGTACATAAACAAACCGTCCGGTTTGTAAATGAATATTTTATTTTATTCACTTCCACATTAAAACTATATTTTTAACGATAAAATATTTTATTTAACTTATGAATGCTCTATTCAGTTCATTTATTCAATAAAATGATATTTTTATTTTTCTAACATATTTTAGAAAATTTCGGTGGCATAACGGCACGATACTAGAAACGGGACAAGGCCTAGCCTTATCTCCGGTCTAGTGAAGGCCCACGCCATTCACACATCAATCAATCCAATTTCATTTCATCAAACAAACAAATTTCAATCAAATACTCTAACTAATTTTTGCAATCAAACAAACAAGTCTATGGTCTGTGGACGATTGTGTCGGGTGCTACTAAACACCGTCTGCATCCTAGTATATATATAACTAGAAATAGAAATTGAAGAGTGAGAAATTCTCACCGATAGCTATCCAATCATCTTGACTCTTCATTTACAGAAGTCTTCATCGTTATCGCATTTCTGTCATCTTCGCTGCCCGTAGCCACTATATATATATATAAAAATCACATTTTTACTTCGATGTTCAATATATAAAAATCACATTTTTACTTCGATGTTCAATATATAAAAATCACATTTTTACTCCGATGTTAAATATATAAAAATCACATTTTTACTTCGATGTTCAATATATAAAAAAACACATTTTTAGTTCAACGTATATATAATAAAATCGAATTTTTACTTCACTATTCAATATATAAAAAATCATATTTTTACTTCACTATTCAATATATAAAAATCATATTTTTACTCGCCTAAAAATCATAGATTTTTACAACGCTTCTTACTATATAAAAATCGAATTTTTCTCTATATAAAATTCTCATCTTTATGATATTAAAAATCGTATTTTCCTAACATGAAAAATACAATCTTCTCTTACATTATTTATATGGAAAATAAATAAGCTAAATTAAAATTAAAATAAATACTTACTTTAGTTCAGCGAAGGGAGGGGGGTCTTGGGAGCATCGAATTCAGGGAGGGGAGGGGGTTTACTGTCGGAATTGGTGGAGGGGGGGTTGTCAGGCCGGCGGCATCGCTCAGGGGTGGTGTTGGGCCTACTCCGGCGGTTCAGGGGCCAAAGGCAGCAGTTGGGGGGTTTCAGTTGGGTCTGGGGGTCTCGATCGCTCTAGGGCTGGAGCGAGAAGAGGAACGAGAGGCTGGAGGGGGTTCCGGGGTCGAGGCGGCGAAGTGCTGACCGTCGACGAGCGGGGACGGAGGCGGCGGCTGGGTCGGCTTCGTCGATCTCAATTCTTTTTCTTTTTTCCTTTTTTTTTGATTTGGAAAATGACGGGGGGGGGGGGGGGTCTGAAGAAAATAGGGGGAGGGTTTTTTTTTATAATAATTTATTTAATTTCTTTTAAATTTCAAAACTTCATGCTTATCGAAACGAACTCCAATTTAAACTCAACGACTGCCGCCCCTAGCGTTTTACCCCCATTCCGAACACAATGGGATATGTCACTCAAGCCAATTCAGCTGTTTTGATCAGTTTCTGTCAAAATCAACATATAACTCTATATATTGAATTTGAACGCGCATTTCAATTTACCGGGGTCACATACTAATTAGGAAAATTCCCGAAAAATATTTTCTAGCTTCGTATTGACGATACGGTCCTAACAAAACTAGTTTCGTCGAATTCTGAGACCATTGGAAAAATGGCCATTTTTCAGTCGATTAAAATCAACTGAAACTGGTCAAACGCGTTTTCCTTTGCCACGCTCGCATATTGATTCGAAAAATTATGAAATTTGGAATCTAGCAATAACTTTACTTCACGGACCCAACAAAAGTGGTTTTGTCGAAATCCGAGGTCGTTTGCAAAATTTCCATTTTTAAGGGCCTGAATTCCATAGCGACTATTCAGAATTTTCAACTGGACATATCTTTTGATTCCCGCTATCAAATTTCGATTTTTCGAATTTGTTGGGAAGATATTCACAATTAGATCCTAATGTTTTTGGTTTCACTAAATTCCGGATTGTTTTACACCCGGTACATTCAATTGAAGTTTGAAATCGAATTATTGAACTACCGCGCCATTTTCAATTCCTTTTATAATTATATATAATTATTTATATTCTAACGACGACGTATATAATATATACGATCAAATTCTATTCAAAATAAATTTCTCGTCGTTATTATTTAAAATAATTCATTTTAAATAATCAAAATTCATTAAAATTGCCAAAATAAAAAAATTTAAACTGGCCCAGATTTTCGGGTTGTTACATTTAGTTACACGCTATATAAATTGAACGGGCGTTTACGGCTACCGTGATCACATAAGACATCGGTTTGCCACGAAATTTGCTTTTCTTAAAATAATTTAACGATACGGTTCCAATGAAACTAATTTCATCGAAAATGGAGTTTGTTTGAAAAATGACTATTTTAAAGGGCTGTAAATTAAATAACGATTTCCATAGCGACTATTTCAAAATTTGATTTGGCCAAAACTATCAATCTATAACATGAAATCTGGATTTTTCTCTTTTGTTTGAAAATTATAACCAATACGATTCCAACGTTTCTTGTTTCACGGAAATCCGACTTATATCGAATCTTGTATATCTAATTAAGTTCAAAACTCCATATTACGAACTGTCGCGCCATTTCGAGCTCTATTTATAATTATATAAATATATAACGTTCAAACTTCATTTTTAATAATGGATTAACTATTAAAATCCATTAATATTCCAAATAAAATATTTAAAATAATAAATTGAATTAAATATTTGACTACCAAAAATACGGGACATTACATTCTTTCCCACTTAAATTAATTTCATCCCCGGAATTGCTAAGGTAAGAAAAATGCTACAAAACCCGTAAATTTATAAATCCAATTTATTATAAATCGAAAACCAATTCAATCGTAAATCAATATTTTCAAAAAAAATATCAAAAATTTTCTAACACTTTAAATTCCCGAAAAAATTCGACAGAGTCTCCCCTGTATGGAGTGACATCTGCGATATCGCAGAACAAATAATATATATACATCGACCCACACGGTCGGAAACAAAAGTCAAAACCCAAAATTTTATATTTTCGCGTAAGCGTACCTCTTACGAGTGCTATTGAGCATGCTTGCTCAATGTATATGCGATTTATTCAACCAATATCAATCTGCCTAACTATAAGGCACCTGTACTTAACTCAATTCACATATAAGTAATAAATATATGAAATTCTGTGGTAGTATTCACTAATCAACGAGTGTAACTACACTAATTCCAAAATCAAACAGATAGCATCAATTCATTGTCAAATACAGGGTTAAATCGTAAATTCCAATTCATATGTAGTTCCATTCCATATTTGTTATACCAGAGTTTATTCTTCAGTTTATAATTCACTTAGCTCCATTAAATTGTTGATTATTCCATTCAAACAAACTATCATCCAATAACAACAATTCACAATCAACAACCAAAACACAACAAAATCAGCCAAATCAATTGAATTTACATTCATATTAATATTTTATTTTGGTTTCACATATTTGAACATCAATCATTAATGTCTGATTGATTTCTATTTGATTATTATTAATTCAAATTCGAAATTTATTTATTTAGTTCCAATTCAAAGTTCAAATCCAATTTGAATATCATATTACCATTCTTATACACACTTTTATATGTGAATTTCCTTTTTTTAGTATTAACCCATTCTAATTCATAGTCCAATTTGAATTCTATTCAATCAACCGGACCGACCCTCTTTTCAAACAATATTGTATCCATTGCCAGTTCAATGCTTCTCAACACTTGAACCGATCTAACAACCCAATATAAAACATTTGTATATAAAATTTACAAATATGCTCTCATATATGTACTCTCAATCTCGATCTAGGGTATTACTAACTCAATCTCTATAGAGTTACACCATGGAGCCAAGGTTATTACTAAACCAATAGCTCTGATACCACTGTAACGACCCAGTGATTTTCAGCCCCGAAAATCGATATAATTTACCATATCTCATGCCAACCTTTTAAACACCGGAACGTTATTAGAAAGAAATTAGAGGGTGAGATAAAAAAGAAAGAAATATTAGAATAGAAGAAGAAGAAGAAGAACCAACACAACACAGAGTCAGAGTCTCACATCGCAGCGGAACAAAATATAATACAGAAATAAATCTTTATTGAGGGCTTTTAAAAATACTTACAATATCAGAGTACATCAACACCACTGGACAGTTATAATAATCTGCCCTCATATACAACACACAGCGGAATACACATCATATATATATATAATACATTTGAACTTCTCCAGCTCCTCTCTGGACTTCGCAGCATCCGATAACCTGGACCTATACACCCTGGTCTAACCCGAGCATTTACAAAACACCGGGTCAGTCTGGTGAACCAAAGTGAGGAAAACACACTAAATTTTAAGGGTATCACACATCTTGATTTTTAAGTTCAAAACCTTTTCAAAAGAAAAGGATAATCGTAAGACCAAATCCACACATAAATAAGGACGGTTTTTACCTTACAATAACCTAAAACATTTTTGAAATCAATATCTTTTCTGATATTATAATAGTGTCTAAATACAAGTAGATATTAAACTAGCGGAATGCTTGCATCTCACGCTCCATATATATAGTATACAATTAAAACCGCGGGCGCTTATTGGAGATTGGATTCCGACTATGACAAGGTATGGGACAACCTGCTGATAGTGTATCTCTAGAGGGCAATACACTGGGTTCAAAAAAAAAATCTTGCAACCTGGCCCATACATAATCGACCACTCATTTCGCTTGAGTGTATCGAATGTATATCACCAACGGTTGGGCTCAAACCACCGTTTCCCGAAAAGGGACAACATCGAAATAGATTAAAGAAGCAAAAGGAATTTCTCTAGATAGGTGATTATACACCCTAATGGGAGCGACCCACATAGTCATGCTGCCTACCCGATTTTGGTCATTTCCTGGTTGTGAGGCTTGAGGTTTAAATTATCTTTTGGAACACCTGGTCACCATTCACTCTGAATGTCACATCGTCAGATCCGCCAGATATCACTAATTGACGTCCACAAAAATACTCTAGTTGGAAGCTAATAAAATGCACACTTCTCCACCATCAACTTGGTACGTTTGAAAATATCAACGTACGTGACTCTTTTGGAAATACACTATCAGACATCCTTCCATATAAGTCATCCAGGAACAGGATGAACCAAAGGTACTGTCCTATGACACCCAATGTAGGAATCACCCCATGGATCAGTAGCGAGTAGTCTTTGCAATCCGTTGATTCCAACCACGACAGAACCACAACTTATCTCTGGGTGCTAACCAAAGATTATTAGCAGTTCTTCCGTTTAATGAAGATCCATGGTCTTTAATGCTCCATCTCGATCATCTTCTGATATCTTCACGTATTTATTGGTCAGAATGGTTTTCAAATTTAAATTCGATCCCGGTCTTTCCGTACCAACAATTGCATTGGACAAGTTTGATAGTCGGTTATTTAACTATCAAAATAATTAGTGATTCAATCATGAAAATCCAAAGAGTTCACGGGTTCAGTATTAAGCACCCATTGGCTTTTTAATTAAAACAAATGTAAATTTAAAACTCTTAAATATTTTGATATTATTAATATAGCTTTTCACTTCTTATCATAAGATTATTCCTTAAATAAATTCATTTTTAATACTTAGGAAAATCCTATACCATATCCAGTTTTCTATTTTTACTTTCAAACTAATAGCCACATTATTATCTAGTATTGGAAAATCAATTTAACTTTTTACTCGTAAAACAACGTTACGAAGTATCTTTTGTTCATTACTCGAAAACAATAATCCACACTTATCCTTATAGAATCAAACTCAACTTTACGTTTCCTTTCTAACTCGAGAATATCGTTATAACTTCACGCGACCTCTTTTTATTTCCCTTTTCACTTTGGAACTCTAGTAATATATATATATATATATATTCCCAATCTTCACTAAACGTTGCATTATTATTTCTTTAACGGAAATAATAAATTATCACTAAACCCTTTTACCCTTACAGCTAATATCATCCTCGGATAATCCTGATGTCGTTCAAGTAGGGGTATTTTAATTACCTCTCAGACCTGGACCAATAATGTTCTTATCTTCTGATGGATAAGAGCTGTAACCCAATAATTCATTCCAATATCCACACAAATTCCATTTAACTATTTTATTCAAATACGGTTTCATAAAACCTTCTTACTTCTTGAAAATCTCTTTCTCGGGTATAACCCTTATTTCTTAATTCCATAATTAAGTAATTCTTCATATAAACCTCACCTTTTTAACCTCGGCCTCCTTAAAACAAATTTAACTCATACTCGGATTTGGTTATACCACCCTATAACCCACTCCTTTACCAAATTCACTTTTACCCATCTCTTTCCTAATCCATCCAACTATTTCCCCGCTTTGGAAATCTAATTTCAATTTTCCTCTTTTGACTTAATCTCATTTTTAATAGTAATGTTAATTTAATTTGAAATTAACGCTTTTACATTAAATCCCATTTATACAACCCTGGTTTATTATAAACTCTTTCTCTTAATTTCCTTTTTACTTAATTTAAATAATTGAGTAACATTTATTTAAGCTAATATTCGCCTAAAATTCTCTTTATAATTTCGTTATAAAAACTTGGTTTTTAAATATAAAACTCGTTCGTAACTCCTTTCACCCATCAATTGGCTTTCATTCCGATTTTGATTACTTTTTAAACGTATTTCAATTAAAATTTAATCTCCTAAATTATTATTAAAATAATAATTTACTTAAATCATTAACTAATGTAAAAGTAGTTAATTTCTCTATTAATTAAAATAAATGGCAAATCCTTTTTAAAACCTATTATTAAAATTAAATAAATATTCAGTAAATTATTTTATTAGATTAATTCAAAACAAACTAATTTAATAATTAATTCCAGTTAAATGGTTGACTTTAGTCACCTCAAAACACGGTTATCTACTTAACCGATTCCCATTTCGTTCTCCCTTTAAATTAAATAAAAAATACAATTAATTTAAATAATTTTATTTAATTGTTTCTTAACAAAACATTTATTCAAAATTTAACTGTTAGGTTAGTCTCTATTCACTTACTTATAAATCTGATTACCATCAGAATTTACAAAATCAATTAATCATTAATTAATTAAATAATAAATATTTATTTCCCTTTTAACAAAATTTTATTCAAAATAATATATATTTCAAAATCTATCTCCAGTTATAAAATAAATTTTATAACTTCAGTTTTATCGATCCACCTGACGGTAAATCAATATAAAACAAAATAATTTATTCCTAGGCCATTTACTCAACCAATATTGCCCATTGGTTAAAACAAAACACAGATTGAATTTTTAGTCCTTGATCACTAATCAAATCAATTACCCAATCATGGCAGTTCATATATGATAATATGAAAATGTGAAAACCCGCAAATGTCACGTATTTGGAAATTGGATTTCCATCTATGAACTGAGGCAAAAGATAGTCCTCAACCGATTCGAGACGCTCTAGCCCGTGTCTCAGGAACAGCCGCAACTGCCCCATGGAGCGACAGGGCCGGTCCACCGATGTGGATTATTATGCCTGAACACTACGTCTCCCCACCCTATGGGGTGTAAGTCTGGTCCGTCAGCCGACCAGAATGCATCGGCCGAAACCGATATAACCGAGGCGCCTCGCAACAGCCACAACCACATAAGTCAAACTCGTCAGGGCGTGTAAAACCACTGACGCCACTTCTAGCTAGAAAGAAACGCAAGTCCTCCCTGAGGTCCGTCTCCCGTTTTTGGTTCATACCGGGTGTGAAACTCGCGAAGTAAACGTTACACAAAGCTACGCCACAAAGGCCGTGCTTTGATCATCACCACAAGACTTTGCTTTTCAACAGAAGCCTTGATCATTTGCATCTTAGGCATGCCACACAGGCAATTCACTCCATGCGTTTGATATCCATCAACATATAACCCCTGAGCTCGTACGTCTCAGAGAAGGGCGTTAAGCAAGAGAATAAATTCTCCGCCGCCAAACAGATATATATTTAATAGAGATCAATCACACGGACTAAAATCCAATGTCAGACACACAGTCCATTTACAAGTTCGTTCTGGGTCTGAACGAAACCGGAGGCACCAAGTACCCCGCATATCCATCGATCTCCAAGTACGTCTGGACGATCACTAACTGTTTCCATCTTCTTGGGTGTACAGCCCAATCAAGATCATCAGTAACCACCCAAACGACGTGAAGACCTCCGGTCTTCGACCATCGTCTTCATCTTCGACTTATCGTCGTATCAGTTATTCAGAATGGGATAAACCCGGTCTTTCTGAATAACTCGCGTATATCTTAAGTAAGTGTTACACAAACACAACATACGCCTCATTCCAATTCATTAGTCACTAACCGTAAATTAATCAAGAGAATAATTCCCCAAATATTAACCCCGAAGGCCGAAACCAACATCAGATCAATACCCAGAAAACCATTCTGCTTGGCCAACCGACAGTTAGTTTCTAAATTTCACCTTCATAGGGAAAGGTTCCCATTAATTTTATCCAAGATAAATTTCTTGAATTTATTCTCTAATCTTCTTTTGAATTTCGATTCAACTAGTCGGGATTAACGAAACTTACCGAAGTAATCATTTGTTTTAATTTCCCAATCCCAACCTATTTATCCCATGAAGTAAAACTGGTAATACTTCATATCTAACACCACAGTGTTATCGGTAAATTCATTTACCATTTCACGTTCAAATCTAATTAAAGATTTGACTATCGCCTGGAGCAAAACTGGTGATACTCCATCCTCGACCATTTCAATCTAATTAAAGATTCATTAAAACTCAACTTAGTTTTAATCGTTAACTGGGTTAAAGAATCCGTGTCATTTAAAAACACAGTTCACAATAAACCCAAAATCACCTTCATTAATTATCGGGTTAAAGAACGAGTGTTATTTGAAACACTGTCCACGATAAACCCAAAAATCAATATCAATTCTATTCCAATTAAATATTATTTAATTGGTACTCTTCATTAAATCTAAAATAAAAAGATTTAATCTTTTCTTAACTGGGTTCAAGAACAGTGTTAATGAAGACACCATTCACGACAAACCCAAATCACATTTGATATTAAACACAAGGCTCTGAATAGAAAATATCCCGGCTTATATTCAATATCAAATTCTACGATTAACAAATGTCGTGCTGGAAATAACGATATGGATATATATATCTTTCAAATTTCCATAACCACATCTGCATAATCACGAATTCCAACATCGAAATATCCCGAAGACAATTTCGATTCAAATCCACTCCAATGCAATCATTGGAAATTATGGTTATTTTTAAAACCCTTTTCTAATTCAATTTATTTATTTAAAAATAAATAGAATTATATTTCTAGTTCAAAACTAGTTCATTTCGATAGAAATCTATTTTTATCTTTTCAAATATGGAGTTTTTCATCCCAATTCTTTCTAAATCATTTCTTATGATTTTACATAAATTATTACTATTTTTAATAATTTTATTAAGGCCCGTACAGTCGATTTCCATCAATGGCCATCGAACTGCACTTACAGCGACCTTTTTCGAATTTGATCTGGACATAATTCCAAATCCAACCATTAGATTTCTAATTTCTAATATTCATTAGAAATCTCTTTTCGATACGAACCCAACGGTTCCGGTTTTAGGAGAATCCGACGGTCGGATCTCCCGTAATGTCCGTTTGAAATAAATGGTCGAAATTCGCGAACTGCCGCGGCGCGGCGCGTTCTACTCAGGCCATTATATTATATATATTATATATATAATATATATTTCGTCGATTTCTATTTAAAACGAATTATATAAATAGTTTTGAATCTATTTCAAAAACAATTTCAACCTCCATTTCAATTCAAAGAAAAATTGAATTCTTCTTTATAAGTTCGTTTTAAAATTCATTTCTATTCAATTCAAATTTCAATTCAATTTGAATTCATTTCAATTCGCTTTCAATTCAATTTGAATTCGTTTTCAATTCAATTCATTTCGAAATCGTTTTCCATTCAATTCATTTCGAAATCGTTTTCAATTCAATTCATTTCGAAATCGTTTTCAATTCAATTCATTTCGAAATCGTTTTCAATTCAATTCATTTCGAAATCGTTTTCAATTCAATTCATTTCGAAATCGTTTTCAATTCAATTTAAATTCGTTTTCAATTCAATTCATTTCGAAATCGTTTTCGATTCATTTCATTTCGAAATCGAATAAAATCGATATAAATATCGTTCACGTCAAAATGGCGTCAATCTAATCAACACGGCTTCATAAATTTCTATTTTCAAATATTCTATTTCAAATATTTCTTTTTCAAAATAGTTGTTATCAAAATATTTCGTTCAACACATGACCAATCTCAATGGATGAGTACTGTCAACACATGAACTTTTATTTTATATCGATAAAGATGTAAATTTTATTACTAAAATATTTCGTTCAACACATGACCAATCTCAATGGATGAGTACTGTCAACACATGAACTTTTATTTTATATCGATAAAGATGTAAATTTTATTACTAAAATATTTCGTTCAACACATGACCAATCTCAATGGATGAGTACTGTCAACACATGAACTTTTATTCTATATCGATAAAGATGTAAATTTTATTACTAAAATATTTCGTTCAACACATGACCAATCTCAATGGATGAGTACTGTCAACACATGAACTTTTATTTTATATCGATAAAGATGTAAATTTTATTACTAAAATATTTCGTTCAACACATGACCAATCTCAATGGATGAGTACTGTCAACACATGAACTTTTATTTTATAATATTCTTTATTTTTCAAATTGGAATGAGGCCCAATCAATTACCATATAAAGTTAATTATATGGATTTTCATACAACACATGTATATAATAACATTGAAAATAATCAACCATCAACCAAAGTGCACTACACTGTAAAAGCATCAAATATAGATATTCAACGCTTATAACAGTCTGTCAATCAATCGATCGACATATTTAATCAATCAGGATGAGTGAACTTCAAATTTCATCCCAACACCCGTGTGGGGTTTCAAACAATCAAACACATATTTTATTTGTGCTGTTGGGCGATGTGTAAAATTTATCGTCCCAATCAATGTCATTCAAATAGGTGTACATAAACAAACCGTCTGGTTTGTAAATGAATATTCTATTTTATTCACTTCACGTTAAAAATTATATTTTTAACGATAAAACATTTTATTTCAACCTATGAATTTCTATTCAATTCATTCTTTAAATAAAATGATATTTTTATTTTTCTAACTTATTTTAGAAAATTTCGGCGGCATAACGACACGATACTAGAAACGGGACAAGGCCTAGCCTTATCCCCGGTCTAGTGAAGGCCCACGCCGTTCACACATCAATTAATCCATTCATTTCCCCAAACAATTCAATTTCACCAAACGATTCAATTTCACCAAACAATTCAATTTCAAATCAAATCATTAATCTAATCTATGCAACCAAACAAACAAGTCCATGGTCTGTGGACGATTGTGTCGGGTGCTACTAAGCACCGTCTGCATCCTAATATATATATATAACTAGAAAAATTAAATTGAAAGGTGAGAAGTTCTCACCGAAAGCTATCCAATACCATGACACTCCTATTGTAGAGATCTTCGTCGTTTTCGCCTTTTCTTCTCCTTTGTTGCTCGTAGCCACTACATATAGAAATCACACATTTTTATATTTCGATGTCTTTAAAATAAAAATCACATTTTTATTTATTCATTTTCAATTTAGAAATCATATTTTTATAATCACTTCATATATTTAAAAATCGAATTTTTACTATGCTATTCAATATATAAAAATCATATTTCCTTACCGCTAATATATAGATAAAAATTCTATTTTTATAACGCTATTCTCTATATAAAGATTTCGCCTTTTCAAAAATATAGATTTCATCATTATAAAAATCATCACTTTACTTCAACGTATATAAAATAAAAATCAGATGTTTATTTCGCTACGTATACAAAGATGATATTTTTATATTCTCTATCCTATAAAGATTATATTTTTAATACTTTAAAAATATAAAAATCATATTTTTTATATTTCTTTTTCATATGAAAAATCATATCCTTTACCAATCAAAAATTATTTCTTTTCATGACTAAAATATAATCTTTTCAAAATAAGAGTATAAACTTTCATGAATAAAAATATAAGTTTTCATATATAAAAATATAAGCTTTACTATATTAAAAATATATACTTTTCCCTTATAAAAATATTCGTCTTTCCTTATATAAAAATACGACCTTCCTCTTATAAAAATACGACCTTTTACTTTATGAAAATACCATCTTGATTATCAATAAAAATCTCAACTCAGGTTAAAAATAAATAAAACTGAAAACACTTACAGTTACTCGAGAAAAGGGGGAGGAAGCGGTCTCGTTTTGGGCTGATTTGAGATGGGGACCCGCACTCGAGGGGAGGAGGAGCTAAACGAGGCGTCGCTCGAGCAGGGGGGTGCTCAGGTCGGCCATCGACTTCAGGGGGGGCGCTGCATACGGTGGCAGTGGGTAGAGGATCCGGCGGTCCTCAACTTGGGGGTTTAGGGCGTGGTTCTCGCTGGAAGAGGAGGGTCGCGAGGGGGATAGGCCGGAGAGGTAGAGGAGAGCGGAGGAAGAAGAGGGGGTGGAAGCGGCGGGCGGTGGCTGTAGGGGGAGGAGCGAGGCAGATCGCGACTGCGATTTGGGGGTTTTTCTTTTATTTTGGTCAACGGTTGAAATGAGGGGAGAGGATGAGTGTATATATTTAATTAATTAATTATTTTATTTCCTTTTAATTTCAAAAAGTTGCTTTTGCTATCGAACCCCAATCGAGACCCAACGACTGTCGCCCCTAGCGTTTTACCCCCATTCCGAACACAATGGGATATGTATCGCAAGCTGATTCGATCGTTTCGATCAGTTTCCGTTAAATTTACATTTAAATCACTATATTGAATTTTAAACGTACATTTCAAATTACCGGGGTCACATACTAACTAGAAAAATTCCAGAAAAATATTTTCTAGCTTCGTATTGACGATACGGTCCTAACAAAACTAGTTTCGTCAAATTCTGAGATCGTTGGAAAATTGGCCAATTTCCAGTCGATTAAAATCAACTAAAACTGGTCAAACACGTTTTCCTTTTCCACGCTCACATATTGATTCGAAAAATTATGAAATTTGAAACCTAGCAATAACTTCACATCACGGACCCAACAAAACTGGTTTCGTCGAAATCCGAGGTCATTTGCAAAATGTCCATTTTTAAGGGCCTGAATTCCATAGCGACTATTCAGAATTTTCAACTGGACATATCTTTTGATTCCCGATATGAAATCTTGATTTTTCGGATTCGTTGGGAAGATATTATCAATTAGATCCCATTATTTTTGGTTTCACTAAAATCCGGATTGTTTTGCACCCGGTACCTTCAATTGAAGTTTGAAATCGAATTATCGAACTACCGCGCCATTTTCAATTCTTTTTATAATTATATATAATTATTTATATTCTAACGACGACGCGTATAATATATACGTTCGAATTATATTCAAAATAAATTTTCCGTTGATATTATTTAAAATAATTCATTTTAAATAATCAAAATTCGCTAAAATTGCCAAAATAAAAATTTTAAACTGGCCCAGATTTTCGGGTTATTACAGAAAATAAATAATATATTTGAAGAATCCCGTTGGATCCCTCCAACCTGTTCGTCCCTGTATTAAAACGGTTATCTCAAATCAGGTCAATCACTTCCATTTAACTGATTATTTCTATAACAGTAAATCACAACTATTTCACATCAACTAATTAACAAAACAATTCAATCAGTTCAAACGATTAAACACGTTTATAAATAAACGTGACCAATAAGGTAAGTTACTTCATTGGATCAAATCATTAAAATAACGATTTGGTATTTCACTAAAATTAAACAATAGTTTAATTTCATCAGTTAAATCAATCAATAATTATATAACTAGCAAACGGTCAACCATCAGCAATCAGAGCACACAAAATAAAAACTCAATTTACATAAAATATAAACGGAAAAAACTGAGTGAGTTTAACTCACCTTGAGTTGATTTGATGTTGAAACGGTTTGTTTCAGTTAAGTTAAACAAGCATTTAATTTAACTGAAAATCCAGTCGATTCCAATTTTCTCCACTTCTGTTTGGCCAGTTCAAAAATGTAGATCTTCTTATCATGATTCCAACACAATTTATTTGGTTAAATTCTATCAAAAAACATATGAGTTATAACTAACAAGATTTTATGGATTATTTTTAATAAATAAATTTTATTTAACTAATACTAATCATCAGTAAATTACTTTGTTAGATAGTTTGATCAGTCTCCTTCGTCGTTTGTTCTTGTTTTCGATAAACCCTGTCATGAATTATAACACATATAAGTTATATGATTTAATTATATGACTAACTCTAAATTTATAATAATTATTTAAAAACTAATTATGATTCTATTTTAGAGATGATTAGTTAATTTCTCTGAGGCTTCTGAAACCCAGGCCGACATTTTCCCTTTGATTACCTCATATACGCCGAGCCTCAATCCAGTTTTTACCTTGTTCCATTATGTACATGAGTACAACTATATAGAGTTTAGAACATTATTTAAATAACTCATTTGTTATTTAGTCATTATGGGTTTAAATTATTTAAGTAACTTAATTAAACTTAACTAATCACTATCAGAACCTATCAAGAACCCTTCACACATTAGAACTTAAGTTGATCCTCCTGTCAGTTCTCTTACAGTCTTCACTTGTTTTGTTTCCAACACAATATTGTTGTTCGTTTGCTTCTCCATTTATTTTGCTCCTGCCAAGAGAATCCACGGTTTTCAGTTTTTACCGCAAGTTAAATTAAGTGATGGAATATAATTCCTAGTTTATACTTAACGATATATTACATAGTTGAGAATGGGATCAAAAGGCCCAGTTCCTCCTTCCTGTTGTTTTCTTGCCCGCGTTCTAGCTTATGAACCCAGTGACGACATACACACGATCCACAAAGTCCACCCGCGCGCCGGAGTTTGACCACTGGAACACCCTCGAGGGCCCCAGAAATAACCGCCTCACCACCCTCTATGATCGACCCTGACCTCGTCTGTAACAACCCGTATTTTCAATAACCTGTAATAACATAAATCGAGGCAGAATTTAATTCTAAAATGGGAATCAAGGGAAACGGGCTATGCCATTGTGTTCGTCTCGGAAAAATACGCGAAATAGAGTCCGAGTTTTCGAAAATCGGAGTCCGTATGACCAAGATATGGCCTCGCGAAGTTTCACGAAAATTCCCAAATTAAAGTATACTTAATTAAGTGAAATGGGTTGTGTAGATATATATATATATATATATTGATATATATATATATATATATATATATAATTGAAAATTTAATAAATAAATGTGCAAAAATGCTCAAAACAGCGAATTGGGAGAGGGGAATAACCGAACCGGCCGATTTTTGAAGTCGACCCGAGCCCGCTGGGTCGACTAGGGGTTAATCCAGGGTGTTTGGCTGTCAACCCGTGGGCCGATTCGCTCAAGTGCAGATTTTGCATTTGAATGGTTCTCATGGTCCATCTTTAATCTAAAGGCCCTAGATGGTTCCTACACTTGACTTCTTCCCCAAGACATGCTTTGATGGCTTGGATTGAATCTAGGGTTAATCCTATGGCCTAAAACACTTGCCTAATCTATAAATAAGACCCTAACCTACCCTAATTCATTCATAATTAAACCTAGTGACTAAACTATGGCAAAATGCTAGCTCTCATGGCCTCCACTAATTTTATGAAGAGGGTTGCATACTAATCACTCTCTAATCAACTTCTAATCCCTTCTTAGCATCTTAATCTTCTTCATTTGGTGTTCAAAGTTGCTAGTTGTGCGTTTCTATCACTTTGATGATCTTTTGGTAAACTAATTGGATGAGATGTGATGAGATTTATGGTTTTGTATGTGGGTTAATGAGCTTTGAATCATATGATATGATGTTAGCATTAATCTTATGTTTATGCATGTTGAGTATGTAAGCTTATGCAAGTTTAATATGATGTATGTTATGTTTGCATGATGCTAAATATGCAAGTTGTGGGCTATGTAATCATATGCATGTTATGCAAGTTCATGGTAATATGCTATGCAAGTTACATGTTTGTTAATATGCAAGTTACATGTTTGTTAATATGCAAGTTACATGTATGTAAATATGCAAGTTACATGTTTGTTAATATGCAAGTTACATGTTTGTTAATATGCAAGTTACATGTATGTAAATATGCAAGTTACATGTTTCTTTATATGCAAGTTACATGTTTGTTAATATGCGAGTTACATGTATGTAAATATGCAAGTTACATGTTTATTAATATGCAAGTTCATGATGACACATTATGCAAGTCTATAAGCTAATATGCAAGTTTGTTATGCAAAATGAATATGTAAGTTATGTGACATATTATATGCAAGTTATGTGACATGTTATGCAAGTTCATATGCAAGTTATGTGTTTGTTAATATGCAAGATGGCACCTTTGAAACATGTTCATTCATATGCAAGTTGACACCTTTTATATGTGTTATATCATGAACGAAATTACGTGGGAACGATGGGGTAATTAAATGCATAAGTTAATAAGATTGTGTGAAATTAATATAATTATGCATAACACAAAATAAATAAACATAGTATGGGAATTTGCCTATTTGGTTAGGTGTACCCATACTATGTGTTGGGAATTTACCTATTGAGTTAGGTCTACCCCATGAGAATTTACCTATTAAGTTAGGTCTACCCATGTTAAGAAAACTTGATTAATTAGGGATAATTAATATAAAATTATGAGGGTGATTAATTAGGTGTAATTAATTGACTAAGACACGAGGTTGGACTCAGTTGTAGCGTAAAACTGCCCGGACCCAACCGGCTTAACCAGTTGCTACAAATGTTAGCCCAATGTGAGAGGTCTTAGGCACAAACTAAATACGTAATTAATGTAAAGACACGAGGTTAGACTCTGTTATGACATAAGGCTGCCCGGACCCAACCGGCTTAACCAGCGGTCATAAAAGACAGTCTAATGTGAGAGGTCTTTACAAAGGTTACGTTCTTAATTAATTAATTAAGAAACACTTAACCACATTAGCATGTAGAGGGACATGAGGGGTTAAGTGGGTGCCTCGGGTGGCATGAGAAAATCTAGTGGTTGCCTTGGGTGGCAATAGAAAATACGATTAGAATACTTAACCAAAATAGAACATGTAATTAAAACATGATTAAAGGGTTAAGTGGGATATACTAGAAAAAGGGACAAGCTTAGGTGGGTAGCTTGTGGAGGCCCATTTCAACCAGTAACCCATACGTATCTTTGTGGGCTCGACCCATGTCGAGGACGGGACACGCATACTGGGCTTGACTGTAAGAGGCAAACGGGTTAGCGGTGGCAACGCAAGTCCAACGGGCTTCATATGCGTGAGTGGGCCCGGGCTGGTAGGTAAGCCGTTGTTGCATCGAGTAGATATAAGCCGTGCACCTTTAGTTTCATCAGGTTGCCACATTGGGGAATGATACATCCCACGGTGGGGCCAGCACGGGTATCTACGTTAGGGAGCCGATCGAATGGGAAGTAGTGTGTACACCTAGTGGATTGTAGGGCCCCGTGGCGCCTACTTGGTCACCTAGGGGTACGCAGGTACTAATTAGTAAATTTTATAAGTCCTTGGGTGGGATCAACCTTTAAGTTAGGAACGACTGGTGTGGTGCAGTTTAGTAATTTACCTTAGGGAGGGTAGATGCGTCTTTATCCTTTATCTTCGTTTAGTTGACTGCTTAGGGTAGCCATTCATCCCTATATGTTACCGTATATCAGTTTATGTCTTCTCTGGTTACTTTAACGATTGTATTGTTAAAGTTATAGGACTCGCTCAGACTTATGTCTGACCCTGTTGTTTTTATCTTTTTCCCAACCCTCAGGTCCTACGGTGGATCCTAGCAGTAGTGGAGCTTGATCGGATTGCTGTTCCAGTCTTTAGGAGCTTGGATAGATGTAAAGCTCCAGTTATCCAGTTATCTTTTCTTTTGTTTGGCTATTGTATGAGAGTGGGATTATGTACTTCTTTATTTTGATGGATATTGTACTTGACCTTTATTGTGGTTTTATGATGTAACCAGACATGTTTTACTTCCGCTGTTATGAGATGATGTTTTAAAAATTTCAAGTACTATTTATATCTGTCTTGTTGTAATTTTTCTGTTCTATATTCACTAAAATACTCCACCGATGCTATGGCATTCCCTTAGTGAGTGATCATAGCGGGAGTGGGGTGTTACACGTGGTATCAGAGCTTAAGGTTACCAGAACAGATAAAATTTTTGAGAAAAACTACTTTCTAAGAGTATTTTCGAAGAAAGTATTTTTAAAAGCATGTCTTCTAAGAGAAAAAGTTTTTGAAAAAGAAAAGCATAATCCCCAATAGCCATATCTTTATCTTTCGGAATCTCCTTTTTGAATCTTTCCTCTTTCGTTTCAGCATGGCTGAAGATCTTAACATCCCGGAGGGTTTAGTTATACCACTATGGTATAGGAGGTTGCAAGAGGCTAGGGCCGCGGCTGCGGGTCCGGCCAATGCTACTACACCAGAGACAACCGCTCCTCCTCCTCAGCCTAGAGTGGATAATTTTGCTAAGGTTTGCAAGGAGTTCAAGGCTATAGGAGGAAAACCTTTTCTTGGTTCAGAGACTTTCGTAGAGGCTAGAGATTGGCTTAAGGAAGTGGAAGAGTTGCTAGATATCTTTGAAGTGGAAGAGGGAAAGAAAGTCAAGTTGGCGGCTTGGTTAATGAAGGGAGAGGCCTCATTCTGGTGGGAGGTCACTAATGGAGAACGCCCTGTTGACTCTTGGGCAGATTTTAAGCAAAGGTTTGGGGCTAAGTTTCTCTCAAGGGCGGAAGAGAATCTGTTTATGGAGAAGTTCTTGAATTTGAAGCAAGGGAATCTCACGGTGAAAGAATATGTCAACAAATTCAATCAATTAGCAAGGTTTGGCATAGAGTTGGTGAATACACCGGAGAAGAAGGCTTTGAGGTTCGTTAGAG
Source organism: Allium sativum (assembly GCA_030737875.1). Lineage (NCBI taxonomy): Eukaryota > Viridiplantae > Streptophyta > Magnoliopsida > Asparagales > Amaryllidaceae > Allium > Allium sativum. Next base: position 2,194,883 of record JASFAX010000020.1, read on the forward strand.
GCTTGAACGAACCATTGCAAGGAATAGCTATGACTCACATTCCTATGGGGGCCACTTTTGAGAAGCTTGTCTACATGGCACTTATGCATGAGGATGATAAGAATTCTAAGGCACCAGAGAAAAAGGGGGATCAGAAGAAACCGCAACAGCAACAACAAGGCAAGGGCGGAAAAGGCAATGGTGACAAAAAGAAGACGAAGAAGAAGTGCTTCAATTGTGGAACACCAGGACACCTCAGTAAGGATTGTCGCAAAAAGAAGAAGACCGGTTGCTTTCATTGTGGTGAAGCAGGGCATCTTGTGAAAAACTGCCCAAAGAAGGGGCAGAAGACGGGGTCTACCTCAGGAGGCCAGGTGCAAGCTCTTATAGCACCACCTCAGTCAGGGGGGCAAGTTCAGGTTCTCTCAGTTCCACCGATTCAGCAGAGAGGTAGAACTATTTCCGTTGAAAGTCTGGTTTTTCTGTTTGATCATCCAGTTCGTACTTTGTTTGACTCTGGCGCATCGCATTCTTTTATCTCATCATCGTTAGTTGAGTCACTGCACTTAGACACCAGTCTAGTTGATGATCCCTTGGTTGTCTCAAACCCAATTGGGGGCTCCATATATCTGTCTATGATATGTTTGGGTTTGAAGATTTCTATACTTAGCGTTGAGTTTAGATGTGATGCTTTTGTATTGGGCTTCACGGGCTATGGGTTGATCTTGGGCATGGACTGGTTATCCAGTAATGGTGCCGTTCTTGATTGCGAAAGGAGAGTTGTCAGGCTCATGACCCGCTTGGGTAACACTCTCGAGATCTCTTGCAATCCCATGGAATCTGTTTTGCTAAGTTATCTTGAATCGCTCGATGCTTCGGTCGAAAGTTTGTGTTCTGTCAGAGTAGTCCGGGAATATCCGGATGTGTTTGAAGAAGTAAAGGGTTTGCCTCCGAAGCGGGAGATAGATTTCCGAATTTATTTGGTGGATAATGCCAAACCAGTGTCTTTGCCAGTACGCCACATGGCTCCTCGTGAGAGAAGAGAACTTCATAAGCAAGTAGGGGAGTTGCTTGAGAAGGGGTTCATAAGGCGAAGTATATCGGAGTGGGGAGCTCCAGTAGTGTTTGCCACGAAGGCGGATGGGTCCCTCAGACTTTGTGTGGATTATAGGGAACTTAATAAGCTCACGAAGAAGAATAGACACCCATTACCGAGGATAGATGATCTCTTTGATCAGTTGGTTGGCGCGTCAGTATTTTCGCAGATGGACTTAGCTACAGGGTTTCATCAGTTAAGAGTGGCGGAGGACAGTATAGAGAAGACTGCTTTCCGGACTCCGGATGGTTTTTATGAGTGGCTAGTGATGCCATTTGGGTTGACAAACGCCCCCGCATACTTTGTTGATCTCATGAGTAGAGTGTTCAGAGAGTATCTGAATAAGTTTGTAGTAGTTTTTGTGGATGACATCTTGGTCTTTTCCAAGAATGAAGAAGAGCATGCCTTACATCTCAAGGAAGTGTTGGAGACTCTTCGAGCGCATAGTCTTAAAGCTAAATTCTCTAAATGCCATTTTTGGAGAAGAGAAGTGCGATTCTTAGGGCATGTGGTCTCTAAGGAAGGGATAGCTGTGGATCCCGCAAAGATAGTATCTATCCAGGATTGGAAAGTTCCTAGAAATGCTACCGAGGTAAGAAGTTTCTTGGGGTTGGCAGGATATTATAGGAAGTTCATCAAAGACTTCGCGAAGATATCAGCCCCATTAACCCGCTTGACGAAGAAGAATCTGGTTTTCTCATGGGATGTAGATTGTGATGATGCTTTCCGACGGTTAAAGAGATCTTTGACCACCGCTCCAGTTTTAGTGCTTCCAGATGGGAGTAAGCCGTTTGTTGTTTATACCGATGCTTGTGGAACAGGATTAGGCGCAGTCTTGATGCAGGAGGGAAGGGTAATAGCCTATGGAGGGAGACAATTGAGAGTGCATGAGAAGAATTACCCTACCCATGATCTAGAGTTGGCCGCGATTGTTTTCGCACTTAAGTCTTGGCGCCATTATCTTCTTGGTGAGAGATTCGAGTTGTTCACCGACCATAAATCATTGAAGTACTTATTCTCTCAGAAGGATTTAAACTTAAGACAGCAAAGGTGGATGGAGTTCTTAGCATCCTATGATTTCGAGATAGCGTATACCCCTGGTAAGGGTAACGTGGTGGCAGACGCCTTAAGTAGAAAAAGGCTATCTTTGAGTCCATTGTTCGTGGAACGACGAAGCTTGGAGTTTCTTTCTTTGTTTGACTTCAGACCTTCTGTTGATTTTGTACCTGGTTTGTTGGCATCCTTGGAGGTTAGACCTACTCTTTTGAGACGGATTGGCGAGGCTCAGCGAGACGACCCACAGTTGGTTGTGTTGGTAGAGAAGCTTATAAGAGGGGAGTCGTCCAGCAATTTGGGTAGATACACCATAGATGATAAGGGATGGTTGCATAGAGACGGTAGACTTTGTGTACCGCAAGATGAGGGTTTGAAGAAGGCTATTTTGGATGATGCACATCGTTCAAGAATGACTATTCATCCCGGTGGAGACAAAATGTACCAAGACATGAAGAGAGTTTTCTTTTGGGCCGGTATGAAGAAAGATGTGGCCGAGTATGTGGCTAGATGCTTAGTGTGCCAACAAGTTAAAGTGGAGCAAAGGAAACCCGGTGGGTTGCTACACCCATTGGAAGTTCCACAGTGGAAGTGGGATAGTGTCTCGATGGATTTCATCGACGGGTTACCGAGATCGAGGAAGGGCAATACGGGAATTTGGGTTGTGGTAGACAGACTTACAAAGAGTGCCCATTTTATACCCGTAAAGAGTAAGAGGACCGCTCCATGGCTTGCTTCAGTCTATGTTAGAGAGATTGTTAGATTGCATGGCGTACCATCCAGCATTGTGAGTGATCGAGATCCTATTTTCACTAGTGAGTTTTGGAGAAGTTTGCAAGAGGCGGTAGGGACTCAGTTGTGTTTGAGCACCGCATATCATCCTCAGACGGACGGTCAGACCGAGAGGGTGAACCGTATCTTAGAAGATCTTTTGAGGCTTTGTATCTTGGATTTTGGAGGTACATGGGAAGAACATCTTCCTTTGGTGGAGTTCGCATATAATAACAGCTTTCAGTCCAGTATTGGTATGGCTCCTTTCGAAGCTCTTTATGGAAGGCCTTGTCGATCTCCTACATGTTGGTGGGAATCTACGGATAAGATCTTGCTTGGGCCGGATATGGTTAGAGAGACTTCAGAGAAGATTGATTTAATTCGAAAAAGGATGAAAGCAGCGCAAGATAGACAGAAATCTTATGCGGATCGGAGAAGGACGGATCTTGAGTTTGAGGTTGGGGACATGGTTTTTGTCAAAGTATCTCCATTGAGAAATGTTGTTCGCTTTGGGTCCGTAGGGAAGTTAGCACCGAGATTTGTTGGGCCGTTTCCTATTAAGGAAAGGATTGGACGGATGGCATATAGGGTGGAGTTGCCCGACAGACTTAGTGGTGTTCATGATGTATTCCATGTATCACATTTGAGGAAGTGCTTACATGAGACCGCGGAGGTGGTAGAGCCGAGCTTGCTTAGAGATGTAGAGGTAGAGCGTGATGCGACGATTCGACGAGCTCCTACTCGCATCCTTGGGTCAGAAACTAGGAAGTTGAGGAACAGAGAAGTTCAGCTAGTTAAAGTGCAATGGGGAGATGACGAAAGCAATGCTACTTGGGAGACGGAAGCAAAGATGCGTTCTTTGTATCCATTTCTTTTTGAGAGTATGTCTTTTAACTTCTCCTTTATTGCTTGTCTAGTACTTATCTTATCTTTAGTATATCCTCTCGCTAATACCTATGACCTTTAGATAGGGTAAAACCTATGGTTGAGACATGTGTTTGAAACATGTTATGGTTGATGGATGCATATGGATGCAATTGTTTGCTAGTGGTTGCTCGTGGATGCATATACACACACATTAGGCACTAGATCGGCTCAGTCACTTCATGTTGCATATTGCATAAATGGATGTGGTAGTTAGATTGATGGATGTATCATGGCTGTGTTATCATATGGATGATGCATTTTTGTGTATGGTTGTGCACGCATGTAGAAATTTGTATGTGTCAATAGGGTTTCGCATACATATTGGATGCATGGCACTATCATGGTTTGCATTAAGGAGGTTTACTGTATCAGTAACCGCCTGATTTTCGCATTAGGTAAGTACATATACACACACTTTTGCATATATCCATCCAGCATTTAGAATCTTGTAAGGACAATGATTGCTCGTGGATGATGCTTTGAGTAGATGGATGATTGGATGGTAGGATACGTTCTTCCTAACTTGAAGATTTCGGGGACGAAATCCTTTAAGGAGGGGAGAATGTAACAACCCATATTTTCAATAACCTGTAATAACATAAATCGAGGCAGAATTTAATTCTAAAATGGGAATCAAGGGAAACGGGCTATGCCATTGTGTTCGTCTCGGAAAAATACGCGAAATAGAGTCCGAGTTTTCGAAAATCGGAGTCCGTATGACCAAGATATGGCCTCGCGAAGTTTCACGAAAATTCCCAAATTAAAGTATACTTAATTAAGTGAAATGGGTTGTGTAGATATATATATATATATATATATATATATTGATATATATATATATATATAATTGAAAATTTAATAAATAAATGTGCAAAAATGCTCAAAACAGCGAATTGGGAGAGGGGAATAACCGAACCGGCCGATTTTTGAAGTCGACCCGAGCTCGCTGGGTCGACTAGGGGTTAATCCAGGGTGTTTGGCTGTCAACCCGTGGGCCGATTCGCTCAAGTGCAGATTTTGCATTTGAATGGTTCTCATGGTCCATCTTTAATCTAAAGGCCCTAGATGGTTCCTACACTTGACTTCTTCCCCAAGACATGCTTTGATGGCTTGGATTGAATCTAGGGTTAATCCTATGGCCTAAAACACTTGCCTAATCTATAAATAAGACCCTAACCTACCCTAATTCATTCATAATTAAACCTAGTGACTAAACTATGGCAAAATGCTAGCTCTCATGGCCTCCACTAATTTTATGAAGAGGGTTGCATACTAATCACTCTCTAATCAACTTCTAATCCCTTCTTAGCATCTTAATCTTCTTCATTTGGTGTTCAAAGTTGCTAGTTGTGAGTTTCTATCACTTTGATGATCTTTTGGTAAACTAATTGGATGAGATGTGATGAGATTTATGGTTTTGTATGTGGGTTAATGAGCTTTGAATCATATGATATGATGTTAGCATTAATCTTATGTTTATGCATGTTGAGTATGTAAGCTTATGCAAGTTTAATATGATGTATGTTATGTTTGCATGATGCTAAATATGCAAGTTGTGGGCTATGTAATCATATGCATGTTATGCAAGTTCATGGTAATATGCTATGCAAGTTACATGTTTGTTAATATGCAAGTTACATGTTTGTTAATATGCAAGTTACATGTTTGTTAATATGCAAGTTACATGTATGTAAATATGCAAGTTACATGTTTGTTAATATGCAAGTTACATGTTTGTTAATATGCAAGTTACATGTATGTAAATATGCAAGTTACATGTTTCTTTATATGCAAGTTACATGTTTGTTAATATGCGAGTTACATGTATGTAAATATGCAAGTTACATGTTTATTAATATGCAAGTTCATGATGACACATTATGCAAGTCTATAAGCTAATATGCAAGTTTGTTATGCAAAATGAATATGTAAGTTATGTGACATATTATATGCAAGTTATGTGACATGTTATGCAAGTTCATATGCAAGTTATGTGTTTGTTAATATGCAAGATGGCACCTTTGAAACATGTTCATTCATATGCAAGTTGACACCTTTTATATGTGTTATATCATGAACGAAATTACGTGGGAACGATGGGGTAATTAAATGCATAAGTTAATAAGATTGTGTGAAATTAATATAATTATGCATAACACAAAATAAATAAACATAGTATGGGAATTTGCCTATTTGGTTAGGTGTACCCATACTATGTGTTGGGAATTTACCTATTGAGTTAGGTCTACCCCATGGGAATTTACCTATTAAGTTAGGTCTACCCATGTTAAGAAAACTTGATTAATTAGGGATAATTAATATAAAATTATGAGGGTGATTAATTAGGTGTAATTAATTGACTAAGACACGAGGTTGGACTCAGTTGTAGCGTAAAACTGCCCGGACCCAACCGGCTTAACCAGTTGCTACAAATGTTAGCCCAATGTGAGAGGTCTTAGGCACAAACTAAATACGTAATTAATGTAAAGACACGAGGTTAGACTCTGTTATGACATAAGGCTGCCCGGACCCAACCGGCTTAACCAGCGGTCATAAAAGACAGTCTAATGTGAGAGGTCTTTACAAAGGTTACGTTCTTAATTAATTAATTAAGAAACACTTAACCACATTAGCATGTAGAGGGACATGAGGGGTTAAGTGGGTGCCTCGGGTGGCATGAGAAAATCTAGTGGTTGCCTTGGGTGGCAATAGAAAATACGATTAGAATACTTAACCAAAATAGAACATGTAATTAAAACATGATTAAAGGGTTAAGTGGGATATACTAGAAAAAGGGACAAGCTTAGGTGGGTAGCTTGTGGAGGCCCATTTCAACCAGTAACCCATACGTATCTTTGTGGGCTCGACCCATGTCGAGGACGGGACACGCATACTGGGCTTGACTGTAAGAGGCAAACGGGTTAGCGGTGGCAACGCAAGTCCAACGGGCTTCATATGCGTGAGTGGGCCCGGGCTGGTAGGTAAGCCGTTGTTGCATCGAGTAGATATAAGCCGTGCACCTTTAGTTTCATCAGGTTGCCACATTGGGGAATGATACATCCCACGGTGGGGCCAGCACGGGTATCTACGTTAGGGAGCCGATCGAATGGGAAGTAGTGTGTACACCTAGTGGATTGTAGGCCCCGTGGCGCCTACTTGGTCACCTAGGGGTACGCAGGTACTAATTAGTAAATTTTATAAGTCCTTGGGTGGGATCAACCTTTAAGTTAGGAACGACTGGTGTGGTGCAGTTTAGTAATTTACCTTAGGGAGGGTAGATGCGTCTTTATCCTTTATCTTCGTTTAGTTGACTGCTTAGGGTAGCCATTCATCCCTATATGTTACCGTATATCAGTTTATGTCTTCTCTGGTTACTTTAACGATTGTATTGTTAAAGTTATAGGACTCGCTCAGACTTATGTCTGACCCTGTTGTTTTTATCTTTTTCCCAACCCTCAGGTCCTACGGTGGATCCTAGCAGTAGTGGAGCTTGATCGGATTGCTGTTCCAGTCTTTAGGAGCTTGGATAGATGTAAAGCTCCAGTTATCCAGTTATCTTTTCTTTTGTTTGGCTATTGTATGAGAGTGGGATTATGTACTTCTTTATTTTGATGGATATTGTACTTGACCTTTATTGTGGTTTTATGATGTAACCAGACATGTTTTACTTCCGCTGTTATGAGATGATGTTTTAAAAATTTCAAGTACTATTTATATCTGTCTTGTTGTAATTTTTCTGTTCTATATTCACTAAAATACTCCACCGATGCTATGGCATTCCCTTAGTGAGTGATCATAGCGGGAGTGGGGTGTTACATCGTCCGCCCTCGTGCCTTCCTTCGCCACCGATACTTCCTCGAACGTCGTGAGTTCCAGCGTTCTTATTTTGGCCACTGTCGGTTATAGAAAATGATCACCACCGCTAAAGGGGTGGATCTCAACATGCTGATTCATTTTGTAGTTAGAAGTTTGATGGATTAGTTGATGGAATTAAAGCAATAGAAGGAGGAAGGATCGGATTATCGTGTTCGTTTGTTTTGGTCAGGGAGGCGGAAATTCCATTTGACCAGGGAATACATTTTGGCGCAGCGGTTAAGGGTTACATTGCCATTGTATAGGAAATGGGGAAGAACTACATATTATTTTATTTTATAACTTTGCAATGAAGAAATATTCCAAAACAACTATAATCAACTCCCTTTTTTCCTAATACAAATGCTAATCCTAACGTAAAAAAATATTCTGAACCTAATGGGACAGGTTTCGTCGAATTCCGAAGTTGTTTGCGAAAAGTCCTTTATAATTATCGATGAAAAATCAAGCGTTTAAAATCACTAAAATTACCGAAAAAAATCCAATAAATCTGAGACCTTGACATTTTACTAGACCTTTTCCTTACGGATGAAATGAACATTTGGACAGTCATTTATTCGTTTAATGTTACCCATGTTTGACTTGACCAAAATAATATAATTGATTAAGGCGTTTATCGTTGCCATGATCAAACAGTAAGCCATATTGACACAAAAATTCAAAATCTAAGAATAATTAATTAATATGAATCCAACGGCTCCAGTTTCGTCGCATTCTGAGACTGTTTTCCGATATGCTATTTTTACACTCACCGCAAATGCCATTTTGGATGCCAATTTTCCCGGTCTTCAAAAATAACAAACCATATACCTATCCTGACTCTAATCGACGATACAAATTCAACGGAACTGGTTTCGTGGCTTAATTCAATCATCTGCTCGAGTTACACTAAAATATCTCTTTATTGAATTAATTTTATTTAATTACGCGCTATATAAATTGAACGGGCATTCACGGCTACCGTGATCACATACGACATCGGGTTGCCACGAAATTTGATTTTATTACAATAATTTAACGACATGGTTCCAATGAAACTAATTTCATCGAAAATGGAGTCCGTTTGAAAAATGACTATTTTAAAGGCCTATAAATTAAATAACGATTTCCATAGCGACTATTTCAAAATTTGATTTGGCCATAACTATCAATCTATAATACGAAATCTGGATTTTTCTCTTTCATTTGAAAATTATAACCAACACGATTCCAACGTTTCTTGTTTCATAGAATTCCAACTTATATCGGATCCTGTATATCCAATTGAAGTTCAAAACTCCATATTACGAACTTCTGCGCCATTTCGAGCTCGATTTATAATTATATAAATATATAACGTTCAAACTTCATTTTTAATAACGAATTAAATATTAAAATCCATTAATATTCCAAATAAAATATTTAAAATAATAAATTAAATTAAATATTTGACTACCAAAAATTCGGGACATTACACAGCGCATGACAAATGTTGTTCAAAAATTAATAACAACACTAAATATATGATGTGCATATTTCTACAGCATAAATGAAATGCTGTGTAAATATTACTAACATTGTTTCATGACTGCTAGTAAAACGGGAGGGAACTTTTTTATCGCTTGTATAAAACACTGATAAAAATTAGTAACAACGTTTAAAATTAGATGTTGAAAGTCTAAGTGTGAAGTTCTACATTTTTTGACAATATATTTCAAATGTTGTCTATTTTTTAAAACAGCAACTAAACTACGTTGTGTATGTCGTATTAGCAGCTAGTTCAAAATGATATAAAAGATGAAATGTAACAGCATTTATTCTACCGTTGTTGAAAAAAGGGGCCTACGACAACACGACGTTCATCAAAACGCTGTAATATCGTACGGCATTGTTTTTGGGATGCTGTTAAAAGCATTTTTTTTTGGTGTAGTGATATGTATATTTTATATGCATATGCATATATAAGAGTTCCTAAAAGTAAAGAATGTTTGAATTTTGGATTCAAATGTGTGTTAATACTGAATGAAATCAATAAGAAAAAACGTAATAAAACTTAACAAAGAAGGAAGTAAGGTTCTTAAGAACGTTTAATATAATTAGTAAGAAATAAATGATGCTCGTGTTAAATACACGATTTTTAACTTGTATGGATTGACTGCCCATGGGCTAGGGCAAATATCGTGGTCGACCGCCCAAGGGGGATGGTCGACCCATACATGGGTCAAAAATGTATATTCATGGCTAGGTGAAAGAATGAATTTACTCAGTTTTAAGTCGACCATACCACACTGATTCATTACCCTACAAATAAACATGCATGGCTAGCCATCAAACATATTTTATTATGAATGGGCGTGGAAGCCCTGTCACTTTTCTTCCTCTTTCAAGGCCTCATAAATATTATAATATAGATTTATGGTTTCTGTTATCAATTGGAAAAGAAGATTTAGATTTAGAATGGGGTTCAGATTAGAAGATCAATCGTACAAGGCAAGATTACAGATTTGGTTTACATTTTTTAGTTTATTTAGATATAAATTTGTAGATCCGTATGTATTTTAATTTGTGATTCTAAATAGGGATTATAAAGGGAAGGATATGGATAACAAGACTGGAGTTGGATCAGATCTGGAAATTCGGAGTGCTTTAAATCGTGAGTGGATTAAATTATACATATTTTTAGTATACTGATCTTTGGTATCATTTGATTTCCATTTAGTTTATCTGATAAGGTTGTTAAGTTTAAGTTGGTTATAAAAATTATCCATTTGAATTTACTCAAACTAGAATGTGAATTTAAAGTTATTTGTACTTATGTGAAAAAGAATATTAAAGTAGATATTAGATGGATCCATAAGCAAACCTAGACTTAAATGTAAAAGAAAAGCGTAAACTTTAATAAGGAAAGAATTTATAGTAATTATGTTGAAATTATAAAGATGAAGTAAAATAAATTTACTAATAATCTAATCTTGGAAGCTTGTAATATTTTAGTTGGTCGGAAATAATAGATTTCCATATTACAATTTCTAAAGGATGTGATGAATGTAATTACAAGAATAGAAATAGAGCCTAGAAAGAAAAACGATAAGCAAAAAATAGAGGTGTTTACTACCTGCCAAAACGAAAAGAAAATATATCTTGTAATAATGGATCATTGTGCAAAAGGTTATTTTATAGTAAATATCAAAATAGATTTAGTAAAATTCAGTTGCTAACCTACTAAAATATGGTTAGACCCAAAAAAATTATATTGAGTGAAGTGGAAAACAAAACAACCAAGATAAAGACAAAAGAAATGATAGTAACCAAGTCTAATACTGGGCGGACTAGAGAAAAGAAAAAGTCAAGAGAGTAAAAGATATAAAGGTAGGTGAAGATAAGTGAAGGAAATTATATCTATCTTTAAGATAATTAAGTAAACAAAAGAAAAGAGATTATCATTTAAAGTAAAATTAGTAGACACTTCCATGATAAATAGTAGACAGTGACTATCTTTACAATAAAGAGAGGCCCAGTAGCCGACAGAGACTATCTTTATGATAGATAGGGGCCCAGGAAAAAGATAATAACATAACAAAGTAATCAAGAGTAAGGAAAAAGCAAATTAAACGCATTAAGAAAATGAGATAGACTTACGGGCTAATCAAGAACGAGAATACGATGGTAACCTCATAAGTTTAAGAGTACTCTACGGATATTTAGATGAAGGCAGAATAGTACAAAGCCTATCCTAGCGAATTTGAGGACAATACAAGAGAAGGAAATAATTGACCATAGCAGAATGGCTAATATTAATGGGATCGTTTAGCAAATACCGATGTAGGAAATTAGAACAAGCCAAATAGATATTAGAAAGCTCGTCCAAATGGATTTGCGGACAATGCTGAAGAAGGAAATAATTGATCACAATACAGTGGCCCTTCCTAATGGGATCATTTAGCTAACACTGGAGTAGGAAATTAATGACTTTAAATAAGAGGTAAAATGGATACCCTAGAATGTGCCTCAGATGTGGGCATAGAGACGAAATCCATCAAAGACAAGGTAGCATTCAACAGGTGGTATTACCTTGACTGGTTTAGGTAGTCTAAAGGCTGATGGATGGCTAGGTAATCGTGCGACCTACATTTAGAAACTCCTAGTGATGGGAAACCCTAAAATATAGTAGTTCCATGCGTACACATCATCATCAGTCAGTAGCGAGAACTGGGAAGGACATGAGTTATACCTTAATACGCCAGGTAATCTTCCGTTATTGGGACGTCTGGGTTAGGGTTATCCAACGCCACAAGGTTTCTTTAGATTGTTTGTATAGGGCAAGACTAATAACCATCAAAGATACATTCCAATTAGATTGGGGTGACTGCACAGAGCCTCGCTGCGACAGAAGAGACAAATTATAGTTTACAGTGATTCCCCGATTGTGTTTCATATGGTGTGGTCGCCACGACCTTCTGTAAGAGGAATTCAGAACATAGGCAAAATGATCATGTGCACGTCCACTAAGGTAGCCCAGTGTATATATCAACGATGTAGGCAGAGAGACAAATATCACTGCATATATAGTTTATATGTTCCTACAATAGACGATGGAACATCTATGGTGTGTGTCATGTGCAGTCCATTACGAATGTCGCTTTTGAAATACCCCCACACCTCTTAGTGTGACACCCCATGTCCGTTAATGTCACTCTTTATCAGAATGCATTAACTTTCATGAAGCGTTATAGGTAAACAAAAAAAACATCACAAGACAGATATAAAATAACAGCAGAATTAAAAACTTTATTAAATAGAAAAGCTTCGTGGTCCGAACCCAATTACATAGTAAGTCTGAAATGCTGAAAAGACAAAACTTCTATCTTGTACCAAAGTTATCGTCAAAGTACAAAAATACATAAAAAGAGCATAATCCCCAAAATATAGCCATAGTAGAGAAGATAAAAAAATAAAACGGTACATCTAAGCAGCTCCAAGAAAAATGAAAGAAGAATCTTGATCAAGCTTGAGCATTCCCACCCTGAGAACCTTGGGGGGAACTAAAGAGAGAGAAGAGGAAACAAAATGGGTCAGACATAAAGTCTAGCAAGTCCAGTTACTTTTAGCACATAAATAAGTAAAAGCATCATGACAGGCATATAAAATGGATGAGAGAGATAGCAACATCATAAGACAGGTATAATAGACTGAGCAAGATAAGCAGAATAAACAGAAGAGAATAGGTTATGATTCTCTAATACTTTTCTCTGCACCAACACTAGTATAACTGAAACAAGATGATTCCAACTAGAACAAGACATCAGACTTAAGTGTACTTCTAGTGACGGGTTTTACCCCTAACATGAATAACAGGCAGCCCCACAGAAATTACAGGTGTTAACCCCGGCAAGAATAATGGACTCCTAAACAAGCAAGCTAGATGTACCTTAATCACTACCCCAATCAATCGGCTCCTTATCCTGTAGATATCTTGTGCTAGCCCCACAGTAGGATGTATCACTTCCTAAAGTGGCAACCCCATTATCTTCAAGAATGCACAACCATATCTACTGGTGTCACATCGTCTTAATTCCCCTAATAAGCCGGACCCATGCACGCACATGACTCCGTTGGTTTCCTGAGCTGTCGGACACCCTCCCTCAAGTGACCTCTTATAATTAACTCAGTAAGCGTGCCCAGACCCCGACCTAATTTAGGGTACATGTTTGATACCAAGATGGGTTACTGACTAATATGGGTCCCACACAACAAATGATGCAAGCTACCCCCTAGGCTTGCATCCCCACCACTAGGATTTTGACAGGTTATGCCTAACAATTTAACAAGGTTGCATGACCCCTACATGTAAAATATGTTAAGTTGTCGGGCCTATATATGTATATTACCCGTCGCCACAAGATTTATTTAACCCCACTGATCTACGCAAGTTTACTTAACCCCTACTCAATTTTATAGGTTCATATGTAACCCCGACATATCTAAACTAATTAAGTATTTCAGGTAACAAGTTATTATCATATTTCCCATTCATGTCTGTTAATGCGTTAGTCCTCTCACATTAAGTCGGCAACTTGTGGATGCTGGATATACCGGCGGTTTCGGGCAGATTTCTTCCATAAGTCAGACTTAACCTCGTGTCTTAACGTTGTTCCGTGTATGTTTTATGCACTTATTCCTCTCATAGTAGATTTACCACGTGTGGATGCTGGATTTTCCAGGTGGTTCCAGGAAGACTTCTACCACAAGTGTAACCTAACCTCGTGTCTAAGCGCGGTTGTAGTTTCTAATTACTATAAATCTGGGCATGTTCGTTATTAACAGTTTCTCATGTTTAACCAAGGTTATGCCCAATTCCCAGTACGAGTCATGATATATAAGTTATGGCCCAAGTTAAAGTTTTGGCTCAAGGTATAGTTTATGCCCAAAATCCCAGACTGGTTTTACAATATGAGTTATGCCCCAATTTATCATTCCCAACTATTCCCAATTTCATACGTTCGCATATTTCAGCGACATGCCTAGGCTCGAAGGTAGCCTGGCTATAAAAATAAAAAGGGAAAGGGGTAGAGAAGGGAACAATAATAGGCATAATAACAAGACAGGCATATGATGACAGAAATAAGCATACTAACTGATAGGGATGAGCAGGAAAACCGATTACGAACCGAAACCGAACCGAAACCGCATAAAACCGCTAAAAATCGCATCTTAAAAAACCGCACTGAAGTAAAACCGCAAAACCAATGAAACCGCACCATTAGTATGGTCCGGGTTCAATTTTCATCCTTTTTCAAACTGCAAAACCGAAACCGCACCGAATGTTACTTATACGTAAATTTTAACATTACCTTCTCAAATTTAGCTTCAGGCAAATCTGCACGTTCACTACTTGGCAATCATGGAAGCAAAAGAGCAGCAATACATATTGCAGCACTCTAACTGCACGGCTATATTGACTCAAGTTGCCAAGATTAATCATGACGCATTGATGGAAATGTCTGATCATAGAAAGAATCTACAAAAGAAAAGAAAACTAATATTGAACACCTTGAGAAGCTATCAAGACCTACCACCAGACAAAGCTCTTATTGTATTAGATATAGAGGTTAAAAAGAGGCGGTATGCTGCTGTTGAGAAGTATCTAGAACAAGTTCTACATACTGCTTTCGGTCCATCAGAATTATGATTTGGATTACATCCATTGCCTTGATGTCATTTATAGTAAGATGGTATTAGGATTGGACCGATTGGTCATTACAGTAAAAGAGTTTTCATTTGTATGTGAAGATCAATATTACACACTGGACAAATAAAAAACCTCTGTCTCAGCTTTAAACATTTCATGTGCATCATCATCTAAGGGAACAATGTTTTTTTTTGTTAATTGGTTTTAAAATCGAAACCGCACTTTTAAAAACCGCAACCGCACATTTAAAACCGAACCGCACCAACGGTTTTTGGTCCGGTTCCGGTTCCTACTTTTGAAAACCGCACACTAGCGGTTCCGGGTGCGGTTTTAAGTCAAAACCGCACCAAACTGCACCATGCTCATCCCTACTAACTGAATAAACCTACGGTGAAAAATCAGGCATAGTGACAGAATGGGAATATGATGATAAAATTGGCATGATAATGAAACATACATAATAGGAATAGTCATATGAGAACTAATCAGTAGATCAGGTGTACAACTAACGACAGATCCGATTAGTTATAATTCAAGTTATTAACCGACACCTATTTAGATCCAGCTTATAAACATGTCAAGATTACTATTTAATGTTTATATCTAAAAATAACATAAACTCACTGTGACTAGATCTAAAGAACAGAGAAGTGACTGTTGATGTTGCAACAGAGCTCGTTGAATCCATATAATTTGTCGTTGCAGAAGAATAGGCTAACTTAATCTAGGCAGGGGTAGCATCTAGTTCTCCATTGTTTTTTGTATGGATAAAACAATGAGAATGAGGTCCTATTTATAGCGTAGGGTCAACGAATCTAGTCAAGAAACGAGTCCACGTTCAGAAACTAAATTCTGCCTCGATCTTGGAGGGGTCGACATGGGGGTCGACATAGGTGTTAACACACCTGTGTTGGGGTCGACCCCCTTAGGGATTGGGTCAACCCCCTAACGAGACGATTTCCCCCCATTTTTCCCGCACCTGATTTTGATTTTCTGGAATAATTTTATTTATATATATAATGTCTTATATATATATATTAAAAAAAATCAAACCTTAATATCTTCTTCATACGATGTCCGTTTTACGCAAATTCGGAAGAAGAATTCCGAGACGAACGCATTGGTGCAGTCCGTTTTACTTGATTACTAGTATTTAATTAAGTATCCCTTAGTATTCATTTTAGTGTTGTTTGAAATTACGGGGTGTTACATTCTCCCTACTTAAAGGATTTCGTCCACATAATCTCTAAGTTAAGAATAATGTATATCCTAACATCCATCATCCATCTACTCATCCACTAACCATAGGCATCCATTGTCCTTCGTAGATTTCTAATGCTTATATGAACATATGCAAAGGTGTGTGTATATGTTTCTATACTAATGCAAAAGATCAGGCAGTATACTGATTCAGTCGACCTCCTTAATGCAATGTATGTTAGTGCCATGAATCCAACATGCATGCAAATAATCATAACATATCGTGTGAATGTTATATGCGTGCACATTCATCCATTCAAATGGAATGTCCATATGATGAGGCACCTATTTCCATCCATAAAAAGAAAGAAAAATGCACACACAACCATATGCAGTATGAGAGTGATTCAACCGATTTAGTGCCTATTGTGTGTGTATATGCATCCACGAGAAACCAGTAGCAAACACTTGCATCCATCAAACGTAACATGTCCCAAACGGATGTTTACATCCATTGGATTTCCACCTGAAGGTCGAAGATTCGATCAATAGGATATACTTAAATGACAGAAACAAGTGAAAACAAAAGCTTTGGAAAAGAAGTTAAGAACATACCCTTGAAAAGAAAAGGGTACGAAGCACGAATCCTGTCTTCAGTCTCCCAAGTTGCATTATCGGGGTCTTCTCCCCATTGAACCTTCGTCAACTTAACCTCTCAGTTGTGTAGCTTCATAACCTCTGATCCAAGGATACAGGTAGAAATTCGTCTAACTATCGCTTCCTTTCCACCTCTACTTCCTCATGCATGCTCAGCTCCACTACTTCTGCGGTATCATGCAGGCACTTCTGTAAATGAGAAATGTAGGAAACATCATGCACACCGGCCCACTCTATAAGCCATTTGGCCAATCCTTTCTGTTATGGGAAATGTCCCTACAAATCTTGGTGCCAATTTCCCTATAGATCCAAAGCAAACTACATTCCTTAAAGGTGATACCTTAATTACAATCATGTCTCCCACCTCGAAATCAATATCAGTTCTTCTCTTATCTGCATAGGACTTCTGCCTGTACTAAGCTATCTTCATGCGCCAGCGAATGAGACCAATCTTCTCTGAAGTTTCCCTAATCATCTCAACTCCAAGTAGAAGCCTTTCTATAAATTCCCACAAATAAGTCAGTGATCTACAGGGTCGCCCGTACAATGCCTCGAAGGTGCCATGCCAATACTAACTTGGTAATTGTTGTTGTAGGAGAACCTCTTCCTAAGTTCCTCTGAGGTCTAGGATACACAATCTTAAAAGATCCTCAAGAACTCTATTTACTCTTTCCGTTTGTCCATCAGTCTGAGGGTGATAAGCAGTGCTCAAACACAACTGCGTTCCTAATGCCTCTTGCAAGCTCCTCCAAAACTCATTAGTGAATACACTCACACTACTGGAAGGTAATCCAGTAGGCGGACTATCTCACGAAGATAAACTGCCGCCAACCATGCTGCCATCCTCTTACTCTTAACAGGAATGAAATGGGCGCTCTTAATAAGTCTGTCAACTATAACCCAAATACTAGTGTTGCCTTCCCTTGATCTAGGCAAACCATCAATGAAATCCATAGAGACACTCTCCTACTTCCATTGTGGAATCTCCAAAGGATGAAGTAAACCACCGGGCTTCCTTTGCTCAGCTTTGACTTACTGTCAAATAAAACATCGAGGAACAAACTCCGCTACATCTTTCTTCATCCTAGCCCAAAAAAAAACCTCTTCATATCTCTATACATCTTATCACCGCTAGATGAATAGTCGTCCTAGAATGATGAGCTTCCTCAAGGACTGTCTTCAACAAACTCCCAACTCGGGGAACACAAATCCTTCCATCTCGTCGCAACCACCCTCGATCATCTGTGGAATATCTGCTAAGGTGACTGGAAGTCTCCCCTCTACTAAGCCTATCCAAGATGTCTACTATCTATGGGTCTTCTCACTGTGAAGTTCCTATCTGATTCATAAGAGTAGGTTGCACCTCTAACGATGGCAACAAACCAGGCGTAAGATTCGTAGATGGCCTAAAATCAAAGGTCAATATAAACTCCAAGCTCTGCCTCTCTACAAAAAGAGGACTCAAGGTCATCCTCTGCTACTCGATGCGTCTGCCACCACATTACCCTTACCATGGGTATAAGCAATCTCAAAGTCATAAGAAGCTAGGAACTCCATCCATCTCTGTTGCCTCAAATTGAGATCCTTCTGCGAGAACAAGTACTTGAGAGATTTATGATCGGTGTATAACTTGAACTTCTCTCCAAGTAGATAATGATGCTAAGTCTTAAGCGCAAATACTATGGAAGCCAACTCTAAGTCATGGGTAGGGTAGTTCTTCTCATGAACCCTCAACTGTCTTCCTCCATAACATACTACCCTTCTCTCTTGTATTAGAACCGCACCAAGCCCTGTACCACATGCATCAGTGTATATTGTGAACACTTTGTTCCCATCAAGAAAAGTCAAGACTGGGGCTGTTATTAGAGCCCTCTTCTATCTCCGAAAAGAATCATCACAATCTTCACCCCAAAAAAATGTCAGATTCTTCTTCATCAGTCTGGTGAGGGGGGGCTGATTTCTTCATGAAGTCCATAATGAACTTCCTATAATAGCCCGCCCGCTAAACCAAGAAAACTTCTCACCTCTATTGCATTCTTGGAATATGCCAATCTTGAACCGCAACTACTTTCGCGTGACCTACTGCTATCCCATCCTTAGAGACCACTTGCCATAAGAAATCTCACTTCCTTTCTCCAAAAATGACAATTGGAGAATTTCACCTTAAGTTGATGTGCTCGAAGAGCCTTAAAAACCTCCCTTAAATGTAGGGCATGCTCTTCCTCGCACTTTGAGAAAACCAACATGTCATCAACAAAGACCATAATGAACTTATTTAGAAACTCCCGAAACACCCTACTCATTAGATCCACAAAATAGGCGGGTGCATTCGTCAACCCATAAGGCATGATGAGCCATTCGAAGAAACCATCTGGAGTTCTAAAAGCAGTCTTGTCTATACTGTCCTCGGCCACTCTTAACTGATGAAACCCCGTGGCCAAGTCTAACTAGGAGAAAACAGATGCACCATCAAGCTGGTCAAACAGATCATCTATCATTGGGAGTGGGTGTCTATTTTTCTAGGTAAGCTTGTTTAGCACCCTATAATCCACGCATAAGCGAAGTGAACCATCTGCCTTAGTGGTAAATACCACTAGAGCACCCCATTCAGATATACTTCGCCTAATAAACCGTTTCTCAAGTAGCTCCCCTACTTACTCACTGAGCTTCTTTCTTTCTTTTGGAGCCATATGTTGCACAAGCGATGCAACTGGCTTTGCATTGTCCACCAAGTATATTCGGAAATCAGTCTCGCGCCTCGGAGGTAACCCCTATACCTCATCAAAAATATCAGGATACTCACAAAATAGTGGTACTAATCGTAAGTCATCAATAGGTGCGTCAAGCGACTCTAGGAAACTAAGCATGACAGACCCCTTAGGGTCACAAAAAATCTTAAGGGTCCTCCTATGACAAGTCAAAATTCTAATGACTCTCCTTTCACGGCCTAGAATGGCAGCATACATTGCTAGCCAATCCATACCAAGAATCAAACCATATCCCATGAAACCAAGCACATATGCATCGCACTCAAACTCGACGCCCAACACAGATATTCTCAAACCTCGACAAATCATAGGCAAATGAGTCGCACCACCTATGGGGTTTGAGACGACAGTGGGATCCAAAACCATACAAGTACTAACATGCAGATTCTCAACCATAGCATCAGATATAAAAGAATTCGAAGCACTAGAATCAAAAGGAGTTCTAATAGGATGATTGGAGACAGAAATCAAACCTTCAACATAAACTTTCCTACCTCTATCTGATACACCGGTAACGAGAGCATGCACCTGTCCTCTAGAAGATCACATCCTTGCCTCTTTGGGAAATCCTTGATAAGATGTCCGACCTCTCCTTATTGAAAACAAGCTTCTTCCTTCTTTTACAATTGTTGCTCACACGACCCATGCATCCACAATTAAAATATTTTCTCTTTTCCTAGACTTTTCCATTCTTTCCGCCCTTCTTTTGATGTTGTCGGTCTTTCTTGGGCCCTACTTTCTTATTTTGTGCTTCATCACTCTTATTCTCTTTCTTCTCACCTTTATCCTCTTCGTGCATTAGTTGCATATCAACAAGTTTTTCAAAAGTTGCTCTTATTGGGGTATGAGGCATAGCCAACCCATGAAGGGGTTCACTCAGTCCTCTTGCAAACCTCAAAGCTTTCTTGTGCGCGGCATCCACTAGTTCCAACCCAAACTTCGCCAGTTGATTGAATGTGTTAACATACTCTTTGACAGACAAGCCTCCTTGCTTAACTGCCAAAAACCTTTCTGTTTGCATACTTTGCTTGGCTTGAGAAAGAAATTTCATCTCGAATCTCTACTGAAAATCATGCCAAGTCTCCACTAGATGTCCTTCTTGCGTCACTTCCCACCAGAACGAAGCCTTATCTTTCAGCTGCCAAATGACCAACTGAATCTTTCTATGGTCGTCAACCTCAAAGATTGCAAATAAATCCTCCATCTCTTTAAGCTAGTTCCTTGCTTCTTCAAAAGTCTCAGTTCCTCGGAATGACTTTCCTCCCATAGCACAGTAATCCTTGCATATCTTGGAGAAATTATCCGCTCGCAGTGGAGGAGGAGTAGGAGGAACAACGACTGCAGATGAGGGAGGGACATCTGCTTGGCCTTCGGAAGGTTTCATAGCCTCATGATACCTATGGAACCAAGCCAGTATATGAATTCCCTCAGGAATATTAGGTGCCCCAAACATGCTGAAAAGAAAAGGGAAAAGAGATTCAAACAGAGAATTAAAAGATATTTCATATGGCTTTAGGAAATATGTTTTCCAAAAAAGACTTTTCTTTTGAAAATGCTTTCTTTTAAGATCTTTTTTAAAACAATTTTCAAAATATTTTATCCGATCTAGTAACCTTCGGCTCTAATACCAAGTGTGACACCTCACGTCCGCTAATGTCACTTTTGATCAGAATGCATTAAGTTTCGTGTAGCGTTATAGGTAAATAGAAATAGAAAAATCACAAGACATATATAAAATAACAGCGGAATTAAAAACTTCATTAAAAAGAAAAGCTTCATGGTCCAAAACCAATTACATAGTAAGTCTGAAATGATGAAAACATAAACTTTTGTCTTATACCAAAATTATCATCAGAGTACAAAAATACATATAAAGAGCATAATCCCCAAATTATAGCCATAGTAGAGAAGATACGAAATCAAGTGGTACATCTAAGCAGCTCCAGGCAAAATGAAAGCAGAATCCTGATCAAGCTTGGGTATTTCCACCCTGAGCATCTAGGGGGAATTGGAAGAGAGAGAAGAGGAAACAAAATGGTTCAGACAAAAATTCTGGCAAGTCCAGTTATTTTTGGCACTTAAATAAGTAAAAGCATTATGAAGACATATAAATTGGATGAGAGAGATATCAACATCATAAGACAGGTATAATAGACTGAGCAAGATAAGCAAAATAAACAGAACATAATAGGTTACGCTTCTCTAATACTTTTCTCTGCACCAACACTAGTATAACTGAAACAAGATGATCCCAACAAGAATAAGATGGTGGACTTAAGTGTACTTCTAGTGACTGGTTTTACACCCAACACGAACAACAAGAAGCCCAAAGAAATGACATGTGTTAACCCCAGCAAGAATAATGGGATCTTAAACAAGAAGACTAGATGTACCATAATCACTACCCCTGAAACACCCCACCTCCGTTAGGGTCACTCTCAAAGGGAATGCCCTAATTTTGGTGGAGGTTTATAAGTACAAGTCACAGATATACAAGACAGATATAAGAACACATATTTGTAAACAGCGGAAGAACAACAAACTTTTATTTCATAAAGTCAAATACGTGTTACAACAACATCCTTTCCAAAAACATAACATAACACTTTCATAATCTGTCTTGAGTACATTATTTAAAGAAGCATAAATAAAACATAGATAAACTGCAAAAGCCCCATAGTGGATTGTCCAAAGCCATAGTTCAAAACAGGAAAGTCCAAGCAATACATTTCTCTTCTTCAAGCTGGATGCTAAGGTTGGTCAAGCTGTTGTGTTCCCTCCCTGAGGACCCGGGGGGGGGGGGAACGGAAGAAAGAAGACGAAAGAAAAGTAGAGTCAGACATAAAGCCTGAGTAAGTCTAGTACTATTTTGTCTATGAATAAAGAACTGGGTATGATAAGTATAAACAAGAAGTGGGCAAGCACTATAAACTTGGTTAAGTTGTCTAGGGTCGAATATACTATCGTACCCCATGTTGATCTCTGAACCTATATAAACTAGTTTCCAACTGGCACCCCATAATCAGGGTGATGTGATCCATTCTATGATGATCGGCTCCTACTCGCATAGTTACATGTGTCTTACGGCCCCCGATGTTGTAGTTACCTATGCTGGTCCCACCATGGGGTGTATCAAGTCCCATAGTGGCAACCCGACACAACCTTAGAGTGCACAGGTATGCTACTGGTGTCCAGTGCCTTATTTTTCTGCACCGGAGTGTGTGCATGCCCGCACTCCGTTAGAACCTACACTGCTACACCATCGCCGTCGATTTGACCTCTTACAATCAGCCCAGTAATCGTGCCCTACCCTGCCTAGTTTCAGGGTATCCTGATACACCTTTTAGGGTTACTGCTGAAAAGGGTCCCCCGTTACTAGGTTTTCTATCTCTAGCCAACATGCTAAGTTGGTTAAGTGTTTTCTAACCTAACCCCCACCAGTCCGTTTAGTTTAGCATGTTCCATTTTGATTAAGTCTTTAGTTCACTTAATCCTAACAATCCTGACTCAGCCTTAATTGTCTTATTAAGGCCCTGACCTCTCACATTAGACATGTATTGTTGTGGCTGCCTGTTGCCGGTTGGTTCCGGGCAGTCTTACGCCACAACTCAGTCTAACCTCGGGTCCTTGCTGGGCTCCATGTTTAACCTCCCACATTGGATAGGTATTGTTGTGACTACTGGACAGCCGGGCGGTTCCGGGCAGGTTTACATCACAACTCAATCCAACCTCGGGTTAAACACATCGTATGTTCTACATTTACATATTTTGTCATTCTTCTTTATTCCTTATATGTAAATATTTGCGGCCCATTATTAAGTTAACGGTGTAAAGGTTACACCAATCACGGGCCCAACCCATACTTGAATTTGGGCCCTTCTATTTTATATTTTCATTCATTAATTAATTCTAACCCAACGTTATTTTCCCCTGTTTTACACGTCCGTTTATATATTTTGGGCTTAGCCTTTTAAAGCCCAAATTAGCCATGCGAAAAGGGGAGGCTTAAAGCGTGATTACATACACAAAGAGGGGAAGGTGAGCGCATGAACTTGCAATATGACGTTGGAAATACATAATAGAAACTGGTGTACTTGCATATATATATTTTGGTCATAAAGCATAGGTGACATGAACCAAACCATGTAAACTTAAGATAAGAATCTAAATTAGGTGTCACATAGTCTTAACTACAACATAGACCTATGTTCTCATTTAAGCATAAACATAAACAAGTCATGTTCATAAGGTTTCTACATGTTTACAAAGGGGATACTTTGTTACTAACACAAAAGCATAGTTCAACTTAATCATGGTTTAAGTCTAATCACATAACGATGGTATAAATATACTTATGCATAAATATTCCTAATCATGGTGTTTGCTTTAAACTTGCAAAAAGGGATTTTTGAGTCTAACCTAGCCATGTCTCACATATGTCATCATATAATTCTTGTAAACAAGATAGACTTAATCATGGATTTCAATTATGCCAAATATCATTCATAGCCTAGCCATATTCATAAGTTTGCAAAAGCATGACTTAATACATGGATTATGGTGTCAAAATTCCAACATAGTTTCATATGAACTATAACAACCAAACTTGTTTCAATTACTTGCAAAATGATTTATGCACAAAAATATACATCATGATGGCATAATAACAAAGCCCCAAACTTGCATGAATTTCAATCAACTACATACATGTAGCTTCAACATAGATTATATAATTTGCGCAATATTCCAAACGTATACTTGCATAGAACTACCGCATGTAGTTCTTTATAATGAATAACATAATTTTGCACAAATATGAACTACTTTATTATCCCAATTCAAGCATACGAATCAACACAGTTGTTTATTCATACCAAAGTAATACTCTACTTACAATGGTTGCGGCGAATTCTCTAATTAAGAGATATGATTCCTTTGTTGAATTGATTGGCTTTAGGTTGCTTGAATTGCTTTAGGCTTTAGAACTTTCTTCCTAATTCCCTCTCTAGTTGGCGGCTATTCTTAGTCGTTCCTCAGCAACATGGCGGCTATGTTCTTAATTTTGAATGAATAGATTAGGGTTTAGTCTAGGGTTGTTTATATAGAGGTTAGGAACTGATTAGGACCCTTGATGTTGCTTGGATTGATCATAGCCATTCATTAGATAGAGAGACCAATTAGAACCCGCCACCTAGCCCTAATGACAAAGCAGACCACAGAGAATCGGCCAAACACAGACCTGGCCAGCCAGGTTGACTGGGCTCGACCAGGTCGACACCCCTGTCGACAGTGCTGTCGACAGCCCTGTCGACATGGGTAGCCCAGGTCGACAGCCCAGTCGACCTGGGTGGCCTAGGCGGGTGTTTATCCACCCTGGCCCATTGGGCCCCATTTTCGAATTCAAATTTGATTTTCTGAGCTAATTTTATTCTGTTTGAATTTTAAATTTAATTCAAAACTTCCGAAGGCCATATCTTCTTCATACGGACTCCGTTTTTTGAAAACTCGGACTCTATTTCGCGTATTTTTCCGAGACGAACGCAATGGCATATCCCGTTTCCCTTGGTTCTTTGATTTCAAATTAATTATACTTTAATTTGTTAATTTCACAGTTATAGAATTTGCGGGGTGTTACATTCTCCCCCACTTAAAAGGATTTCGTCCCCGAAATCTTCAAGTTAGGAGGAATGTATATCCTAACATCCAATCATCCATCTACTCATCCATCAAGCACGAGCTTCCATTGTCCTTAAAAGACTTCTAATGCTTCATGATCATATGCGAAGTGTGTGTGTACATGAACTTATCTAATGCAAAATCAGGCGGTCTACTGATTCAGTTGACCTCCTTAATGCGAATTATGTAAGTGCCATGAATCCATTATGTATGCAAATTTTCCTATTCTTGATTCTACATGAGTGCACAATCATTCAATACAAATGCAACATCCACATGACAACACATTAAAGTTCAACCATATACGAATGCAAACATATATGCATATGCAATATGAAGTGACTGAGCCGATCTAAAACCTAGATTGTGTGTGTATATGCAACCACGAGCAACCACTAGCAATCACTTGCAACCACTTGCAACCATCATCCATAACATGTTTCAACTACATGTTTTAATCCAAAGGGTCTCTACCTAAAAGATAAGGTCGAGGAAATATACCTAAAAAGATAGATAAAAGCGCAGCTTAAGGAAAAAGAAAGATCAAGGATGTACCCTCGAACAAAAAAGGGTAGGCAGTACGTATTCTAGCTTCAGTTTCCCAAGTCGCGTCTTCCTCGGCTTCGCTCCACTGAACTTTGACGAGCTTGACTTCGCGGTTGCGTAGCTTCTTCACTTCTATTCCTAAGAGGCGGGTTGGAACTTTTCTTATGGTTGTTTCGCGTTCTACTTCGGCCTCTTCGAGTATATTTGGCTCTACCACTTCAGCAGACTCATGTAGACATTTTCGTAGATGTGAAACGTGAAAAACGTTGTGGACTCCAGCCAACTTCTCGGGTAGCTCTAATCTATAGGCCATTTTCCCAATTTTCTCGATAATAGGGAATGGCCCTACGAACCTTGGTGCTAGCTTTCCTGTGGTTCCAAAACGAACAACGTTCCTTAGCGGTGATACCTTGAGAAAAACTCTGTCTCCAACTTCAAATTCAAGGTCGGTTCTCCTTTTGTCGGCGTAGGACTTTTGTCTGTCTTGGGCCGTCTTCATCCTTCTTCGTATTAAGTCTACTTTCTCTGAGGTCTCTCGGATCATATCTGGTCCAAGTATGAGCTTATCCGTGGACTCCCACCAACAAGTGGGCGATCGGCACGGTCTTCCATATAAAGCTTCGAAGGGCGCCATTCCGATGGTTGCTTGATAGCTGTTGTTGTAGGCAAATTCCACCAAAGGAAGGTGGTCTTCCCATGTCCCTCCGAAGTCAAGGACGCACGGTCTTAAGAGGTCTTCCAAAACTCTGTTCACTCTCTCTGTTTGGCCGTCGGTTTGGGGATGATAGGCTGTGCTCAAGCATAACTGCGTTCCTACTGCTTCTTGCAGACTCCGCCAAAACTCGCTGGTGAAGATGGGGTCTCGGTCACTAACGATGCTAGATGGTATTCCATGGAGTCGAACGATTTCCTTGAGGTAAAGTGATGCTAGGGATGAGGCAGTTCTTTTACTTTTGACAGGTAAAAAGTGGGCGCTTTTAGTAAGCCTATCCACTATTACCCAAATGCTAGTGTTGCCTCTCCTAGACCTAGGCAGCCCATCGATGAAGTCCATTGAGATGCTATCCCACTTCCACTGCGGGACCTCCAGAGGATGTAGTAGTCCGCCAGGCTTTTTCTGCTCCGCTTTAACCTGTTGGCACACCATACACTTAGAAACGAACTCTGCCACGTCCTTTTTCATGCCGTTCCAAAAGAAAGTCCTTTTTATATCTTTGTACATTTTATCTCCGCCTGGGCGTATCGTCATCTTGGAATGATGCGCTTCCTCGAGAACCTTCTTTACTAAATCTTTTGTCTGTGGGACGCATAGTCTTCCGTCTCGCCTTAGCAAACCCTTATCGTCGATGGAGTATCTGTTGAGGTGACTTGAAGTCTCACCCCTAATTAACCAATCAATTATTTCCACAAGCTGAGGGTCTTCGCGTTGTGTTGTCCCTACTGAATCCACTAAAGTTGGGCGCACTTCGAGAGATGCTAGCAAGCCTGGTACGAAATCGGAGGAAGGCCTAAAGTCGAAGCTGGCTATAAACTCTAGGCTTTGTCTTTCAACAAACAACGGGCTTAGGGTCAATTTCTTTCGGCTCAACGCGTATGCCACTACGTTGCCTTTGCCCGGAGTATAGGATATTTCGAAATCGTACGAGGCAAGAAACTCCATCCATCTTTGTTGCCTCAAGTTAAGATCCTTCTGCGAGAAAAGATATTTCAACGATTTATGGTCAGTGTAAAGTTCGAACTTCTCACCTAGGAGATAGTGTCGCCAAGACTTGAGTGCAAAGACGATGGCGGCTAACTCAAGATCGTGGGTTGGGTAGTTCTTTTCGTGCACCTTCAATTGCCTCCCGCTATAAGCTACTACCCTTCCTTCTTGCATTAAGACGGCGCCTAGCCCTGTCCCACATGCATCCGTATAAACAGTGAACATTTTGCTCCCATCTGGCAGCGTCAAAACTGGGGCTGTTGTAAGAGCCCTTTTCAGTCGTTGGAAAGCAAACTCGCAATCCAAGTCCCAATTAAACACTAGATTCTTCTTAGTCAATTTCGTGAGCGGATCTGAGATTTTCGCAAAATCCCTCATGAACTTTCGATAGAAACCCGCTAGTCCTAGAAAGCTTCGGACTTCAGTCGCATTCCTTGGTGTCTTCCAATCTTGTACCGCCACTACCTTAGCAGGGTCCACTGCTAACCCTTGTTTGGATACTATGTGCCCAAGGAACCTCACTTCTTCTCTCCAAAAGTGGCATTTGGAGAATTTGGCTTTTAGTTGATGGACTCGCAAAGTTTCCATGATTGCCCTTAAGTGCTGAGCATGTTCCTCTTCACTCTTTGAGAAGATAAGGATATCATCTACGAAGACCACTACGAATTTGTTGAGGAAATCTCTAAATACCCTACTCATCAGGTCCACGAAGTAAGCAGGTGCATTTGTCAAGCCGAAAGGCATGACAAGCCATTCAAAGAAACCGTCTGGGGTTCTGAACGCCGTTTTATCGATGCTATCTTCAGCCACCCTTAGCTGATGAAAACCGGTTGCTAAATCGAGTTGGGAGAAAACAGACGCTCCTACAAGCTGGTCAAACAAATCGTCAATTCTAGGGAGAGGGTGCCTATTCTTTTTCGTTAGCTTGTTGAGCTCCCTATAGTCAACACATAGACGGAGTGAACCATCCGCCTTCGTAGCGAACACCACTGGAGCGCCCCATTCTGAAATGCTCCTCCTAATGAACCCCTTTTCTAGAAGCTCTTTAATCTGTTTACTGAGCTCTTTCCTTTCTCGTGGAGCCATATGTCTAACGGGCAACGCAACGGGCTTTGCATTATCTACAAGATATATGCGGAAGTCTATTTCCCGCTTCGGAGGCAAGCCCTTCACCTCTTCAAAGACATCCGGATATTCCCGGACCACTCTAACTGATTGCAAATTTTCAACGGAGGCATCTAGCGATTCAAGATAACTAAGCATAACCGCATACGAGGGATTACAAGAAATTTCCAAAGTATTACCGAGCTGGGTTAGGAGCCTAACAACCCTTTTCTCGCAATCAAGGATGGCCCCATTACTGGATAGCCAATCCATACCCAAAATCAAACCATACCCCGAAAAGCCCAAAACAAAGGCACTACATTGAAATTCTACACTTAGAATAGAAATTTTCAATCCCACACAGATCATAGACAAATGAGCTGGGCCCCCAATTGGGTTTGAAACAATTAAGGGGTCCTCTACCATACTAGTTTCTAGGTGCAGAGATTCTACTAAAGCAGACGAGATAAAGGAGTGTGATGCGCCATAATCAAATAAAGTACGAACGGGGTGATCATAAAGATAAACTACACTTTCTACAGAAGTATTTATACCTCGCTGTTGTAGAGGTGGCGCTTCTAGCACATGGACCTGTGCCCCTGGGGTGGATCCAGCCCTCTGCCCCTGTCCTCGTTTCTTTGGGCAGTCCTTAGCCCTATGGCCTGTCTCACCGCAAGAAAAGCACCCACCATTCTCCTTGGCCTTCTTTTTCCGGCAGTCCTTTACTAAGTGCCCCACTTTGCCACAGAAATTACACTTCCTCTTCTCTTTGTTGCCTTTCCCGCCCTTCTTAAAGTCTGTCTTCTTGGGCTGCAAACCCTCTTTCTTCTTGCCCTTATCCTCTTCATTCAGCAATGCCATTTGCACCAATCTTTCATACGTGGCTCCCATGGGTATATGGGTCATGGCCAAACTGTGTAATGGCTCATTCAACCCTTTGACGAAACGGAGAGCCTTCTTGTGCGGGGTGTTGACTAGGTCAAGCCCAAACCTAGCCAGCTCATCAAACTGATTCACATATTCTCTGACTGTCTTGTCCCCTTGCTTAAGAAATAAGAATTTCTCCAACTGCAAACTTCTTTCCGCATCTGAGAGAAATTTGGTCTCAAACCTTGCCCTAAAGTCCTCCCATGTCTCCACTGGTCTTTCAGCATTAGTGACTTCCCACCAGTAGGAAGCCTCGCCCTTCAATAGCCACACTGCCAACTGTACTTTTTGTCTATCTTCTACCTCAAAGATGATGAATAGGTCCTCCGTCTCTTTCAGCCAATTTCTAGCTGCTACGAAGGACTCAGTTCCATGGAAATCCCTTCCTCCCATAGCTTTAAAATCTTTACATATCTTAGCAAAATTGTTTCCCCGAGGAGGAGGTGGAGGAAAAGGTGCTGCTGCAGCTGGATGATTTCCTTCCGCTGGGGGAGGAGGAATGGTAGGACCTGGCTGAGTGGCCCTTGCTTCTAAGAACCGTCTAAACCAACCAGGTATTGGTACCCCTTCTGGCAAGTTAAAACCTTCCGACATGCTGAAACAAAAAGGATAGATTCAAAACGAAGGATAAGAGATAGTACCTATGGCTTTGGGGAGCGGACTTTTGCCTTTTTAAAATAAAATAATATTTTTCTTTTAAAAATGCTTCTTTAAATTTCCTTTTTGAAAATAATTTTTCAAAACTTTTTATCTTATCTGGTAAACCTGGCTCTGATACCAAGTGAAACACCCCACCTCCGTTAGGGTCACTCTCAAAGGGAATGCCCTAATTTTGGTGGAGGTTTATAAGTACAAGTCACAGATATACAAGACAGATATAAGAACACATATTTGTAAACAGCGGAAGAACAACAAACTTTTATTTCATAAAGTCAAATACGTGTTACAACAACATCCTTTCCAAAAACATAACATAACACTTTCATAATCTGTCTTGAGTACATTATTTAAAGAAGCATAAATAAAACATAGATAAACTGCAAAAGCCCCATAGTGGATTGTCCAAAGCCATAGTTCAAAACAGGAAAGTCCAAGCAATACATTTCTCTTCTTCAAGCTGGATGCTAAGGTTGGTCAAGCTGCTGTGTTCCCTCCCTGAGGACCTGGGGGGGGGGGACGAAAGAAAAGTAGAGTCAGACATAAAGCCTGAGTAAGTCTAGTACTATTTTGTCTATGAATAAAGAACTGGGTATGATAAGTATAAACAAGAAGTGGGCAAGCACTATAAACTTGGTTAAGTTGTCTAGGGTCGAATATACTATCGTACCCCATGTTGATCTCTGAACCTATATAAACTAGTTTCCAACTGGCACCCCATAATCAGGGTGATGTGATCCATTCTATGATGATCGGCTCCTACTCGCATAGTTACATGTGTCTTACGGCCCCCGATGTTGTAGTTACCTATGCTGGTCCCACCATGGGGTGTATCAAGTCCCGTAGTGGCAACCCGACACAACCTTAGAGTGCACAGGTATGCTACTGGTGTCCAGTGCCTTATTTTTCTGCACCGGAGCGTGTGCACGCCCGCACTCCGTTAGAACCTACACTGCTACACCACCGCCGTCGATTTGACCTCTTACAATCAGCCCAGTAATCGTGCCCCACCCTGCCTAGTTTCAGGGTATCCTGATACACCTTTTAGGGTTACTGCTGAAAAGGGTCCCCCGTTACTAGGTTTTCTATCTCTAGCCAACATGCTAAGTTGGTTAAGTGTTTTCTAACCTAACCCCCACCAGTCCGTTTAGTTTAGCATGTTCCATTTTGATTAAGTCTTTAGTTCACTTAATCCTAACAATCCTGACTCAGCCTTAATTGTCTTATTAAGGCCCTGACCTCTCACATTAGACAGGTATTGTTGTGGCTGCCTGTTGCCGGTTGGTTCCGGGCAGTCTTACGCCACAACTCAGTCTAACCTCGGGTCCTTGCTGGGCTCCATGTTTAACCTCCCACATTGGATAGGTATTGTTGTGACTACTGGACAGCCGGGCGGTTCCGGGCAGGTTTACATCACAACTCAATCCAACCTCGGGTTAAACACATCGTATGTTCTACATTTACATATTTTGTCATTCTTCTTTATTCCTTATATGTAAATATTTGCGGCACATTATTAAGTTAATGGTGTAAAGGTTACACCAATCACGGGCCCAACCCATACTTGAATTTGGGCCCTTCTATTTTATATTTTCATTCATTAATTAATTCTAACCCAACGTTATTTTCCCCCGTTTTACACGTCCGTTTATATATTTTGGGCTTAGCCTTTTAAAGCCCAAATTAGCCATGCGAAAAGGGGAGGCTTAAAGCGTGATTATATACACAAAGAGGGGAAGGTGAGCGCATGAACTTGCAATATGACGTTGGAAATACATAATAGAAACTGGTGTACTTGCATATATATATTTTGGTCATAAAGCATAGGTGACATGAACCAAACCATGTAAACTTAAGATAAGAATCTAAATTAGGTGTCACATAGTCTTAACTACAACATAGACCTATGTTCTCATTTAAGCATAAACATAAACAAGTCATGTTCATAAGGTTTCTACATGTTTACAAAGGGGATACTTTGTTACTAACACAAAAGCATAGTTCAACTTAATCATGGTTTAAGTCTAATCACATAACGATGGTATAAATATACTTATGCATAAATATTCCTAATCATGGTGTTTGCTTTAAACTTGCAAAAAGGGATTTTTGAGTCTAACCTAGCCATGTCTCACATATGTCATCATATAATTCTTGTAAACAAGATAGACTTAATCATGGATTTCAATTATGCCAAATATCATTCATAGCCTAGCCATATTCATAAGTTTGCAAAAGCATGACTTAATACATGGATTATGGTGTCAAAATTCCAACATAGTTTCATATGAACTATAACAACCAAACTTGTTTCAATTACTTGCAAAATGATTTATGCACAAAAATATACATCATGATGGCATAATAACAAAGCCCCAAACTTGCATGAATTTCAATCAACTACATACATGTAGCTTCAACATAGATTATATAATTTGCGCAATATTCCAAACGTATACTTGCATAGAACTACCGCATGTAGTTCTTTATAATGAATAACATAATTTTGCACAAATATGAACTACTTTATTATCCCAATTCAAGCATACGAATCAACACAGTTGTTTATTCATACCAAAGTAATACTCTACTTACAATGGTTGCGGCGAATTCTCTAATTAAGAGATATGATTCCTTTGTTGAATTGATTGGCTTTAGGTTGCTTGAATTGCTTTAGGCTTTAGAACTTTCTTCCTAATTCCCTCTCTAGTTGGCGGCTATTCTTAGTCGTTCCTCAGCAACATGGCGGCTATGTTCTTAATTTTGAATGAATAGATTAGGGTTTAGTCTAGGGTTGTTTATATAGAGGTTAGGAACTGATTAGGACCCTTGATGTTGCTTGGATTGATCATAGCCATTCATTAGATAGAGAGACCAATTAGAACCCGCCACCTAGCCCTAATGACAAAGCAGACCACAGAGAATCGGCCAAACACAGACCTGGCCAGCCAGGTTGACTGGGCTCGACCATGTCGACACCCCTATCGACAGGGCTGTCGACAGCCCTGTCGACATGGGTAGCCCAGGTCGACAGCCCAGTCGACCTGGGTGGCCTAGGCGGGTGTTTATCCACCCTGGCCCATTGGGCCCCATTTTCGAATTCAAATTTGATTTTCTGAGCTTATTTTATTCTGTTTGAATTTTAAATTTAATTCAAAACTTCCGAAGGCCATATCTTCTTCATACGGACTCCATTTTTCGAAAACTCGGACTCTATTTCGCGTATTTTTCCGAGACGAACGCAATGGCGTATCCTGTTTCCCTTGGTTCTTTGATTTCAAATTAATTATACTTTAATTTGTTAATTTCACAGTTATAGAATTTGCGGGGTGTTACAACCCCAATCGATTGGCTCCCTATCCCATAGATACCCTATGTTGGCCGCATAGTAGGATGCATCATTTCCTAAAGTGGCAACCCCATTATTTTCAAGAAAGCACAACCATATCTACCGGTGTCACAGCGTCTTAATTCCCCTAGCAAGCTGGACCCATGTGCTCACATGGATCCATTGGTTTCCTGCGCTGTCGGACACCCTCCCTCAAATGACCTCTTATAATCAACTCAGTAAGCATGCCCAGACCACGACCTAGTTCGGGGTACCTGTTTGATACCAAGATGGGTTACAGACTGATACGGGTGCCACACAATAAATGATGCAAGATACCCCCTAGGCTTGTATCCCCACCACTAGGATTTTGACAGGTTATGCCTAAGAGTTTAACAAGGTTGCATAACCCCTAAATATAAATAGGTTAAGTTGTCGGGCCTACATATGTATATTACCCATCACCACAAGATTTACTTTACCCTCGCCGATCTACGCAAGTTTACTTAACCCCTACTCAATTCGACAGGTTCATGTAACCCCCACATATCTAAACAGGTTAAGTATTTCAGGTAACAAGTTATTATCATATTTCCCATTCACGTTTGTTAATGTGTTAGACTTCCCACATTAAGTCGGCCACTTGTGGATCTTGGATATGTTGGGAGGTTCCAAGCAGACTTCTTCCACAAATCGGACTTAACCTCGTGCCTTAACAATGTTACATGTACGTTTTATGCACTTAGACCCCTCACATTAGATTTGCCATGTGTGGATGTTGGATTTGCCCGGCAGTTTCGAGAAAATTTCTACCACAAGTGTAATCTAACCTCGTGTCTAAGCGCAGTTATAGTTTCTAATTACTGTAAATCTGGGCATGTTCGTTATTAACAGTTTCTCATGTTTATCTAAGGTTATGCCCACATCATGATACAAGTTATGCCCCAAGTTAAAGTTTTGGGTCAAGGTATAGGTTATGCCCAAAATCCCAATCAGGTTTTACAATATGAGTTACGCCCCAATTTATCTTTCCCAAGTATTCCCAATTTCGTACGTTCGCATATTTCAGTGACAGGCTTAGGCTCGAAGGTAGCCTGGCTATAAAAATATAAAGGGAAAGGGGTAGAAAAGGGAACAAGAATAGGCATAATAACAAGACAGGCATATGATGAAAAAAATAGGCATACTAACTAAATAAGCCTACGGTGACAAAACAAGCATAGTGATAGAATGGGCATATGATGATAAAATTATACATGATAATGAAACATGCATAAAGGAATAGTCATATGAGAACTAACCAGTGGATCGGGTGTACAAGTAATGGAAGATCTGATTAGTTATAATCAAGTTATTAACCGGCACCTATTCAGATTCAACTTATAACCATGTCAAGATTACTATTAAATGTTTATATCTAAAAACAATATAAACTCACTATGACTGGATCTAAAGAACAGAGAAGTGGTTGTTGATTTTGCAACAGAGATCCTTGAATTCGTATAATTTGTCGTTGCAGAAGAATAGGCTAATTTAATCTAGGCAGGGATAACATCTAGTTCTCCATTGTTTTTTTTCGTATGAATAAAACAATGAGAATGAGGTCCTATTTATAGCCTAGGGTCAACGAATCTAGTCAAGGAACAAATCCACATTCAGAAATTGAATTTTTCCCAGATCTCGGAGGTGTCGACATGGGTGTCGACACCCCTGTGTTGGGGTCGACCTATGGGTCGACACCCTTAGGGATGGGGTCAACCCCTAACGGGACGATTTCCTTCCTTTTTTCCTGCCTCTGATTTTGATTTTCTAGAATAGTTTTATTTATATATATAACATCTTATATGTATATAAACTTCAAACTTTAATATCTTCTTCATACGATGTCCGTTTTACACAAATTCGGAGTCTATCTTAAGCACAATTCCGAGACGAATGCAATGGTGCAGTTCGTTTTACTTATTTACCAATATTTAAATAAGTATCCCTTAGTTTTTCATTTTATTGTTGTTTTGAAATTGCGGGGTGTTACACTTAACGTTACCCAAAGTCGGGTCCTGCTAAAGAATAAGAAGCATTAAGGTATAAAAACATACAAGAATGTCACAGATAGTTCTAATGATAACAAATAGTTTTATATGTGTGTTTCACCCATAATTCACATGCATCAATCATATAATAACACCCATTTATCATCCATAAAATAATATAAAATGTGCACACATCCATATGTGTGTTCTAGTATCCTATTAGCCGACCATTAGTGCCTAGTGTGTACATGTTTGCGTCCACTGCAACCACTCGTAAACACTTGCAACCACTTGCAAGCATCAAACATAACATGTTCTAGCAATATGTTTCAAAAATATCCTACCATCCATAGCTAAAACCCTAAGATTCAAAGGAAAGAAAGGATAGAACTTATTCAAGATTAATGATGGAAAAAGGACGATGGAAGCCTACTGTCAAAAAGAAAAGGATAAGAAACACACATCTTCTCCTCTGGTTCCCAAGTAGCCTCACTGTCATCATTTCTCGATTGGACTTTTATAAGTCACACTTGTTCCTTAGTTTTTTGGTCTTGAAATCTAGGATTTGCATAGGTGCTCGTCGAATAGATGCCTCTCGCTCAATCTCCTTATCCTCTAACATCTTAGGCTTTACTACTGCTAAGTCAAGTGGGCACTTTCGTAGGTGAAAAACAAAAAATACAACCTAAACACTAGAAAGCCTCTCAAGTAGCTAAACCTTATATGCCACATGCCCCACTCTCTCTGTAACCGGAAATGGCCTAATGAACCTTGGTGCCAACTTGCCTATGGAGCCAAATCTCACTACGTTCCATAATGGTGATACGTTGATGAAAGCATGGTCTTCGACAACAAACTCAAGGTCAGTCCTCTTCCCATCCGCATAAGATTTCTTATGGCCATGTGTCGTCTTAATCCTACTTCTAATCAAATCAACCATATCAGAGGTCTCTCTAATCATATCTGGCCCAAGAAGTAGTCTATCCGTCGACTCCCACCAACATAAGGGAGATTTCTAGGGTCATCCATATAGATCCGCAATGGGTGTCGTGCTGATGCTAGTCTTGAAATTATTATTATATGAAAACTCCACTAGGGGAAGGTGCTCCTCTCATGTCCCTCTGAAATCCAAGATACACAGACTCAGTAAATCCTATTAAGTCTAATTCACCCTCTCAGTCTTTCCATCGGTCTGAGGGTGATAAGTTGTGCTTAATCTGAGTTGTGTCCCTAGGGCCTCCCGCGGACTCCTCTAAAACTCACTCATGAAAATTGGGTCTTTATCGCTCACAAAACTCGTGCGTACACCAAGGAGTCGAACTATCTCTCGCACATAAATAGAAGCTAACCACAAATGTAAGGACCTTAAATTTTGGAACCAATTTTAAATTTCAAGTTTAATTAATTTATATAAGAACTTTCAGCCAATTTAAAATTCAGCAGTTTAATATTATTTTAATAGCTTAGAAATGTACATTTTTCGAACAATCTCGGAATTCAACGAAACCAACTTTATCGAATCTAGAACATTAAATTATGGTAATATTTTAAATTTTACACAAATCAGAGTTAGTATGTTGCCTTGCAGAATTAAAATGTGAACCGATCGATAATTTGGACTTAAACTGAGCTTTTTGAGCAAACGGTCTCGAAGTTCGACGAGATCAATTTCACTAGAACCATATCTGGAAAACATAGCAGGATTCCAAATTTTGAAACAATCGGAATTAGTATGGGATCACACAAGTAGTAAACGTGTAGGTAGATTACACGTGATCTAAGTTAAGTGTTCGCACTTAAATAGTTATTTTAGAAGTGTTTTTTCTATGTGTTATCCTGCAATGAAGCCATTAATGTGTGCTTTCTCCCCTTCCATCTCATGCTGACACCATAGTGATCCGTCTGCTCTCCACTTCTATAACTATATGGCCTCATCTCCACCTTTTTCACTTTACTTTCTCGACTTTCTTTCCTCTCCCCTTTCTCCACTACCTCCACCAAGCCCCTCCCCTTCAGCTATTGAGTTTCCATCCTCCCCCTTACCCGCCACCAGTCTCCCCTCCTGCCAAACCCACCACTCGAGGTCCCCCTCCTCCCCTAAAGCACCCAAACCCTTTAATAACTCCAAAACACCATCTCTCTCCCCCTTTAAACCCCAAAACCCACATCCCCTCAGCCCAAACCCACCACCGTGGACCACACCCGGACCTACCTGTGCACCATCCCAGACCTATGGGTCCCATCCCTCTAAAACTGAGCTTTAATACCCCTAAATCCCTCCCCATTTGCTCATATCCACTTATCCGCCCGTTAAATTCTAGAACCCATTAGCCTTGAACCCATGCCCATTTGTTTTTTTTAAATCAGTGATTCCGGGAGGCCGCCAAAATTCTCTGGAAACACTAGGACATCCTACGATTAAAAGTTAGAAGGATCCGAGTACTAGGTGAGAAACAATAAACCGAATAGGGCTAGCTAACTATTAAATATTGTTTGTGAACTCGATTGAGTTATATAATGACCTATAATGGTTTATATGAGTTCATAATATGATTTGATAATGTTTGGTGTAGAAAATATTTGACTTTTAAGTGAAGCTTATATTGTCACTTAAGTATATGACACGTAGAATTGAAAATGTGGACACTGAAATGGGTTTGAATTTTAAATGGTCATAAAATGGGAAATTAACTTGATATTGGTTATTGGATATGGGTATGAACCCCATTTGGTATTGAATGCTTATGTTTGTTGATGATTGTGTATTGTGGTTAATCTGTTGATTGACAAAACATATGTGTTAATTATTTAATGCTTATATGTTATGAACTATTCCATAATATGTGTGAATAGATTATGACCATGGTAGTTGATAATGTTGTATGTGTTACCAGGGTTAATGTGGCTAAAAGTATGATTGTTGTCTTATTGGTTAAGTCTTCATTTATTAAAACGATTTTATTGAATTTTTATTAATATAAACAATGGGCAAAAAATAAAAGTCAAAATTTGATATCTGATTTATCATGGACATGAAGTGAAAGCCATTTCAAGTAACTTTTGTAAAAGAAAGAAATGGATTTGGAGAAATTAAAAGCAGGTTATGGCCTGTCGAATTTTTTATTTTAAAATGAATAGTAACGGGAAAAAGTGAAGTTCGGTTATGGTATCTGGGAAACATTTTAAAGAGGTATCCTTTTCAAAAAAAAAAAAAATTAATGGGCATCAGAAAAACTTGGGTTTAGAATAATGAAGTTTTAAAGATAATATTATTTTAATAATAAAATAATATTATAATAGCCAATTAATAGAAATATTGAATTTTAAAGTGAAAACGAAAAAATATATTTTCCAGAAATTATTATATACATTTTACATAATTAATTAAATATTTTTGAAGCAATTTGATTGAATTTATAATATGAATCAAAGTATGGCCTGAATAGAACTCGTCGCGCAGCGATAGTTCATGAACTTTAACCATTGATTTCAAATTGACATACCGGGAGATCCGACCATCGGATTCTCCCAAAATGAAAAACGTTTGGTTCGAAATGAAAAGGGCTTTCAAATAAATCTAAGAACTTTGAAATCTAAAGGTTGTATTTTGAGATATGTCGAAATCAAATTTGAATAAAAACAACGTCAGGGTCGTTAATGACCCGAAAACGGATTTTATTGAAATGCCCTATTTTAAATAAACATAAATGGGGAAAATTTATTATAAATTGTAACAAATGATTTAAAAGAGGTTGGAGAAAATATATATGGTTTCGAATGATAAAAACCCATAGGATAGAAATATGCTATTTTGCAACGCCTTTATAACGGTTTTTAAGAAACATTTTGAGATAAGGGTTTTAGGT
Source organism: Allium sativum (assembly GCA_030737875.1). NCBI lineage: Eukaryota > Viridiplantae > Streptophyta > Magnoliopsida > Asparagales > Amaryllidaceae > Allium > Allium sativum. The sequence continues at coordinate 2,234,211 of JASFAX010000020.1, forward strand.
TCCTAAAACAAGCCTAATTCTTTGTTAAACCTTTTTATAAGGGTGAAAAGAATTTAAAGAATAATTTTGGAAGTCGAACTTCTTAATCAAATTTGAGGATAAGATTTAATCTTATGAAATGATTTTCAATTAAAGGAGACAGAATTTGTAACGTCCCAGATTGTTAGGGATTAAATAATTTATTTATTTAATTATTTAAATATTAATTTAGTAATTTAAATGATTTATATTCAATAATTTTGATTATTTAATTAATATAAATAGTGGAATAATATATCTAATTTTCGAAATAGTCGAAAATAGTTGAATTCGCAATATTGTGTTAATTGGATAATTTAAAAGATATTATCCAGTTTAAAATTTGAATTATAATAACTAGTTTATTTTTTAAAACGATGTTTGAACGTATAGTTTATAATATAATTATAAATGAGCTCATAACGTCGCAGTTGTTCGTAATGTTATGTTTTGAAATTTAGTTCAGTGTACAGGACCCGAAATAAGTCGGATTCCTTTGAAACAAGAAAAATTTAAATCTATTTAGTTATATCTTTCTAATAGAAGCGAAAAATTGAGATTTCGCCTTGTAGATTGTAATTTATGTCCAAATCAAATTTTCAGAAAGTCATTATGGAATCTTTTACAAGCCGTAACAATTTATTAAATAGAATAAATCATTGATTTCAAATTTGGACAGGATTTTATGTGATGTACTGTTAATTTAATTTATAGAATTTTTCTGTAATTTTTATTTGGAAAAAAGAAACTTTTTGTTTAACGTATTTTGTACTCTATATCAGCATTTTGGGAGTTTCACAAAAATAAATAACCAGTCTATATTATTATATTTTTGGGATCGTGGCACATCACTTGAAACGATAGTATTTTTATTTTTGTCTATAGCAGTCCGTTCGTGAACCAAATTTTACATAGCGGGATACCCTTGCTTTCTAATTGTAAAACAAAAAATATGTTTCATTCTTTGCCTTGGCTTCCAAGGACTTCTCTCTCTCTCTCTACTCAAAACGTTGATGCATGCTAATCAAATGGAAGACGATTGTACGGTTAGAATGGGGAATGGTAAGGAGAGAAGGGGGAAGCAAATGTTTCGGCATGGTATTGAAATCGGTTACAAGTATTTGCCGGGAGCTTGCGGTGAACATACAGAGGAGAATGGGTATTGTTTCATTGCAGGTTGTAGTGGTATTAGGCCCAGAGAAAGAAAGAAAAAAAGAAAGGCCTAGAAATTGAAAAGAGAGAAAAGAAAAGAAAAGAAAAGAAAAAGAGAACAGGGCCCGTTTATATATTAAAGTGTAGAGGTAGCATTAGGAGTTTGAAAAAGTGGATACTGTAAATAAGAAGAGTGGTTTCAGGAGTAAAATTTGGAGAAGGAATACAGAGGGAGACGCAAATCCGATTAGTTTGAGTACGGGCCGAGTAAACTAAAGGGTAAGTCCCACATTTTTATTAAATTAAGTTTTAAATTAATAGTGTATGATCTTGTAAATGTTATATCATTCTCATATGTTATTGAAATTTGACAAAAACTGATCTGTTAGGATCGTTTATTTGCAGGCTACCTGCTGGAGCAGGTCTGGAGCGATTTGGAGGTCGTTACAATTTTAGGCAAAATAAAACGCTAAATTTAATCAACCGATGTTAATCATTTTTCAACGATTAACAACCAAGGTGAGTAAAACTCACTAACTCTACTAGTTTTAAATTATTATAAACATAATTTTATATTTGTAAATGATGATTGAATGTTATGTAATGGTTTTTTAGATGAATTGCTAATTGTTTGGTTGAAATAATATATATCGTTACATATACAAGTTGTTGGTTGATTGTTGATTCTATTTATTATAATATTTCATATTAATATGAAATTGTCGTTATTTATGTTGATTAACATTTGTGGATGCATGAAAATAGGCTGGAAGGATCCAACTGGATTCCTCAACAATTATATTGTTGTTTTTCATATATTGCATATATGTGACAAATAACGTGTGGTTGATTATTGTGTGTTTGGGATGTTTGAATAACATTGACCCTAAAATAATTGGTATTTAAATACCATAAAAGATATCTGAATATATTGGAAAACAATTTAGGGATTTAAAAAAGGAATTTCTATTTTAAAATAGAAACTAAATTTCGATTGGCTGGAATATACTAACTTGTTTAATCATAAAAAATAAGTAATCTGGTTTATAAATGATATTTATAAATGGGATGAAACAATCGTTATTAAATGAATTGGAAATATAAATTCAAGAATGAACTAAAATGGGAACTGGGAACTGTTTCCAAAAGAAAGCGATGGAATTATTTCGATGTTCGAAATGCAAATAGAATTAATATAAATCCATAAGGATTTACAATTAGAATTCAACGATGTTGAATGTTATTAAAATAATTTATTTTTAGAAATTATATATTTTATAATTTAGAATTTGATGAGATAGTTAATATTTGGTTTGAAACCGATAATTTATAATCGAATATGTGATTGAATTTAAGTTATAAACTTGAAATATAATCAACAAGAAGTTGACTTGTAGATGAAGTTTATGAAGTGGAATATGAATATGAATTTAAAGAAGAACTAGATAGTTGGAATTTTAAACTGTAATGGTAAAAATTATTTAAATCAAGATTTGATTTAATATAGTGTGTCCAGATTTCTGTAAAGAAATAATATTCATGTTTTGAAGTGAATAATGATTTAAAAGAAAATGTTTTGCAGATTAAATAGTTAAAAAGGGAAATTGGTAATGTTTTAGAAATGATAAATTCAAAATGAATTTAGAAATTGAGTTGACCTGAAACGGTGAATTTATTCCGGTGTTCGGAATGTTAATCGAATAGAGATTTTTTGAAAGAGAGTTATTATATCAAATTCAGAAAGATACTATTTACTTTTCGCTTTAATTAAGATTTATTTGATTGATTAATTATTATTTATTTATTTTAAATAAAAAAGTCAAATTTATATTTTAAATTTAAATATTTTGAAAGTGCTATCGTTATAATCCATGTTTTATACAAGTTAGTTAAATCTATATAAATGAACTTTCGGAATGTTTCCAAATATAACCAAAGATTTTTTTCTATGTTCAGGAAAAGGAAACGATTTTTAATAAGAATTTGAGAATGGAGTTAAGGAAATTAGAAACTGACTGGAGAATAGTCAAGTTGAATGGCTTTCTTAGTGTCAATTTGATGTTGGTTTCGGCCTTCAGGGTTGATACGTAGGGAGTTGTTCTCTTACTAGTTTACAGTTATGGACTAATGGATATGGAAGGTAAGTGATGCGTGAATAGAAATGGAAATGTTTTCCCATATTAAATAATGTATACTTTCTAAATATAGAAAATAAATAGTTTAAATAGTTAGAAATGCTTTCCAAGGATCGTGAGAGGCTAAACGATTTGAAGAAATATACGGGTAAAGATATTGAAAGGAAATTGGAAAATGAATAAATTATTGATAAATTGAATTAAAGGGCTCAGTGTTGATTGATGGTTGATCGATATAATTTCCATTTGGAAATAAGATCATTGTTTGTATGGATGTTTTCCTTTGATAGTTAAATAATCGGCTTCAAAGTTTTTGGCCAATTTTTCCATTGTCAATATGGAGAGGCCAGGATCAGATTTACTATCTGAAAACCACTTCTTATGGGCATTAGCATTGCGAATCAAATATGACAAAGACAATTAAAGATGGAGTTAATGCAAGGGTTGTTCTGGAAATCCTAGGTAGAAATTGCCTAAAATGGATTTATAGAATGTGTCTTCGGTTTGTCCAGTCGCAGGACAACGTGTATGGACGAGTGCCTGGCAGAGTATATCTAATAGATCGTGTAAGTTGGTCTCTTCAAACGTATTCACGTTTGGTGGCGGAGGAATTCATTCCTCTCAGCTTTATACCCATGGTATTTTTAGGGAAACAAATTTGTGATTTGGCGGGTTCGATAATGTGACATTCAAAGTGAATGGTGGTCTGATGTTCCAAAAGATATGTTGTGACCTCAAGGCTCATCAATCGGGAAATGGCAAAAAATTGGGCAGGCAGCATGGCTAAGTGGATCGCTACCAATTAGGGGATATTGTCACTATCTAGAGAATATTCATTTTGGTTCTTCTTTCGCTTATGTATCTCCCGGGAATGGTTATGTTGGTATACCAACCGTAAGGTGAAAATATATTTGGAATATTCAAGTGAAATGAATAGCTGGTCATGTGTGGTCGAGTTGCAAGATGTTCTTGTTGAACTCCAGTGTATCACCTCTAGAGTACACTGATCGAAAGGTTGTTCCATACCTTGTCATAGTGGGAAATCCATTCTCCAACAAGAGCTCGTGGTTTTGATTGTATACTATGTATGTAGAGCGTGAGATGCAAAGGTTCTGCTAGATTGATATTTACTCGTATTAGACACCATTATAATATCAGAATAATATTGTTTTAAAAGAATGTTTTGGGTTATCGTAAGATAAAAACCATCTGTATTAATGTGTAAATCGGTCTTACTACTATCCTTTCTTTTGAAAAGGGTTTTTAAAAATTCAATGAAATGGTTGGAGTTTACTCACACCGTCCCATGACTGACCTAGAGTTTATTTTGTTTTGTTTTACCCTAAACTCTTGGGTGCCCAAATTTGTACTGGCAGTCAAGTAGTCAGGATTTTTCAAATGTACTTGGAGGAGTTTGGGGCAGGAAGCTTTAATGTTAAATATATAGAGAGTTTATTTCCGCTGTGATATATGTACACACACACACACACACACACATATATATATATGTATGTATATGTATATGTACATGTATATATATGATGTATCTCTGATAATGGTATGTATATACAGTTATAAGTTTGTATTTCAAAAATTATGTTATATAATATATTTTATTCGTTCCGATGTGAAATTCGTGTTTACTCTAATTCTATTCTATTGTGTTCTTCTTCTTCTATTCTAACTTGCTTTCTTTCTATTTCTCACCATCTAGCTTATTTTTATTAGTGATCCAGTATTTTCGATACCTGAATAGTTAACATGGTGTTTTGTGTTGATTTTCGAGGTAGAAAATCCCTAGGTCGTTACATAATTGGAGGGTTAATTATCCAAAATGAATTTTGTTGACGCTTATTATTCCAGAAAGAATGTGTCTAATCCATTTGAATAATTATACGATAATTTAAAAGTCGAAGATGTTAAATACGGTGGAAGACCGCAAATCTTCACATTGAATGGACTGCTTGCTGATGCCTTAGGTAGCTCCCATTATAAGGTTAAAGTGGCAGTTGTCCGGACGTGCTTGTTGATTTTTTGGATTTTCAAGAGTCTCTCTCCTTAATTGGACGAGGAATAAGGTGCTTTCGATTTCGTTGGAACCCATAACGAACTTGTAAATGGATGTGTGTCAAATGTTGTATTTTACAACATAACCGATTGATTTCTATTGATGTTATATCAATCGATGGCGGAGAATTTATTCTCTTAGCTTAACACCCTCTTTTGAGACTTATGTACTCAGAGGGTTATATATTAATAGATACCGATTATATGTTGTGAATTGACAATGTGGCATGCTGAGTGTTGTTGGCGGATAGATCAAAGCTTTGGTTGAAAAGAAGAGCTTTGTTGGACTGTTGGACATTGACTCTAGGGATTTACACCCCGGAATGAGCCGAAAACAGAATGATGGGAAGCAGAGTAAGGACATATGCTTCCTTTAGCTAAAAGTGATTCTATTGTATGGATCCCAGAAAAGTTTACTTATGTGGATGATGGATTGAGGTGGCTCGGATGATGGTCAAATACGACCAAGCTGATGCTTAGAAACGACCAGGGAAATTTATGTTCAGGAGTAACCCGAACTCGCCGGGAATTGGCGGGTCGGCTCTGCCGACCCAAAGTATCACATGCGGTTGTGTCCTGGACATCTTGCTAGAGATGATATGAATGGTTAAAGAAGATCCTTTGCCTTGGTTCATTGATGGAATCCAATTTCCAATAATTTCCTTTGCGTTTTCAAATGTAAACTATATAGCTAACATAATAAAATGGGGCATTATGTGAGTTAAGATCTATACTTTATTTTCGAAAGTGATTTCCACGCTTAAACAATATTAATACCATTATTTAAATGATTTTCTCGTATCAAGCATGTTTGGCTATTATAAGGTAAAATTATATCCTCCAGTATGTGTTGCATTGTGTGATGTGACTTGAGTCTTATGATGACTTTATTTTTTCAAAAGCATTGCGAAGTTTATGCATTTGTAATCATGTGGAGAAAATCCATTCCGTTTTATATGGTGTGGTACCATGGTATGCCTTACTTTTAAAAATAAAGGATGAGGATAACTGTTATGAGTTTCCCATACCAATCCCATGGCTGACTCGTAATTTGTTTTTCCCTTGCAAACTCGGGAGCCCTTATTTCCACATGGGCAGCCCAATAAACAGGTAATTAATTAGGACTACTTTTGTAAGCTATGTCTTTATATGTATGGAAGCTAACTGGGAAATCTGGCTTTGCATTTGGAGCAGGATTAGAATGTTATTTTGGACTCTGTCTAAGACTCTATCATCTCAATATATCTTTATTTTCTTTATGTATTTATTTACTTGTTTCCATTGTTATGTACGATATTTGGATTCGATGGAATGTATTAGCTCCGATAAAACCTTTGATGTAATATGATTTGCATTCTGATATTTTAATGCATGTTTATTTTTTGTTGTTATATAATGTGTTATATCCTAAAGGCCATATGTTCTTCCTACACTTGGAATGTCAATACAAAAGTATCAACGTCGAGTTCTGAGGACCAAGGGAATGGGTCGTCACACGTGGTATCAGAGATGAGAGTTAACCTTAGTTCTGGGGTATAACGTATTAAAAGACTCATCAAATATAGGATTAGTAGTATCCTAGGAAGAGTGACTCATTGGAGATACGGTTAGCAATACCCTAGAATGTGTACAGTCAGGAGAACACACACCTGATGAATACATCTCTATTGATTTATGTCTCTATGCTTTTACAATTCCTTAAGATATCTTTCCTATTTGCCTAACTCTTTTCAATCTATGTAGATATAGTAGAAAAAGAGTGGTAGAAGAGGGAGAGGAAGGGGTAATGCTGAAGTCCAACAACCAAACCCCATAAGAGCAGCAAATGAGGCAGTTGTGCCACAACAACCAGAGCCAGATTTGGAAGTCTTAGCAAAGAAATATAAGAATCTAGGAGAGCAACCATTCCTGTAAAAGAAGCTAGTTGTCGAAGTGCAGGCATGACTGCGCTCTTGTAAGGCGATTTTCAGAGGTCTAAGGCTGAATGGAGAGCAGAAAAGGTATCTGGTCCCTTAGTTACCAAAAGACGAAGCTTTGATTTGGTGGGAGACAACTACAATGGGAAATCCGAAGGGAAATTTCACTTGGGAACATTTTAAGAAAGTCTTTGAAGGAAGATTCATCCCTTCTGAAGCAATATCCCGCTTGTATTATGAATTCTCTAATATAAAACAAGGGGACATGACTATTCACGAATATCAGAGTAAGTTCAATGAGCTTTCCTGCTTCGGCCCAGAATTGATTCAAGTTTTGATTAAAAAGAACATAAGGTTTATCGATGGTCTGTAGAGGAGCTATTAAAGTAGGGTGACTGCTCAAAACTTCCATTTATGGAAATGGTGGAAATGGCATGCCGCTATGAATATGTAGACAGACAAAATGCCTTGGACGATAAAGAAAAAGGCAATTCTGGAAAGAAGAGGAAGTTTGGTAATAAGAACCTGGAAGCCGGTAAAGAAGGGGAAAATCTAAGGAGAATTGGGTAAAGAACGTCATGTGCTACAATTGTAACAAAAAGGGACACTTGTCAACAGATTGTAGACATCCAAAGAAACAAAAGAAATATCACATTAACAAGGAATGCTACAACTGCCACATGATTTTCCATATAAAATCAAATTTCCGCTATTGAAGAAGACAGAGGTGGCTAATGTCTACATATAACTTGTAGGACGTTCCATCAACCTCAGTTGGTAGGAGAGGAACTGAAGTTCTGGAAGATACACTTTCCATTATAAATATTCTAGTTAAAATATATTTTTATTTCAAATATGATAGCTAAGGAACTAGAACTAAAACTAAAGTATGTTGAAGAAACTGCTTGCGTTAGGAATCCGATAGGATGCTCCATCAACCTTTGTTTATACTGTAAATTTCCTATCTCTTATTCCTATTAGCGATTTCCCTTCAAATTGATTATCTTGGATTTCACTGAATTTGAAATTATACTTGGAATGGATTGGTTGACCCAATATGAAGCTGAAGTTAAATGTGTAGAAAGAATCGTTAGGGTAAAAACCAAACTTGGAAGTTTTATAGAAATACCATATGAAGGCCCAAGCCAAAATAGGGATAATTTTTTGTATGCTCTGGATGTTTCCCTCACTCCTTTAGAAACCATCCCGGTTGTTAAAGAATTTGCGGATGTGTTTGAAGAAGTAGAGAATCTTCCTCCAAGAAGGTAGATTGACTTCAGAATTTATTTAGTTCTAAATGCAAGGGCAGTTGTGCATGCAATTTGGAGGATGGCGATGAAGGAGAAGGAAGAGTTGAGCGACCAGACTCGGCATTTCTTTGGAAAGGTCTGATCAAACCTAGTTTCTCAAGCTGGGGTGCAGCCGTGGTATTTGTTCCAAAGGCAGATGGTTCCCTCAGACTATGCATAGACTATCAAGATCTCAACAAACAAACTTTCAAGTATAAGTACACTCTCCCCTGTATTAATGATTTGCTAGATTGCTTAAATGGTGCCCAAGTGTTTCAAAGATGGACCTAGCTACAAGGTTTCATTAGTTTACGACTGTAGAAGATTGCGTTCCTCTAACAGCTTTCAGGGGACCTAACTTATTTTATGAATGGTTAGTAATACCCTTCGGAATATGCAATTACCCAGGTAACTTTGTGTGATACCCCATGTCCATTAATGTCACTCACTAAGGGAATGCATTAAGTTCCATGAAGCGTTATAAATAAACAGACACAGAATAATTACAAGACAGATATAAATAAGATAGCAGCGGAAATTCAAATTTTATTTCAATCATAAATCATAATACCGTGGTCCAAAATACCATAAGTCACAAAAACCATTACAACAACATAAATTCTGTCTTGCACCATCAAAGCACATAAGTATATAAAAAAAGACATAATTCCCCAAATAAAAGAGTTAAGCCATAGTAGAGATAAGAACTTGAGCCATACTTTGAAAGCAGCTCCTAACAAGATGATAACTGAGTCCTGACTAAGCCTGAGTGTTCCCGCCCTGAGAACCTGGGGGGAGGGGGAAATGGAAGAAAGAAGAGGAAACAAAAAGCATCAGACATAAAGTCTGGTAAGTCTAGTTACTTTTAGCAAGTAACTAATAAAAGTAGCATGATAGGCATACAAAGTGGATAAGAGAGATTAGTACATAAGAGCTGGTGTGACAAGGTAGACAGGATAAGGTGTGTATGCTTCTAATGATTTCTCTGCACTATTACCAGTATAACCAGAATGAAATGATCCCTTCCATTATAAGGTGGTAGACTTAGGCATACATCCAAATGTATCCTAACTACTACCCTAATCGATCGACTCCCTAATCCACGTAGATACTCTATGCCGTTCCCATCGTAAGATGTATCACATCCTAAAGTGGCAACCCCTCACTGATATGCATAGCCCCATATCTATAGATGTCACGGTCGTCTTATCCCCCTCTGCTTGGCTTATGCACGCACATGGCCCAGTCGGTTTGTGCCGCCCACACCGAACTCCACATTTGGAACTCTTACAATCAGTTCAGTAAGCGTGTCCCTTCTCCGCATAGTACGGAGTAATTTGTTTGATACCTACTCCGGGTTACTGACTGAAATGGGTCCCACACAATATGATACAAGCTCTCCCCTTTGTCTTGTATCCCCCACTAGGTTTTCACTGGCTATGTATACCACTAGGTATCTTTAATTACATAACCCTATTATTTCTACATATTATGCTTACCCTAGAAGGTAACGTTATTGTTTCCACCGGTTATGTATACCACAAGGTGTCTTTAATTACATAACCGCCATTTGGTTAAGTTTCGTGGGCCTATATTTAGATATTACCCACCTATCTCAGATATACTTAACTTAACCCACCTACTGTCCAACCGATTTTTACTTAACCCTAAATTTAGTTCATAGACATACGATCCCTATGGATTAAATTAGGCTAAGTAGTCAAATTCATTACCATGTCCATTTATGGTTTATAATGGGCTAGACCTCCCACATTAGGCCTACAGCTTGTGGATGCTGGATATGCCTGTCAGGTCCGGGTAGACTTCTTCCACAAGTTGGGCCTAACTTCGTGTCATAGCCTGACTCGTATTTGTGCACTTAGGCCCCTTACATTAGGTTCAACTTTAGTGGCTACTGGATATGCTGGTCGAATCCGGGCGGACTTCCAGCACTAATGCAACCTAACCTCGTGCCATAAGTGCAGTTACAATTTCTAATTATAGTCCTCGGCATTCATTATTAATTAATTAAACCTATAAGGTGCTAATGCCCATTTTACCCAATAATTTGAATTATATGTCCAATGATGCTTATAATCAAATTATACCAATATTAACCTTTTCCCCCATTCCCTAACTAGCGTACTCACAAAATTGGTGGCATGCCTAGGCTAGATAATAGCCTAGTCATAAACGATAAAAAGGGGAAAATAATAGGAATATGACAAAAGTGATTGTCTTAACATAACTTGGCATAAACATAAACTAGCATGGTGATAAGGTGGACATATTAGCATAAATCTGATGAACTTGTAGCAATTACTAGTTCTAACATAACTATGATGTCATAGTGAGCATAATAAGATCTAAATTAACCATTTATATGTCCAAATATTCAGATCCAACAGAGTAGGCACAAGATGATAAAATAGATTTGATTAACAATTTAAATGTCCATACAATTTAGATCCAATAGTTTAAAAGTAGATCTAACACAAACAAGATTTAGATCCACATCATAGCATGTCATAGAAGTCACAATAGATTCGACTAGATAGAGGTTTAGATCCAAATCCTAACCAATTCAGAATGTCATATAATCACAGTTTACTATGGATCTGAAATAATCTAGGCATATGAACAAATCCAAGTATAGTCGTGTCATAATAACTTTTAAATATTCAAATCAAAAAGCAACTAGGGACTCACAAAGTTTGGATTAGAAAATAGAAAAAGAGTGGATCTTGAAAATCTATTTGCTTTAGTTGATAGTTGTAGAAGATAACGGATCCAGTTCAGTTCAGACACCGGTAGAGTTTGGCCACCATGAATTCGCAATGAAGAAAATAAGAGAAATGACCATGTATTTATAGCTGCTAGACCCTCTGAAACTGACTGCCACCTCGACCCTAGGGGTGTCCACACCCCTGTAGGTGGGTCAACCCTAGTGTCGACACCCCTTAAGTGGGGTCGACCCCTTAGAGCAGGAAAACTGCTACCTTATGGAATTTTTTATTTTTGAACCTCTGATATGTTCTGACTCATATGCGTATATATAATTCTTCTACGCGTATACAAGCTTAAAACCCTCATAACTTCTTCATATAGTGTTCATTTTACGGAAACCAAATGTCTATCTTGACCAGAATTTCAAGATAGACGCAACGACATAGTCCGTTTTCCTCGATTAAATAAATTATTATTTAATTTATCCTCTTTTAGTGTTGTTAAAATACGAGGTGTTACATTCTCCCCTACTCAAAGGATTTCATCCCCGAAATCTCTAAGTTGAGAAGAATGCATATCCTACCATCCATCATCCATCTACTCATCCATCAATCACTGGTATCCATTGTCCTTAAAGACTTCTAATGCCTATATGAGCATATGCAAAGGTGTGTGTATATGTCCCAATACTAATGCGAAAATCAGGCGGTCTACTGATTCAGTTGACCTCCTTAATGCAATGTATGTTAGTGCTATGAATCCAATATGTATGCAAACAATCCTATTATAACATGTGAGTTCTATATGTGTGCATACTCGTTCGTCTAAATGCAACATCCATATGCTAATACATCCATTTTTATCCACTAAAAGAAAAGAAAAATGCACACACACATCCATATGCAGTATGAGAGTGATTGAGCCGATCTAGTGCCAAATGAGTGTGTATATGCATCCACAGGCAGCCACTAACAAACACTTGCATCCACTTGCATCCATCAAACATAACATGTTTCAAACACATGTTTACATCCATGGGATTCCTATCTAAAGGTCAAAAATACTATGGATAGGATATATTCAAATGATAGAGACAAGCACAGATAAAACTTTGGAAAAAGGAGTTAAGAACATAAACTTGAAAAGGAAAGGGTACGAAGCACGAATCTTGTCTTTGGTCTCCCAAGTCGCATCCTATAGGTTATCTCCTCATTGAACCTTTATCAATGTGATCATTTTATTGCGTAGCTTCTTAACTTCTGATCTAAGAATACGGGTAGGGACTCGCCTGACTGTTTCCACCCGTTCCACTTCTATCTCTTCCAACATGCTCGGCTCAACAACTTCTATGGTGTCATGCAAACATTTCCACATATGAGGAACGTGGAAAACATCATGAACACCAGATAGATTTTCTAGGAGCTTTACTCTATAGGCTATTTGGCCAATCCTCTTGGTTATGGGAAATTGTCCCACAAATCTAGGTGCCGACTTCCCTACTGATCCGAAGAGAACCACATTCCTCAGAGGTGATACTTCGATATAAACTAAGTCTCCCACTTCAAATTCGATGTCAATCCTTCTCTTGTCTGCATAGGACTTCTACCTATCTTGAGCTGTCTTCATCCATCGTCAAATAAGGTCAATCTTTTTGGATGTTTCTCTAACCATATCCGGTCCAAGCAATAACCATTCTATGGATTCCCACCAACAAGTTGGTGATCTACAGGGTCGTCCGTATAATTCTTCGAAGGGTGCCACGCCGATGCTAGCTTGATAGTTGTTGTTATAGGCAAACTCTACTAAAGGAAGGTGCTCCCCCAGTTCCTCCGAAGTCTAGGATACACAACTTTAAAAGATCTTCAAGAATCATGTTCACCCTTTCGGTCTGTCCATCAGTCTGAGGTTGATAAGTGGTGCTCAAACACAACTGTGTACCTAATGCTTCTTGCAAGCTCCTCTAAAATTCACCGGTAAAGATGGGGTCACGATCGCTTACGATGCTGGAAGGTACTACATGAAGACGAACTATCTCACGAACATAAATTGCTGCCAAACATGATGTCGTCCTCTTGCTCTTAACTGGTATAAAGTGAGCACTCTTAGTGAGTCTGTCTACTACAACCCAGATACTGGTGTTGCCCTTCTTTGATCTAGGAAAACCATCTATGAAATCCATAGAGACGCTCTCCCATTTCCACTGTGGAACCTCTGAAAGTTGAATTAAACCACCGGGATTCTTTTGCTCAGCTTTAACTTGTTGGCGAACTAAAAATTGAGAAACAAATTTGGCCAAATCTTTCTTTATCCCGGCCCAAAAGAAAACCATCTTCATGTCTCTATATATCTTATCACCACCTGGATGAATGGTCATCTTAGAATGGTGGGCTTCTTCTAGGACTGCCTTTATCAAGCTTCCAGTTTGGGGAACACAAAGCATTCCATCTCATCGCAATCACCCCTTTTCATCTACGACATATCTACTGAGGTGACTAGAGATCTCCCCTGTTCTTATCTTTTCCATGATGTCTAAAATCTGTGGGTTACCTTGCTGTGAAGCTCCTATTTGATCCATGAGAGTTGGTCATATCTCTAAGGATGCAAACAAATCAGGCAAAATCTCGATGGCGGGTCTAAAATCAAAAGTTCAGATGAACTCCACGCTCTTCCTCTCCACAAACAGAGGATTAAGGCCATCCTTTGGCTACTTAGTGCATCAGCCACCACATTACCCTTCCAGGGGTATAAGCAATCTCAAAATCTTAAGAAGCTAAGAACTCCATCCACGTTTGTTGCCTTAAATTAAGATCCTTTTGCGAGAACAAGTACTTGAGAGATTTATGATCGGTGTATAACTCAAACTTCTCTCTATGTAAATAATGGCACCACATCTTAAGTGTGAATACTATGGCAGCTAGATCTAGATCATGGTTCGGGTAGTTCTTCTCATGACTCTCAACTGTTTACCCCATAACACATTAGTTTCCCTTCTTGCATCAGAACCGCACCAAGCCCTGTACCACATGCATCAGTGTAAACGGTAAACACTTTACTTCCATCAGGCAAGGTCAAGACTGGGGCTATTGTCAGGGCCCTCTTCAGCCTTTGGAAAGCAACATCACAATCTATATCCCATGAAAACGCCAAATTCTTCTTTGCCAGCCTAGTGAGTAGGGCTGATATCTTTGCGAAGTCCTTAATGAATTTCCTATAATAACTTGCCAACCCAAGAAAGCTTCTCACCTCGGTTGCATTTTTAGGAATCTGCCAATCTTGTACTGCAACCACCTTTGCGGGATCTACAGCTATCCCTTCTTTGGAGACCACATGCCCTAAGAATCTCACATCTTTTCTCCAAAAATGACATTTGGAGAACTTTTCCTTAAGCTGATGTGCACAAAGATTTTTCAAAACTTCTCTCAAGTGCTGGGCATGCTTTTCTTCGCTTTTGGAGAAGATCAAGATATATGTAATGAAGGTCGGAACAAAGCCCCCCTTCCTTGCACGCATATGAGCTGGCACACAACTCCCATATAACAAAAGGAATAACTGATGTTACGTGTCTACCAACTCATATTTGTACACAACTCCTTCAATTTATTCCATGATGTGGGACTATTAATTCAAACCATCATTCCTCCTTAAGAACATGTGAGGCAATCCTAACAGTCTCCCCCTTGACTCGCATCCTACGAGTATCTTTTGAGAGCACTGCCTTGCCTCCCGAAACACCCTGCTCATTTAAACAACAAAATAGGCAGGTGCATTCATCAACCCAAAAGGCATAGCTAGCCATTCAAAGAAACCATCTGGAGTTCTAAATGCGGTCTTATCTATGTTGTCCTCAGCCACCCTCAACTGATGAAACCCCATGGCCAAGTCTAACTGAGAAAATACCGAGGCACAAACAAGTTGATCAAATAAATCATCAATCCTCGGGAGTGGGTGTCTTTTCTTCTTGGTGAGTTCATTCAACTCTCTATAGCTGACACACAAGCGAAGCGATCCATCTGCCTTAGTTGTGTATACAACTGGAGCACCCTATTCAGATATGCTTCGTCTGATAAATCCTTTCTCAAGTTGCTCCCCTACTTGCTTACTCAACCCCCTCCTTTCCCTTGGAGCCATATGGAGCACTGGTAATGCAACTGGCTTTGCATTGTCCACGGATATATATATGAAAATCGATCTCGTGCCTCGGAGTTAATCCCCGTATCTCATCAAAAACATCAAAATAATATCGGACTACTGGAACAGATTGCAAGTCATCGATAGATGCATCATGAGACTCTTGGAAACTAAGCATAACTGATCCTTGTGGGTCATAAGAAATCTCGAGGGTCCTCCCATGACAGGTCAGAAGCCTAATGACCCTCCTCTCACAATCCAGAATGGCACCATACAAGATTAGCCAATCCATTCCTAGAATCAACCCATAGCCCATAAACCCGAGTACATATGCGTAGCACTCAAACTCGATGCCTAACACAGATATCCTCAAACCCCAAAAAATCATAGATAAATGAGACGAACCACAAATGGGGTTTGAGACAACTATGGGATCCACTACCATACTAGTAACTAAGTGTAGAGATTCAACCTCGGAACTAGATATAAATGACTGTGAAGCACTAGAATCAAAAAGTGTTTCTAATAGGATGATTAGAAAGAGAGATTAAACCTTCCACAGAAATTTCTCTACCTCTATCAAGAGAATTGATTGCGAGAGCATGCACCTGCCCTCCAGAAGTCCCTGTCCTTTGACCTTGTCCCTGTGATCCCTGTTTCTTCGGGGACTCTTTAGCGAAGTGTCTGATCTCTCCGCAATTGAAGCAATTGTTCTCTCTTCTCTTACAGTCTTTGACTAAGTGACCCTCTTTCCTGTAACCGTGACATTTTCTCTTATCCTTATCCTCGTCATTCTTCCCTCCTTTCTTTTGTTGTTGTTGCTTCTTGGGCCACACCTTCTTATTTTGCGATGTTTCCTCAGCTTTTACTTCCTTCTATTCTCCCTTGTCTTCCTCATGCATTAGGGCCATATCGACAAGCTTTTCAAAAGTGGCCCCCATTGGAATATGGGACATGGCTAACCAATGAAGGGGTTCATTTAGCCCTTTAGCAAACCAAAAAGCCTTCTTATGCAGCGTATGCACCAGTTCTAACCCTAACCTTGCTAGCTGGTTGAATTTGTTCACATACTCTTTCACCGTTAAGTTCCCTTGTTTGAGTGCTAAAAACCTCTCCATCTGCATGCTTCTCTCATCTTAGGAAAGAAATTTCATTTCAAATCTTTGTCTAAAATATTCCCAAGTTTCCACTGGACGTCCATCTTGGGTGACCTCCCACCAAAATGAGGCTTCATATTTCAGTAGCCAAGTAGCTAACTGAATCTTCGTTCTATCCACGACTTCAAAGATTATGAATAAGTCCTCAGTCTCCTTAAGCCAGTTACACGCTTCTATGAATGTCTCGTTCCCATGAAATGGCTTCCCTTCCATAGCACGGAAGTCTTTACAGATTTTAGCGAAATTATCTTCCCTTGGAGGAGGACGAACAACGAGTGCAGCTGGGGGAGGAATGTTTCCTTGGCCTTCGGCAGGAATCGTGGCCTCCAGATACCTACAGAACCATCCGGATATCGTAACGCCCTTTGGAATGTTTGGTTCCCTAGACATGCTGAAAAGAAAAAGGAAGAGATTCAGACAAAGGACCTAAAGTTATTACATATGGCTTTTTGGGGAATGTTTTTCAAAATAGACTTTTCTTTTCGAAAATGTTTTCTTTTAAAACCCATTTTGAAAATAATTTTCAAAAACTTTATCCAATCTGGTAACCTTCAGCTCTGATACCAAATGTGACACCCCACGTCCGTTAATGTCACTCACTAAGGGAATTCATTAAGTTCCGTGAAGCGTTATAGGTAAACGACACAGAATAATTACAAGACAGATATAAATAAGATAGCAGCGGAAATTCAAATTTTTATTTCAATCATAAATCATAATATCGTGGTCCAAAATACCATAAGTCACAAAATCCATTAGTCTTGCACTATCAGAGTACATAAGTGTATAATAAAAACATAATTCCCCAAATAAAAGAGTTAAGCCATAGTAGAGATAAGAACTTGAGCCATATTCAAAAGCAGCTCCTAGTAAGATGATAACTGAGTCCTAACAATGCCTGAGTTTTCCCACCCTGAGAACCTGGGGTGAGGGGGAAACGGAAGAAAGAAGAGGAAACAAAAAGCGTCAGACATAAAGTCTGGAGAGTCTAGTTACTTTTAGCAAGTAAATAAATAAAAGTAGCATGACATGCATACAAAATGGATAAGAGAGATTACAACATAAAAGGCTGGTGTGACAAGGTAGACAGGATAAGGTTTATACGCTTCTAATGATTACCATACACTATTACTAGTATAACCAGAATGAAATGATCCCTTCCACTATAAGGTGGTAAACTTAGGCAAATATTCAAATGTATCCTAACTATTACCATAATCGATTGGCTCCCTAATCCGTGTAGATACTCTGTGTTGGCCCCACCGTAGGATGTATCACGTCCTAAAGTGGCAACCCCTAGCTGATATGCATAGCCCCATATCTACAGGTGTCACGGTCATCTTATCCCCCTGTGTCCCGCTCATGCACGCACATACCACGGTCGGTTTGCGCCGCCCACACTGAACTCCACGTTTGGATCTCTTACAATCAGCTTAGTAAGCGTGCCCCTTCTCCGCCTAGTACGGTGTACTTTGTTTGATACCTACTCTGGGTTACTGACTAAAATGGGTCCCACATAATATGATGCAAGCTCTCCCTTTTGTCTTGTATCCCCCACTAGGTTTTCACTAGCTATATATACCACTAAGTATCTTTAATTACATAAACCCATTATTTCTACAAGTTATGCTTACCCTAGAAGGTAACTTTATTGTTTCCACCGGTTGTGTATACCACTAGGTGTCTTTAATTACATAATCCCCATTTGGTTAAGTTTCGTGGGCCTATATTTAAATATTACCCACTCATCCCAGATATACTTAACTTAACCCACCTATTGTCCAACCATTTTTTACTTAACCCTGACTTTAGTTCATAGTCATACAATCCCTATGGATTAGGTTAAGTAATCCGATTTATTACCATGTCCATTTATGGTTTATAATGGGCTAGACATCCCACATTAAGCCTACAACTTGTGGATGCTAGATATGCCGGTCGGGTCCAGGCAGACATCTTCCAAAAGTTGGGCCTAACTCCGTGTCATAGCCCAACTCGTATTTGTGCACTTAGGCCCCTCATATTAGGTTCAACGTTAGTGGCTGCTGGATATGCCAGTCGGGTCCGGGTAGACTTCCACCACTAATGCAACCTAACCTCATGCCATAAGTGCAGTTACAATTTCTAATTGTAGTCCTAAGCATTCATTATTAATTAATCAATTAATTAAACCTATTCCTTTATAGATGTTAATGCCCATTTTACCCAGTAACTTGAATTATATGTCCAATGATGTTTATATTCAAATTACGCCAATATTAAACTTTTTCACATGTTCCCTAACCAACGTACTCATAAAATTGGTGGCATGCCTAGGAGATAATAGCCAAGTCATAAACAATAAAAGGGAAAAATAATAGGAATATGACAAAAGTGATTGTCTTTGTAACACCCCACGTCCATTAATGTCACTCACAAAGGGAATGCATTAACTTCCATGGAGGTTATAAGTGAATATAGAACAGAAAAATTAAAACAAGACATATAATAAATAGTACTTGGAAATCTAAAACTTCATTTTATTACAGCGGAAATTAAACATGTTTGTTACATCATAAAACCATATATCATAACCAAGTACAATATCCATCTTCATAAAAACAAAATACATAATCCCATTACATAAATAGCCATTAAAAAGATAACAAGCTGGACTTTACTTCAACGGTCCAAGCTTTCCAAAGAGAGATGAAGCAATTCAATCAAACTCCACTAGAGCTGGGCCCAACTTGAGGACGTGGAGGGGGAAAAAGGATAGAAATAGAGGGGGTCAGACATAAAGTCTGGCGAGTATGATAATTCTAACAATACTATTATCAAAATAACTAGACTAAGGCATAAGCTGAAAGACAAGTAAATGTCTATGAACTCTTAGGAAGATAAAGATAGCGTTTAAGATAACGTTAAAGATAACGTTAAAGGCACACCTAATTACTAACGAATGATTACTACACTGCACCACACATTACTACACTACACCACACCAGTCACCCTATTGTTTGATCCCACTTGCTTCACACAGAAACTTTACAAATAGCCTTACGTACCCCTAGCTGACTACATAGGTGCCGTCTGCCCCTATCTCCACTAGGTGTACCCCACTACCCACTTTCGATCGGCTCCCTACTCGTAGATACCCGTGCTGGCCCCACAGTGGGGTGCATCGCTCCCCTAAAGTAGCAACCCGATACAACTTGAAAATGCACGGCTTATACCTACACGATGCAACAACGTCTTACCTACCAGCCCGGGTCCACACACGCATACGAAACCCGTTGGACTTGCGTTGCCACCGCTCCCCGTTTTGGCCTCTTACAGTCGAACCCAGCATGCGTGTCCCGTCCTCGACTTGGGTCGAGCCCACAAAGATACGTTTGGGATACTGGTCGAAATGGACCCCCACAAGCTACCCACCTAAGCTTGTCACTAGTATATCCCACTTAACCCTCTTAGTCATGTTCATTTACATGTGTGTTTGGTTAAGTCTTACTAAAAGTATTTCACATGCCACTAAGGGCACCCCCTAGATTCCTCATGCCACCCAAGGCACCTACTTAACCCCCATGTCCCACCTTACATGTTTATCTGGTTAAGTATTTCTTAATTCATTCAGGCCATAACCTCATAAAGACCTCTCACATTAGACTGGCATTTATGGCAGCTGGATTTGCCGGGCGGGTCCGGGCAGTCTTACACCACAAAAGAGTCTAACCTCGTGTCTTTACAACCGTTATGCTTTAGTTTAGGCCTAGGACCTCTCACATTGGGCTGACATTTGTGACCACTGGATTTGCCGGGCGGGTCCGGGCAGGTTTACGTCACAAACGAGTCCAACCTCGTGTCCTAAGCACTGATTAACACTTAAAATCTTTTACCCCAGTTTTAATAATTCCCTATTCAAAATATTAATTAAGTCAACTTTTAATGATGTCCATAATTGACTCAATTATGGCCATCCACTTATGGCATGCAAAATCATATCAATTGCACCCCAACTTTTTAATATTAAATCCTTAATATTACCCCTACCCCACGTTTATACGTTCGCTTATTCAACGCATAATATAGGCTAGACTTATATAGTCAAACACCTAGCACAAAGATAAATTATCACAACATATAGACAATTAAAATAAATCTAATCATAATAGGGGTGAAACTTGCATAAACTACACATGTTAAGGATCAAAAGGTGTCAACTTGTTAAATGTCTCAATTTACATGATATGATCATAGCCCAAATCTATATATAAACTTGCATATGGAGTTTTTAGGCAACATAATGATGATGTGAACTAGCATAGGATATCACATATGTCATAGCATAATTCTAGATGTCATAATAGATGTCTTGGCATATGTTCATAACTTTTCTAATCAATCTAACTTGCATATGTGACTTGTCATATAGATCAACATAACCCAAACATGATGATTTAATTAATATGAACTAACTAGCATAGATGGTAACTTCATGGCCTATTTAACATGTATGATTCATCACAACTTAGCATAGAAACTTTCAACATACATAACATCATCATAAGATGATTTACAGCACATAAGAAATCATCATCACATAACATTGGATTTACAATATACATGATAGAAAAAGGGGTTTACAACAACATATATGATAATTAACATCATCTACTCATAATCCATTCATAACTCAACCTAATTAAAATGATAATAATCTTGTTAAGATCATCATACTCACAATTTAGAGAAGAAAAGAGAGAGTTTTGCTTTGCTTTAGGGTTGAGAGAATTAGAATTGAATTTGCTTTTCTTCTTTCTTAGTTGGCGGCGGCTCCATTGATTTCCATAGCGACGGTATGACAGTAACTATTCTATTTTAATTAGGTTTAGGTTTAGCATTAGGATGTATTTATAGGTGTAGGAAGTTATTTAGGGCCATTAGATTAACCCTGAACCATGAGAACCAATCAAATGCAAAATCTGCATTTGAGCGAATCGGCCCACGGGTTGACAGCCAAACACCCTGGATTAACCCCTAGTCGACCCAGCGGGACTTGGGTCGACCTCAAAAATGGGTCGGTTCGTTTATTTCCCCTCCCAATTCGCTGTTTTGAACTTTTTCGCATATTTATCTATTTAATTTTTAATTTATATATATATATATATCAATATATATATATTTCTCTGTGCAACCCATTTCACTTAATTCTTTTCTAAAAATTAAGTATACTTTAATTTGTGAATTTTAATGTTATAAAATTACGGGGTGTTACATTCTCCCGTCCTTAAAGGATTTCGTCCCCGAAATCTCCAAGTCAAGAAGAATGTATATCCTACCATCTAATCGTCCATCTACTCAACCATCAAACACCAGCATCCATTGTCCTTAAAAGACTTCTAATGCTTTAATGTTTATATGCACAGTGTGTGTATATGTCCATATCTAATGCAAAATTAGGCGGTCTACTGATTCAGTCGACCTCCTTAGTGTAATTCATGATAGTGCCATGCGTCCAATATGTATGCAAAAGATTCCAAATGATACATATTAATTCTATATGCGTGCACAACCATCCACCCGAATGCAGCAACTATATGATAATACAACCATTATACATCCATTTTACTAAATACATCCATATATATGCAATATGAAGTGACTGAGCCGATCTGGTGCCTAATAGTGTGTGTATATGCATCCACGAGCAACCACTAGCAAACACTTGCATCCACTTTGCATCCACCATACATAACATGTCTCAAACACATGTTTCAACCGTAGGATTATCCTAACTAAAGGTCAAAGATACCAGCAAGAGGATATACTAAAGATAAGATAAGTACAAGCTAAGCGATAAAGGAGAAATTAAAGGACATATCCTCAAAAAGAAAAGGGTATCGTGAACGCATCTTCTCTTCCGTTTCCCAAGTAGCGTTGCTCTCATCATCTCCCCATTGCACTTTGACTAGTTTGACCTCTCGATTCCTCAAACTCTTGATCTCCGACCCAAGAATGCGCGTAGAAGCTCGTCGAATTGTCGCATCACACTCTATCTCCACCTCTCTAAGCAAGCTCGGCTCTACCACTTCCGCGGTCTCGTGCAAGCACTTCCTCAAATGTGACACATGGAATACGTCATGTACACCACTAAGTCTCTCGGGCAACTCCACTCTATACGCCATCCGTCCAATTTTGTCCTTAATAGGAAACGGCCTTACAAACCTTGGTGCTAATTTCCCAACGGTCCCAAAGCGAACAACGTTTCGTAATGGAGACACTTTGACAAAGACCATGTCCCCAACTTCAAACTCGAGATCTGTACTCCTCTTATTCGCATAAGATTTCTGCCTATCCTGTGCTGCTTTCATCCTCCTTCGAATCAAGTCGATCTTCTCCGAAGTCTCCCTAATCATATCGGTCCCAAGTAAGATCTTATCCGTAGATTCCCACCAACATGTAGGTGAACGACAAGGTCGTCCATATAGAGCTTCAAATGGTGCCATACCAATGCTGGACTGAAAGCTATTATTATATGCGAACTCAACCAATGGAAGATGCTCTTCCCATGTACCCCCAAAGTCTAGGATACATAGCCTCAACAGATCCTCTAGAATGCGATTCACCCTCTCAGTCTGGCCGTCCATCTGAGGATGATATGCGGTGCTCAAACATAACTGAGTCCCTACTGCCTCTTGTAAGCTTCTCCAAAATTCGCTAGCGAAAATAGGATCGCGGTCGCTCACTATGCTAGAAGGAACACCGTGCAACCGAACTATCTCTCGAACGTATACAGAAGCTAACCATGGAGAAGTCCTCTTACTCTTCACGGGAATAAAATGGGCGCTCTTAGTAAGTCTATCTACTATAACCCAAATTCCCGTATTACCCTTCCTTGATCGCGGTAATCCATCCACAAAATCCATCGAGATGCTTTCCCATTTCCATAGTGGAACCTCCAATGGGTGAAGCAACCCACCGGGTTTCTTTTGCTCTGCTTTTACTTGTTGGCACACCAAGCATCTAGCGACATACTCGGCCACGTCTTTCTTCATGCCGGCCCAAAAGTAAACTCTCTTCATGTCTTTGTACATCTTGTCCCCGCCGGGATGAATGGTCATCTTCGAATGATGTGCTTCGTCAAGAATAGTCTTCCTTAGGTCATCGTCTTTTGGTACACAAAGTCTACCGTCCCTACGTAACCAACCCTTATCGTCTAGGGTATACCTACGGAGATAGCTTGATGACTCCCATCCTTTGAGCTTTTCTACTAACTCAACTAAATGTGGGTCATCTCGTTGTGCCTCACCAATCCGTCCCAAAAGCATAGGTCTGACCTCCAAGGATGCTAGCAAACCGGGTACGAAGTCAACGGAAGGTCTAAAGTCAAACATCGAGATGAATTCTAAACTTTGCCGCTCAACAAACAAAGGACTTAAGGATAATCTTTTTCTACTTAAGGCGTCTGCCACCACGTTACCCTTTCCAGGGGTATAGGCTATTTCGAAGTCGTAGGATGCTAAGAACTCCATCCACCTTTGCTACCTTAAGTTCAAGTCATTTTGAGAGAATAGGTATTTTAAAGACTTGTGGTCAGTGAATAATTTGAATTTCTCACCAAGAAGATAATGACGCCAAGACTTAAGCACGAAAACAATAGCGGCCAACTCTAGGTCATGTGTGGGGTAATTCTTCTCATGCGCTCTCAACTGCCTTCCACCATAGGTTATTACCCTGCCCTCTTGCATTAAGACTGCGCCTAGTCCTGTCCCACAAGCATCAGTATAAACGGTAAACGGCTTACTCCCGTCTGGCAATACTAAGACTGGGGCTGATTCAAAGCTCTCTTCAAACGTTGGAACGCATCATCACAATCTACGTCCCATGTGAAAACTAGGTTCTTCTTCGTCAAGCGTGTCAATGGAGCTGATATCTTTGCGAAGTCTTTGATAAACTTCCTATAGTAGCCAGCCAACCCCAAGAAACTTCTCACTTCGGTAGCATTTTTAGGAACCTTCCAATCTTGGATGGCCACCACCTTCGCGGGATCTACAGCTATCCCTTCTTTGGAAACCACGTGTCCTAAGAACCGTACTTCCTTCCTCCAAAAGTGACACTTAGAAAATTTAGCTTTAAGCTTATGCGCTTGAAGAGTCTCCAACACTTCCCTAAGATGTAGGGCATGCTCTTCTTCATCCTTAGAAAAGATCAAGATGTCATCTACAAAGACTACCACAAATTTGTTAAGGTACTCCCTAAACACCCTACTCATCAAATCAACAAAGTATGTGGGGGAGTTTGTCAAACCGAAGGGCATCACTGGCCATTCATAGAAACCGTCCAGAGTCCTAAAGGCAGTCTTGTCAATGCTATCCTCAGCCACTCTCAACTGATGGAAACCAGTGGCTAAGTCCAACTGTGAAAACACTGAGGCGCCAACTAAGTGATCGAAGAGATCGTCAATCCTCGGCAGTGGGTGTATGTTCTTCTTAGTAAGCTTATTAAGTTCTCTATAGTCCACACAAAGTCTAAGGGACCCATCCGCCTTCGTGGCAAATACTACTGGAGCACCCCACTCCGATATACTTCATCTTATGAACCCTTCTCAAGCAACTCCTTCACTTGCTTACCGAGTTCCCTCCTTTCACGTGGAGCCATGTGGCGTACTGGCAAAGATACTGGTTTCGCATTATCTACAAGATATATTCGAAAATCTATCTCCCGCTTCAGAGGCAAGCCCTTCACCTCCTCAAACACATCCGAATATTCTCAGACCACTCTAACAGATCGTAGATTTTCCTCAGATGCGTCAAGCGATTCTAGATAACTTAGCATAACCGAATTTATAGGATTACAAAAGATTTCGAGAGTGTTGCCAAGGAGAGTCACGAGCCTAACTACTCTCCTTTCACAATCAAGAACGGCCCCATTTCTGGATAACCAATCCACTCCTAAAATTAGCCCATAGCCCGTGAAGCCCAACACATAAGCATCACATCTAAATTCAACGCTAAGTATGGAAATTTTCAAATCCAAACACGTCATAGACAAATAAGCTGAGCCCCCAATTGGATTCGAAACAACTAAGGGATCCTCTACTAAACTGGTATTTAAGTGCAGTGATTGAACTAATGATGTAGAGATAAACGAATGTGATGCGCCCGAATCGAATAAGGTACGGACAGGATGATCAAACAGAAAAACTAATCTTTCAACAGAAATGGTTCTACCTCGTTCTTGCAGCGGTTGGACCGCGAGAGCCTGAACTTGTCCCCTTGCCTGCCGTGGTTCCATAAGAGCCTGCACCTGTCCTCCCGAGGTAGCTCCTGCCCTCTGCCCCTTCTTTGGGCGGTCCTTCACTAAATGTCCCGCATCGCCACAATGAAAACAGCCTGTCTTCTTTTTCTTTCGGCAATCCTTGCTGAGATGGCCTGGTGTCCCACAGTTAAAACATTTCTTCTTTCCCTTGCCGTTATTGTCTTTACCACCCTTCTTGTTTTGTTGTTGTGGTTTCTTCTGATCCCCCTTCTTCTCGGGTGCCTTATCAGCTTTAGCGCTTTTCTCCTCATGCATAAGCGCCATTTCTACTAACTTCTCAAAGGTGGCCCCCATAGGGATGTGGGTCATAGCCAACCCTTGCAATGGTTCATTCAAGCCATTCACGAACCTCAGCGCCTTCTTCTCCGGCATGTTCACTAAGTCCAAGCCAAACCTTGCTAACTGATTAAATTTATTGACATATTCTTTCACTGATGAGCTTCCTTGCTTCAATGTCAAGAACCTTTCCATATATAGATTTTCTTCCGCCCTTGAGAGAAACTTCGCCTCGAACCTACGTCTGAAATCCGCCCAAGAGTCAACAGGACGCTCCCCATTAGTGACCTCCCACCAAAACGAGGCCTCTCCCTTCATCAACCAAGCTGCTAAACGAACTCTCCTCCCTTCTTCTACTTCAAAGATTTCTAGCAATTCTTCCACCTCCTTAAGCCAATCTCTAGCTTCCACAAACGTTTCTGACCCTTGAAATGGTTTTCCACCCATAGCCTTGAATTCCTTGCACGTCTTTGCAAAAGTATCTACGCGAGGGGGAGGAGGAACGGGTGCAACTGGTGGTGGAGGAACATTGGCTGGACCTGCAGCGGCCCTAGCCTCTAATAACCTTCTATACCGTCCTGGTATCGTTACACCGTCGGGTAGATTAAGATCTTCAGCCATGCTGAAACGGAAAAGGAAAGATTCAAAATGGAGAATTCAAAAGATAAAGATATATAGCTATTTGGGGATTATGTTTTTCTTAAAAACTTTTCTCCTTGAATTTCTCATTAAAACATGTTTTTGAAAGCACTTCTTCCAAAAATAACTATTTTTCTAAAGTATTTTTATCTGTTCTGGTAACCTTAAGTTCGGATACCACGTGTAACACCCCACGTCCATTAATGTCACTCACAAAGTGAATGCATTAACTTCCATGGAGGTTATAAGTGAATATAGAACAGAAAAATTACAACAAGACAAATAATAAATAGTACTTGGAAATCTAAAACTTCATTTTATTGCAGCGGAAATTAAACATGTTTGTTACATCATAAAACCATAGATCATAACCAAGTACAATATTCATTTCATAAAAACAAAATACATAATCCCATTACATAAATAGCCATTAAAAAGATAACAAGCTGGACTTTACTTCAACGGTCCAAGCTTTCCAAAGAGAGATGAAGCAATTCAATCAAACTCCACTGGAGCTGGGCCCAACTTGAGGACCTGGAGGGGGAAAAAGGATAAAAATAGAGGGGGTCAGACATAAAGTCTGGCGAGTATGATAATTCTAACAATACTATTATCAAAATAACTAGACTAAGGCATAAGCTGGAAGACAAGTAAATGTCTATGAACTCTTAGGAAGATAAAGATAGCGTTTAAGATAGCGTTTAAGATAACGTTAAAGATAACGGTAAAGGCTCACCTAATTACTAACGAATGATTACTACACTGCACCGCACATTACTACACTGCACCACACCAGTCACCCTATTGTTTGATCCCACTTGCTTCACACAGAAACTTTATAAATAGCCTTACGTACCCCTAGCTGACTACACAGGTGTCGTCTGCCCCTATCTCCACTAGGTGTACCCCACTACCCACTTTCGATCGGCTCCCTACTCGTAGATACCCGTGCTGGCCCCACAGTGGGGTGTATCACTCCCCTAAAGTGGCAACCTGATACAACTTGAGAATGCACGGCTTATACCTACATGATGCAACAACGTCTTACCTACCAGCCCGGGTCCACACACGCATATGAAACCCGTTGGACTTGCGTTGCCACCGCTCCCCGTTTTGGCCTCTTACAGTCGAACCCAGCATGCATGTCCCGTCCTCGACTTGGGTCGAGCCCACAAAGATACGTTTGGGATACTGGTCGAAATGGGCCCCCACAAGCTACCCATCTGAGCTTGTCACTAGTATATCCCACTTAACCCTCTTAGTCATGTTCATTTACATGTGTGTTTGGTTAAGTCTTACTAAACGTATTTCACCTGCCACTAAGGGCGCCCCCTAGATTCCTCATGCAACCCAAGGCACCTACTTAACCCCCATGTCCCACCTTACATGTTTATCTGGTTAAGTATTTCTTAATTCATTCAGGCCATAACCTCATAAAGACCTCTCACATTAGACTGGCATTTATGGCAGCTGGATTTGCCGGGCGGGTCCGGGCAGTCTTACACCATAAAAGAGTCTAATCTCGTGTCTTTACAACCGTTATGCTTTAGTTTAGGCGTAGGACCTCTCACATTGGGCTGACATTTGTGACCATTGGATTTGTCGGGCGGGTCCGGGCAGGTTTACGTCACAAACGAGTCCAACCTCGTGTCCTAAGCATTGATTAACACTTAAAATCTTTTACCCCAATTTTAATAATTCTCTATTCAAATTATTAATTAAGTCAACTTTTAATGATGTCCATAATTGACTCAATTATGGCAATCCACTTATGGCATGCAAAATCATATCAATTGCACCCCAACTTTTTAATATTAAAACCTTAATATTACCCCTACCCCACGTTTATACGTTCGCTTACCCAACGCATAATATAGGCTAGACTTGTATAGTCTAACACCTAGCACAAAGATAAATTATCACAACGTATAGACAATTAAAATAAATCTAATCATAATAGGGGTGGAACTTGCATAAACTACACATGTTAAGGATCAAAAGGTGTCAACTTGTTAAATGTCTCAATTTACATGATATGATCATAGCCCAAATCTATACATAAACTTGCATATGGGGTTTTTAGGCAACATAATGATGGTGTGAACTAGCATAGGATATCACATATGTCATAGCATAATTCTAGATGTCATAATAGATGTCTTGGCATATGTTCATAACTTTTCTAATCAATCTAACTTGCATATGTGACTTGTCATATAGATTAACATAACCCAAACATGATGATTTAATTAATATGAACTAACTAGCATAGATGGTAGCATCATGGCCTTTTTAACATGTATGATTCATCATAACTTAGCATAGAAACTTTCAGCATACATAACATCATCATAGCATGATTTACAACATATAAAATATCATCATCACATAACATTGGATTTACAATATACATGATAGAAAAAGGGGTTTACAACAACATATATGATAATTCACATCATCTACTCATAATCCATTCATAACTCAACCTAATTAAAATGATAAAAATCTTGTTAAGATCATCATACTCACAATTTAGAGAAGAAAAGAGAGAGTTTTGCTTTGCTTTGGGGTTGAGAGAATTAGAATTGAATTTGCTTTTCTTCTTTCTTAGTTGGCGGCGGCTCCATTGATTTCCATGGCGACGGTATGACGGTAACTATTCTATTTTAATTAGGTTTAGGGTTAGCATTAGGATGTATTTATAGGTATAGGAAGTTATTTAGGACCATTAGATTAACCCTAAACCATGAGAACCAATCAAATGCAAAATATGCATTTGAGCGAATCGGCCCACGGGTTGACAGCCAAACACCCTGGATTAACCCCTAGTCGACCCAGCGGGACTTGGGTCGACCTCAAAAATGGGCCAGTTCGGTTATTTCCCCTCCCAATTCGCTGTTTTGAACTTTTTCGCATATTTATTTATTTAATTTTTAATTTACATATATATATATACATATCAATATATATATATTTATCTGCGCAACCCATTTCACTTAATTCTTTTCTAAAAATTAAGTATACTTTAATTTGTGAATTTTAATGTTATAAAATTACGGGGTGTTACGGTCTTAACATAACTTGGCATAAACTAGCATGGTGATAAGTTGGACATATGTGCATAAATCTGATGAACTTGTAGCAACTACTAGTTATGATATAACTATGATGTCATAGTGAGCATAATAAGATCCAAATTAACCATTTAGATGTTCAGCTATTCAGATCCAACATAATAGGCACAAGATGATAAACTAGATCTGATTAACAATTTAAATGTCCACACAATTTAGATCTGATAGTTTAAAAGTAGATCTAATACAAATAAGATTTAAATCCACATCATAGAATTCACAATAGATCCGAATAGATAGAGGATCCAAATCCTAACCAGTTCCGAATGTCATATAATCACAGTTTATTATGGATCTGATATAATCTAGGCATATGAACAAATCCAAGTCATAGTCGTGTCATATTTACATTTATATACTCAAATATAAAAGCAACTAGGGACTCACAGAGTTTGGATTAGAAAATAGAAAAAGAATGGATCTTGAATCTCCATTTGCTTTAGCTGATAGTTGTAGAAAATAACGGATCCAGTCCAGTTCAGACACCGGCAGAGTTTGGCCATCATGAATTCTCGGTGAAGAAAATAAGAGAAATGACCATGATTTATAGCTGCCAGACCCTATGAAACCGACTGCAACCTCAGCCCTATGGGTGTCGATAACCTTGCAGGTGGGTCGACCCTGGTCTCGATACCCCTTAAGTGGGGTCGACCCCGGTGTCGACTCCCCTCTAGGGGGGTCGACCCCCTAGAGCGGGAAAACTGCCGCCTTATCGAATTTTTGATTTTTGAACCCTTTTCTGATATGTTCTAACTCACATGTGTATATACAATTCTTCTACGTGTATACAAACTTAAAACCCTCATAACTTCTTCATATGGTGTCCATTTTACGCAAACTAAATGTCTATCTTGACCAGAATTTCGAGACGGACGCAATGGTGCAGTCTGTTTTCCTTAATTAAGTTAATTATTATTTAATTTATCCTCTTTTAATGTTGTTAAAATACGACGTGTTACAATTTGCGGACTTGATAAACTTAGTGTTTCGAGAGGTATAAAAAAATTCGTGCTAGTCTTTATTGATGCCATTCTTATCTTCTCTAAGGCAAAGGAATAGCACGCAAAGTCTTTGGAAATGGTCCTGGAAATTCTAAGAAAGAATGTATTGAATGCCAAATTTTCCAAATGGTATTTCTAGAAGAAAGAAGTTAAGTTCCTTGGGCTCATGGTATCAAAAGATGGAATCTCAGTATAGCTAAGTAAAATTGTTACCATCCAAAGTTGGAAGAAGCCAAAAAAACCAAATAGGTCAGAAGATTTCTTAGACTGGCCGACTATTATCAAAAGTTCGTTAAGGATTTCCCTAAATTATCTAGTCCTTTGACGTAGTTAACCAAGAAGCATGACAAGTTTGTTTTGGACTGCTAAATGTGAAGAAGCTTTCCAGGAATTGATGGAGAGACTAACCACTGCCATGGTCCTAATAATTATTGATGGAAACCAAGAGCTAACCGTCTATACAGATGCTTCTGGAGAAGGAGTTGATACAGTATTAATGTAGAAAAGAAAAGTGGTTGCTTTTGCAAGTACATAGTTGAAACCGCATGAGAAGAAATATGCCACTCATGACTTGGATTTGCTTGTTGTATTTGTCTAGAATATTTGGAGACACTATCTGTTGGGTGAAAAGTTTATGCTCATTCCGGATCATAAATCACTGAAGTATCTTTTTACTTAGATGAACATGAGGCAACAACGTTGGTTAGAGTTTTTTTGCAGCATATGATCTGGATATACCTTATACTCTGGGGAAGGCCAACGTTGTAGCAGATGCGCTTAGTAGAAAGAATAATATTATTTCTCATCTAGTTGTTATGCGCACCCTGATTAAGAAGATCTCTATCCAATAGAAGGATGATGAATTTGTTTTGAACATCTACAAAATAATTCAAGAGAGCCAAGTCTCAAAACTTTAAGATTGATAATCGTGGAGTTCTGAGATTGAAAGGTTGAGTTTGCATTCCAAATAACCCGGAGCTTAAAAGAGAAGTACTGGATGAGTTCCATAAGTCCAATTTCAGTATTCGTCCAGGAGTTGATAAAATGTATCAAGATTTGAAGCATATGTTTTGGTGGAAATGAATGAAGAGGGATATCTCAATATACATCAATAGGTGTCCAACCTGCCAACAGGTAAAAAGTCATCAGTAGAAGGTTGCTGGATTCCTTCAACCACTAGAAATTCCTGAGTGGAAGTGGGACTAGATATAGATGGTCTACCTCGAACGAAGAAAGGTAATGAAGGTATATGGGTTAATGTTCATCGTCTGATAAAGAGCGCTCACTTTTTTCAGTAAGATCAAAGAGAACAGCTGATAGTCCTGCTCAATTATGTGTGAAGAATATAGTCTGACTACATGCATTACCCAGCAGTATTGTTAATGATCCAGATCTGATCTTTACCGATAAGTTCTGGAATGCAATTCAGTCGACATTGGGAACAACGTTGAGCCTTAGCACTGCTTATCATCCCTAAATAGATGGGCGGGCTGGAAGAGTGAATCGAATTTTAGAAGATTTACTGCAAGCATGTATCATTGATTTCGGAGGATCATGGAAAGATCACTTGCATCTTGTGGAGTTCTCTTACAACAGTAGCTTCCAAGCAAGTATTAAGATGTCACCTTTTGAATCACTGTATTGTCGACCTTGAAAATCCTGAGCATGTTGGATTGAGTTTGGAAATCAATTTGTATTAGGTCCGTACATGTTCCGTAAGGCAGTTGATAAACTGGGCTTCATCAAGAAGAAGTTCAAAACAGCACAAAGCAGACAGAAAAGTTATGAAAATTCTAGAAGAAGGTATTTAGAATTTTCAATTGGAGATCAGGTGTTTTTGCAAGTTTCTCCACTAATAAGAGTTATCCAATTCAGGAAAACGGGGAAATTATCGCCCAACTATATTGGTCCAGTCCCGATATTGGAAAGTATTGGAACCCTGGCTTACATGATTCAATTACCAGAATGGTTATCAGGAATGCATAATGTTTTTCACATTTCTCATCTTCGGAAATATGCACGTGATCCTGATTTGATTATTAAGGAAGCAACACAACAGGACTTGGAAATCACACCAAGCTTAGTAGTTCCAAGAGAGCCATTGAAAATAATTGGCAAAAAATAAAGGAACTGAGAAACAAGAAAGTGAAATTAGTCAAACTGCAGTGGAGCGGAGATCCAAGAGAGTGAATGTAACGACCTGAATTTTGGAACCAATTTAAAATTTTTAAATTTCAATTTTAATTAATTTATATAAGAATTTTTGATCAATTTGAAACTCGACAATTTAATGTTACTTTAATAGCTTAAAATTTGACATTTTGCAAACAATCTCGGAATTCGACGAAATCAATTATATTGGATCCAAAATGTTAAATTATGGTAAGATTTCAAATTTCGCGCTAATCAGAGTATGTGGCCGTGCGAAATTAAAATTTGAACCGATCGATAATTTGAACTCGAACCAGAGCTTTTTAATGAAATGGTCTCGGAATTCAATGAGACCAGTTCTGTTGGAACTATTTTTAGAAAACATAGCAACACTCCAAGTTTCGTAGCAATCGGAATTAGTATATGGTTGTACGAGTAGTAAACTTATAGGTAGATTACACATATTCTAATTTAAATGTTCACACTTAACTAGTTATCTTAGAAGTGTTTCTTCCATGTGCTACCATGCAATGAAGCCATCAATGTGTGCTTTCTCCCCTTCCATCTCATGCCAACACCTCAGTGATCCATGTGCTCTCCACTTCTATAAATATAAGGCCTGCTCACCACCTTTTTCACTTTACTTCCTCCACTTTTTCCTCTCCCCTTCATGCTCTACCTCCACTGCGCCCCTCCTCTTCAACCACCATGCTGCCACGCTCCCCCACACCCGCCACCAACCTCCCATTTGGCCAAACCCACCACCCGTGGTCCCACTCCTCCCCTAAAGCACCCAAAACCTGCACCCGCTCAGCCCACACCCACCACCGTGGACCACACCCAGCCTTACCCGTGCATTATCCTAGACCCGTAGGTTCCACCCCTCCAAACCTGAGCTCCAATACCCCTAAACATCTCTTTGTTTGCTCCTAAAACCAAAAACACATCCACTTATTCGTCCATTAAAGTCTAGAATCCCATAGCGTCGAACCCCTACCTGTTTGTTTTCAGAAAATTCTGGTGACGCCGGGAGGCTGTCGAAATTCTCTGGAAATGCTAGGACATCCTACGATTAAAGCTATAAGGAGTGGAGTACTAGATGAGAAACATTGAACTGGATAAGGCTAGTTAACTATTAACTATTGTTTGTGAACTCGAATGAGTTATATAATGACCTATAATTGTTTATATGAGTTCATAGTATGATTTGGGAATGTTTAGTATAGAAAATTATTGATTTTTAAGTGACGTATATATCGTCACTTAAGTTTAAGACACGTAGAATTAAAAATATGGACATTGAAATGGGTTTGAACCTTAAATGGTCATGGAATGAAATTAACTTGATATTGATTATTGGATATGGGTATGAACCCCATTTGGTATTGAATGCTTGTATTTGCTGATGATTGTGTATTGTGGTTAATCCATTGATTGAAAAAAAAAAACATGTACGTGTTAATTGTTTAATGCTTATATGGTATGAGCTATTCCACGATATGTGTGAATAAATGATTATCATAGTTGTTGATAATGTGGTATGTGATTACTGGGGTTAATATGGCCAAAAGTATGACTATTGGCTCATTGGTTAAGTCTCCCTTCATTAAAATGGTTTTAATAAATATTTTATTAATATAAATAATGGATGAAAAATAAAAGTCAAAATTTGATATCTGATTTTTCATGGACGTGAAGTTAAAGTCATTTCAAGTAACTTTTGTACAGGAAAGAAATGGTTTTGGATAAATTAAAAGAAGGTTATGGCATGTCGAAGTTTTTATTTTAAAATGAATAGTAATGAAAAAAATGTGAAGTTCGGTTAGGGCATTTGGAAATGTATTAAAGAGGCTTCCTTTTTAGAACTTTCCTATTTATTATTGTAATGGATATCAAAAAAATTTGGGTTTAAAATAACAAAGTTTGAAAAATAATATTATTTTAATAGTAAAATAATATTATAATAGTTGTTTAATAGAAATATTAAATTTTAAAGTTAAAATGGAAAATATAGTTTCTAGAAGTTATTATATATATTTTATATAACTAATAAACTATTTTTGAAGCAATTCGATTGAATTTATAGTATAAATCGGAGTATGGCCTGAGTAGAACTCGTCGCGTCGCGGTAGTTCGCGAATTTCGACCTTTGACTTCAAATTGATGTATTAGGAAATTTGACTGTTTGATTTTCCCAAAATAAAAAAAGTTTGGCTCGAAATGAAAAGGGTTTTCAAATGAATCTAAGAGATTTGAAATCCGACGGTTAGATTTAGAGATATGTCCAAATCAAATTTGAATAAAACAACGTCAGGGTCGTTAGTGACCCGAAAACGGATTATATTGAAATGCTTATTTTTAAATAAGTAAAAATGGAGAAAACTATTATAAATTATAGTAAATAATTTGAAAGAGGTTTGGACCAAATATATATGTTTTTGAATGATAAAAACTTGTTGGGTAGAAATAGGCTATTTTGCAATGCATTTTATAAGGGGTATAAGAAATATTTTGAGACAAGGGTTTAAGGTTCCTAAAACGAACCAACTCTTTGGTAAACCTTCTTATAAGGTTAAAAAGAATTGAAAGGATGATTTTGGAAGCTGAACATCTTTACCAAATTTAAGAATAAGATTTAGTCTTATGAAATGATTTTCAAATAAAGGAGAAGTAAATGGAGGGTTAATAATCCAAAATGGATTTTGTTTTTATGCTAATTATTTTGAAAAGACTTAGTCTAATCCATTTCGAATGATTATACGAAGATTTAAAAGCTGAAGATGTTAAAGATGGTGAAAGACTAGAAATCTTTACATCGAATAGACTGCCTGTTGATGCCTTGGGTAGCTCCCATTATAAGGTTAAAGTGGTAGTAGTCCAAACATACTTGTTGATTTTCTGGATGTGCAAGGGCCTCTCTCCTTAAGTGGAAGAGGGAATAAGGTGCCTTCGGTTTTGTTCAAACCTAGAATGAACTTGTAAATGGATGTGTGTCTGACGTTGTATTTTACAACATAACAGATTGGTTTTCTATTGATGTTATATCAGTTGGTGGTGGATAATTTATTCTCTTAGCTTAACACCCTCCTCTAAGACTTATGTACTCAGAGGGTTAAATATTAATAAACACTGATTATATGTTGTGAATTGACAATGTGGCATGCTGAGTGCTGCTGATAGATAGATCAAAGCTTTTATTGAAAATCGTAACTTTGTGGGACGTTGACTCTAGGGCCTCACATCCCGAAATGAGCCGAAAATAGGATGATAGACAGCAAAGTTAGGGCATACATTTCCTTCTAACTAAAAGTGATTCTATGGTATGGAGACCAGGCAAGTTTACTTATGTGGATGATAGATTGAGGCCCTTGATGATGGTCAAATACGACCAGGATGACAGTCGGATACGAACGGGGAACATTATGTTCAGGAGTAACCCGAACTCACCAGGAATTGGCGGGCCAGTTCTACCAATATGAAGGATCATATGCGTGTGAGTCCTAGACATCTTGCTAGAGATGATTTGAATGGTTAAGGAAGATCCTTTTCCTTGGTTCATTGACGGAATCTAGTTTCCAATAATCGCCTTTGCGATTTCAAATGTAAACAATATAGCCAACATAATCCAATAGGGCATTATGCAAGATAAATTTATACATTTATTTTAGAAAGTTATTTCCACACTTAGACACTAATAATAATAGCAATATCTAAATGATTTTCTAGTGTCAAGCATGTTGGGCTATTATAAGGTAAAACTTTATCCTCTCGTATGCGTTGCATTATGGGATGGGACTTGAGTTTTATAATGGCTTCATTTTTTCTGAAAGGATTGCGAAGTTTTATGCACTAATATTCATGTGTAGGAAACCTATTCCGTGTTATACGCGTGGTCCCGTGATGTGCCGTACTTTTAAAAATAAAGGATAAGGATTACTGTTTTAAGTTTCTCATACCAGTCCCATGACTGACTCTTAGTTTGTTTTTCACTTACAAATGGGATGCCCATATTTCCATATGGAAGCCCAGCAAACAGGTAATTAATTAGGATTACTTTTAAAAGCTATGTCTTTAAATGTTTGGAAGCTATCTGGGAAAGTTGGTTTTGGATTGGAGCAGGAGCAGGATTAGGATGTTCTTTTGGACTCTCTCAAAGACTCCATTATGTCAATATATCTTTATTTCTATTGTGTACCTAATTACTTATTTCTGCTATTATGTATGACATTTTGATCCGATGGAATGTATTAACTATGAGTGAAACCGCTGACGTAATATGACCTAGATTATGATACTTTTAATTCATGTTTGTTTTCTGTTGTTGAATAACATGTTATATCCTAAAGGTCATATGTTCTTCTGACACATGGAACGTCAATAAAAAAGTATTAGTGTCGAGTTCCGGGGACCGAGGAATGAGTCGTCACAACAAATTTGTTCTCTTACTCTTAACTAGGATGAAATGAGAGCTTTATCAATCAGTCTACAATAACCCAAATACTAATGTTGCCTTTACTCGATCTAGGAAACCCATCATGGAAATCGATAGATATGCCCCATATTTCCAAAGTGGCACATTTAAAGGCTGGAGCAATCCACCTGGCTTCTTTTGCTCTATCTTTACCCTCTGGCATGTCATACATCTTGCCACAAATTCAGCCACGTGCTTTTTCCTACAGGCCTGGTAAAAGACTTGTTTCATATCATGGTACATCTTATCACCACTCGGATGGATAGTCATCCGAGATTGATGTACCTTTGCCAATACCGCACTCGTCAGGTCACCCATGAGGGGAACACAAGGTCGATCATCATGTTGTAACCATCTCCTACAATCCATATTATATTTGAGGAGATGTCTATAAGTCTACCCCCACTAAGCCTAACCAAGATACTACTAGCTCGAGATCCTGATGCTGCGTCAACCTAATCTGCTTTAATAAGGTAGGCTACACCTCTAAAGATGCCAACAATCCAGAAGTGTAGTCTGTAGGTGGTTTGAAATCGAATGTAGATATGAACTCTAAGTTCTTCCACTCTACGAACAAAGGGCTCAACGATGCCCTCTGCCTACTTAAAGCATCTACTACTACATTCCCCTTGCCTGGATTATAAGTAATCCTAAAGTCGAAGGGAACACTCCGCCTTGGTAGCAAAGACGAGTGGTGCTCCCCACTTAGAGATACTACGCCTGATAAATCCTCTCTATAAGCTCACCCACTTGCTTACAAAGCTCTCTCTATTTCCTTAGAGCCATATGATAAATAGGTAATGCAACAGGCTTTGAATTCCCACACAGATAGATCCGAAAATCAATCTCTCGCTCAGGTAGTAGTCTCCTAACCTCATTGAACACATCTCCATACTCATGCACAATGGGTATAGAATCAATGTCATGAATGGAAGAATCTAGGGAATACAGGAAAATCAACATAACTGACCACTGTGGGTTGCAACAAATCTCAAGGATCCTACCACTGTAGGTCATTAGTATAATGACCTTCCTCTAGCAGTCAAGACTATCCACGTACATTGCTAACCATTCCATCCCTTAGATCATACCATACCTAAAAAATCCAACACATAGGCATCATAATCAAACTCAATGCCTAAATTGGAAATTTTAAAACTTCTACAAACCATAGATAAATCCGTCGAACCACCTATGGAATTTGAAACTACTATGGGAACAACAAAATTGAGATATCTTAGTGCATTACTTGAAATAAATGAATGATAAGCCCCTGAATCAAAGGGAGCATGCATACGAAAGTCTACCTCTACTTTCCTACCTCTATCCAGACCATAGCTAGTTTGAGCCGCCTCCAACACATAAACCAGAGCTGTCGAAGTACCAGTACCCTATCCAAGCTTTTGTGGACACGCTCTACTAATATGCATAGGCTTCCCACAATTAAAGAACTTTTCTTTCACCACCGCCTTTCTGCAGTCTGTGATGAATTGTCTTGCCATCCCACAATTATGACACTTAACCCCATATTTATCTGCCCTTATTAGGAACTGTCAGCTTGCTTCTTCTTCCCTTTCTTGTTTTCCCACCATTTCGTCTTAGAATTAATAACCTTTGGGACTTCTCCTTTAGCACTGACCTCTTCCTTTTAATTCTCATGCATCAAAGTCATCTCTACCAAAGTGTCAAAAGTATTTCCCATAGGAATATGAGTCATAACCAATTCTTCAAGAGGTTGATTTAGCCCTCTTGCAAATGTAACAACTTTCTTATTAGCTGTATTAACCTGATCCATCCCAAATCACGATAACTAATTAAACTAGTTGATACACTCCTAGATAGAAGGGTTTTCTTTCTTCAGATTGAGAAACCGCTCTAACTATATACTCTCCTCTGCTTGCGACATAAATTTCCTCTCGAATTTGACTTGGAATCCATCCCAATCCATAGCTCTTCCTTCGACCTCAATAATCTCCCATCAAAATATTGCATCTTCCTTAAACTGCCAAGCTGCTAACCGAATTCTATAGTGATCCTTAAGCTCTAATAACTCTAAGATCTGTTCCGTGTCTCTACGCCATGTGAGGCCTCCACAAAAGTCTTTGTTCCTATAAAAGTATTGCCGCCCAACTTAGAGAAATCCTTGCAAAGCTTAGAAAAGTCAAGAGCTGCTGGTGGATTAGGAGGAACAGTTACAATGGGTGATGGAGTTTGCGCATGTTCCTATCATTCGGTCGGAGCCGTAGCTTCTAAATATCTAAAAAATCAACCAAGACTAAGTTCGCCTTCAAGAAGATTAGGGGAACCTGACATGTTGTGCAAGAGAAAAAAGATAAAGGTTTCAGAATTCGAAAGAGTCAAAGGTAGGTTGTAACTAACTTGAGGGATATCTTTTTAAAGTAACTTTGGTTTTGTAAACATGTTATCTTCCAAAAAGTTTTCTTTTAAAAAAAATTAGTCATCTTGTAACCTTTGGCTCTGATACAAAATGAAACATCCCGTACCCCTTAATGTCACCAAAAGTAGGGTCCTGCTAAAGAATATGAAGTGTTATAGGTATAAGGATATAAAATAACATACACAGACTAATATTCATAAGACAGAAATCATTAAAACATAGCGGAAGAAGAAGAAGACAATTTACAGTAACAACATTTTATTTTATAAACCACTATACCATGTCTCGTGAA
The DNA here is from genome assembly GCA_030737875.1 of Allium sativum. NCBI lineage: Eukaryota > Viridiplantae > Streptophyta > Magnoliopsida > Asparagales > Amaryllidaceae > Allium > Allium sativum. The sequence continues at coordinate 2,274,459 of JASFAX010000020.1, forward strand.
AAGAAAATTTCAGTCATAGAATATCGTAGTACATAAATAATATCCCCAAACAGTAATTATAGATACCACCAAGCTATGTAAAGATATGAATTAAAAAGAGTAATGCACTTGCCATAAAGAAAATACTCTAAGAAAGAAACGCTGTACAATCCGAACTACGCAATCCACCCTGCGAGCTTGCGGGAAGAAAAGGAAAGTAGGAAGGGAAAATGGATCAAACATAAAGCCTGATGAGCTGTCATAATCACTAGTGTGGCTGATAAGCAAAAGAGAAATAGTAATTCTAGTTTAGATAGGGTAAGTATCTGTGTAGACTTAAAGTAAACATATTGGATGACTATTCTCATTCAACTTTTGACTGTTTGCACTTATACAAATTCAGAACATAATAAAATTAGGAAAAATCTTCCTAATACTACCCATCGATCGGCTATCATTAAACCATAGAATCATAACCTATGCTTATAATGTACCTTGGGATTATCAGGTCTGACCCATCAGCAAAAAGACATAGCATTAACCATAGGTCTCACAGTGCCTTATTTTCCCTAGTTGGGTCGATGCATGCACATTAAACCATCGGAACGCACCGTACCCACCTCAATTTGGACCGTCTTACTACTTCCCACAACATGGTGTGTTTCATCGCCTCCTTTAACAAATCGTATGTGATACAAAGTTATGTTGTATGGTATGGATTCCCAGCAAATAATTACTTGACCCAAATCCCCCTTGATTTGGGCCCCCATAGAATCCGTATAATTTAGGCTTATAACTTAATGTCATTTTAAGTTTAGTATTTATTATGTCTAACTATTTTTTCATTTACCTTAAGAACCATAGCCGTAGAATTTCCTAATCACAAGGCTACCATAGATTCGCCTAATCACAAGGCTACCATAGAATCCTATTGGGCTCATAACTTAATACCTTTTTAAGTCAATATTTTCATGTTAAGCCTAATTGTTCTTTTAATAATTTCCTTTAATATTCATATTTGCAAATAAACCACGTTTTTTATTATGATTTCCTAATTTATCATATTTATGCTAATGTATGTTATAGTTCATTTTTCTGTCACAACTTGTACCATAGCCATTTTACAAACTTAATCAAGTTCGCCTATTATCAGTCCAATGTTCCATTTTTGTTACCGCTTTTCAACATGTGTCCAATTAACCCCAAATTGTTCAAGTACCCCTATTTAATCATGTTTCCCAACATGCATAGAATAAAGGATAATAATCAGTCATAGTCAATTAGGCATACAAATCCATGCCTAAGTTAATTGTAATACATAAGCCTTTTAGGAATATTTGGGCATAACCACAATAACCTGTAAAAATCCGATGAAGACAGGGGGAAAGACGAAGAATGCTACTTACAGTCATTTGAATATTAATTAGACAAAGACTGTAAGAAAAGACAGAAAAATTATAGAAACTACTTGCAGAAAAACTTATAGAAAAATAGGAATGAACAGAAACTATAAATAAACTATAAGTAAAAGAGCTATAAACAAAACCACAACTACTATTATTTCAAATTACCCAAACTAAATTAAAAATCTAAATAAGTCATAAAATTCACTAGAAATGCTTTCCCTTGTGGCCCCGGTAGAACCTCCAGAAGAAAATAAAATAGAAAATATTTTTATTTAATCTTAACCACTAAAATTTAGATTAAGGTGGTCTATCTCCAAAAAGAAGACTATCCTAATATTTAAAATTAGGGTGGCCTACCTCCAAAAGGAGACTTTCCTAAGCGGGGAAGAGATGTGTTATGAAGAAATGGGGTGGGATTGGAGGTTAATTTATAGGTGGAGCAATGACCTTAGCAGTCAAATTTAGACTTTAAATTTAAATTGATCATATCCTTGAGGCAGTCCAGAATAGCCACGTCAGCTAGCCAATAGCAAAAATCAGCACTGAAAAGTTGGGTAAAAACCCGTTTGTTCATTATGTTTTGTTCTTGGCAAGTATGCATGTTAAGCGTGCATTGGGTCGATCCACCCACCATTTGGGTCGACATATGGTTCGACATACTCGAAATCTGGATGACCCATGGGTCGACCTGGGTGGATGTTGGGTCGGCCCATGAGATTTATTATAGACATTTTTTCCCATTTTAATTTCTGATTTGAATTTTAAACTTTGAATCGCTATAACAACTTCGTTTTAAGTTCGTTTTTTGCAAATCAAATATGTATTTGAACTAGAAAATCATAACGGAACCATTGGCGCAATCCATGTTGCCCACTTCCCACTGTTTTCCAACCTATTATTTGGTTTTTTTTAATTAATTACTATTCGTCAAAATTTGGGTTGTTACAGTTTCAGTGCTTTCGTGGCAAGATGGTTGAATCATATCGAGGAGGATACGAAAGATGCTATGGGTGGTATCTAAGGCCGAGGTGGTCCTGGGGCACACAACTATATATATATATATGTATATATATATATGTGTATATATATATATATGTGTGTGTGTGTATATATATATCTAAGTACTTATTATTAGGTTAAATCAGAGTGTGATTTGTGCGTAGAGTTGAGAGTTTGGCAGCCTTAATATACCTAATATAACAAAGATGGCAATAGAACAGTATATATAGTGTTATGTTTAAAAGTATATAATTTACCAATAACTATATTATTACTTTTGGCCCCCTATGCAAAACAACCCGTAGTTTAAATAGAAGGAAAGGTTATTCAACATAAAGACACTTGATCTTGAAAGTGTTAATACATTGATGAGTATTTATTTATGATTATATTTCAAATTACATCCGCTGTGAGTTGTTTACTTAAGCTTTTATATATTTATCTTGGTCAATTTACAGGATAACAAACACATTACTCATGCTTAAATGGACTTGTTATAGCTCACTGTGAAAATTTTGGGTCGTTGGTGTATGGGTTGTCATATATACTAGGTCATACTTCCCAAGGCCATAACTAGATCACACAAGCTCTAGACGACTTGAAACTTGACATGCAAAATTAAGGGACCTTCCTTGTCGTCTTCACCAATTTGCATGCAAATCTGGGCAATTTGGAGATTGGTCCGACCCAAAATCAATGCATGAGTATATCATCTTCTAACTTATTTTCATTATTCGATTGGCGTCTACATCCATTCACACATATTTGCAGCAAGAATATGACATATAAAACACACTCAAACAGGCATTACATCTAGCCAAAGGGAATTAAAGCATAGGTAAGAAGAAATGGTATCATGTCCATATGATACATAAGGCACCCTATAGTTTGGATTTTCACAAATGAGATCTAATTGAATCCAAAAACATATAGAGTGATAACATATTAAAACATGATTTTTCATTATTTTCCTATGATTTTATGAGATGTTTAGAAGTTAATACCACCTAATTAGTAAAGAAAATACTAATCACTCACTTCAATACCAAGAGTCTCTTTAGATCCAAATGAATAGTAGTTGTCATGGATTTCAATGTTATTGCAGTAGCCCTCTTCCCAAACTTGATGTTGATTTGCCTAGTTTCCGCTTAATAATGTAATTAGTTGATTAAAGTAAGGGTTAGTGGTGATTTACAAGTAGGAAGCTGTTATTGGAGATGATGTCTATTTCAGGAGTTGTCAAATGAAAATTGAGGACCCTTATCAGCATCTACAGCCCACATTATCCTAACTCTGAAATAATATTTGGATCTACCTCCTTAATGACCTTAATCACTAATTTCAGCAGCCTAAACTCTATTAAACACTAAAGCAGACATATATCTCTTACAAATTAAGTAATTTTCTTCCTTCTACCACCCTACAGAAAGGGAAAACATAATCTTGACCCAATGGAAGTGGTTCTAGTCCAAATTCCTTACCAGTCAAAAGCTATGAGCGAATTAAGATTTTCTAGGGGAAAATGGTCATAAAAAATGAAGCAAATATTGTGAAGGTGAGAAATAATCCTACTAATCATTTCCAGAGTTGCAGAATCATATGCCCTCATGTAAAAATAATATAATTATCATAAGATTATTTGAGACAAAGAAAGCAAGTCATTACGTTCTCCCCTTTTAGGGATTTCGCCCCTGAAATCGCTAAATAAGTTAAATAAGGTCATTCTGCATACCTACCAACCATATGTAATCATCAAAGTCAAACATGCACATATTGCAACCATAACAAAGAACATAACAACCTAAGCCTATTCTTGCATATAGAATACTAAGCAAGGGTATAATGATGATATAATAAATGATAATAAGAGTGAATAAACAAATTTTTTTACTAAGTGTTCTGGGAACGACACCGTCATGCTCTCCTCAATCTCTCATATGCAATCGCCCTCACTTTCGCACCCGTTGACCCTTATAAATTTCACTTTCTTCCTTCTAATTTGATTTGTACCATGCTCGATGGTATGAATAGGCTTACGAATATTTGAAGCTTCAAGTTCCACCTCGATATCATCCAATTGATCCAGTGTGATAGTTACGTTGGAGTCATGCACAAACTTTCTTAAGTGAGAAACATGGAATGTTTTGTGTACTTCAACCATCTTCTGAGGTAAATCAACTTTATACGCTAGATTCCCATCTCCCTCAAGAATCAGAAAAGGACCAACAAACCTTGGGTTAATTTCCCCCTAACAAAACCGGATTTAATCCCTTTACAAAGAAATATGGACAAACACCAAAATGACAACTGAGAAATATTTGCATCTCTTATCAGCATATCTTTTCTACCAATATTAAACAGTTTTCATGTGTTTTCGAATGATTTCACCTTCTCTGAGGTTTATCTAACCATCCCTGGCCAAATTATGTGTTTCTCACTCACTTCTAAGCAACAAAAAGGAGCGTTGCTTAGTCTGCAATGTAAAGCTTCGTACGGTTCCATACCAATAGAAGGTTATTTTTGTATGTGAATTCAACATGATGTAAATGTTCATCCCATAAACCTCTAAAATCTAGGATGCAAGCTCGCAATACATCTTCCATTATATTTTTCACCCTTTCGATGTGGCCATCAATTTGAGGGTGATAAGCCATGCTGAGGTGCAACTCAGACCTTAAGGATTTCTATAAGAATTTTTAGAATCCACTTGTGAACAATGGGTCCCAAGGCTTACAATGCCCTTTGGCACTCCGTGAAATCGTATAATCCATTTCACGTATTTTTCGGTTAGCTTGGCTTCTAGTTTAGTTGACTTGACGGGTATGAATTAGTCGCTTTTGGTCAACCGATCGATGATAACCCAAAGGTTATTGCACCTTGCTCGAACGCTTGGCAGACCATCAATGGAATCATCTGAAACTTGTTTCTATTTCAACTCAGGAACATCTAATTGCTACAACAAACTACCACGGTTCTTCTTCTTAACTTTTGACTAACTGACAATTCAAATGCTTAGAGATGAATGTTCTAATATCCTTCTTCATCCCTTCCCAATAATAGGTTTGCTTCAAATCCAAGCACATCTTGCTACCACCAGGATGTACAGTCAACCCTGGGTGGTAGAACTTTCGAAACATCTCATCTCTCAATCCATTGACATTAGGTAAAAATTATCTACCATTCTTACTGAGCTAACCATTATAATCAAGCCCAGAATACATCTTCTTGCCCTTAGAATCCATTCTAGTTTCTACTTTAGAGATAATCTCAACCATTCTATGATCAGGTCTGTGGCTTGAGCTGATCCATTAAACCAGAGCGGGTCTTATTGTCAAATTAGCTAACATTTCTTCCTCCAACTCACATCTAGGCCGAATATCATTACCAATAATATACTCTAGTTGCTTCCATTCCACTATCATAGCTCCTAATCTAGCATGTCTCCTACTCAAAACATCGGTGACTTCATCACCCTTTCTTGGAGAGTACGTGATGTCAAAATCATAAGAGGCCTAAAACTATAACCATCACTGTAAGCGAAGGTTAAGATCTTTCTATGAAAAAGGTACTTTGGTGATTTATGTCTAGTGACCAGTTCTAATCTTTCTCCTGAAAAATAGTGTCTCCATATATTCAATGCAAACACAATCATCGCCAATTCCAAATCATGGGAGAGAAACCATATCACATGAGGTTTTAGATGCCGATTACCATATGCAACAACTTTACCTTTTTACATCAACATCGCTTCTAAGTTAGCAGCACAATGACCCGTGTATACCATCATCTCTTCATTCCCACTTTGAAAAATGTTTTCTCCTCTTTATGAATTAGGAAGGTGCAAATTTATTTCAAACTAGTGCAAGTCCACAGATGTGTAGTATGCTGGTCGAACACAGAAACGAAAATTAAATTAAATTATATATATAACTTCGTATGCAAGTTAGACGAAGTTTAAGGAGTTGATTTGAAAATTATTATTGAATTTTCTACAAATCTGAACCTAATCGGATCTATATCAGATTCAATAAATAGATAAGAAAAATAAAGCAAGTAAAAACTACAATTAATTTTTCAATAGATCCAAACCTAATTTTTCTATATCTAATTAAATATTTAAGCACGAAAAGCAAAAAAAGAGAATATAATTGCAAAAATAAAAAGTAATTAACAAGTAAAAACTAATATTGGATTTGGTACAGATTTGAATTTAATCGGATCTATATCAAATTCAATTGTTAGTGTTAAAACAGAAAATAATTGCAAGAAAGTAAGAGAAGGTGGTAATTTCTTACAAACCTAACTGGCAGTCATTACCAACTTCCTAAACCCAAGAGAAGGATAAGAAAACTAATTCTTAATTCTCGGATTTCTTGGATCAAATTTACAATGCATATACATGGGTATTTAGAGGGTAGATTTGCTAACCTAGAACCCTTAATCAAATCTAATCGAATCTAACCAAATCTCTCAATCAAATCTCCATCATATCTCCATTGAATTAGGAAATTCTTTTTATGGTTCTAAAAAACCTTTGATGTAGGATCTTCATCTATAATGTTCATAAAATATGGAAAGTTGATTGCGTATGGGTAAGCCGCCTCATTTATAACAATGACGAAGTAATACCCAAGCAATATTTATTTATACACAACAAAAATAAGACATGAGCATAAAAATAAAAATATTTACGTGTTAATCAAATACCCCTATACTTATCTTTTACTCGTCCTCGAATAAAATAAAAAATAAACTAGGCAAGTCACACTTTCGTAGGAAACACGACTGCATTAAGCATATGCAGCAAGCCGTTAAATGTTTAAGTGATACTAATAGGGCGGGTGGTATCTCGTGAGGGTTTTCAGTGGATATTACCCATAAAATCCAAATGTCATATGCTACGGTTCTGATGCAACTACATGAATACAACAGACACAAGCAAATGAAAACACAAATGAAAATAGAACTTGTTTCAGAAAATTTGCAACATAGTAGTATATAATTCAAAGTCATCACTAGAATTTTTTGTTTCCTCAATTTTTCACACATTTCCAACATAATTCAACCTTTTATACATTAAATTCTAGTTCATCCAGCTAGTTCGGTTGATAACATATGCAGCCATGAAATAAATTCTTAGTTTTCTTGTCATAGTTTGCAAAGTGATATTTTTATTTCCTTGTGTGTATGACTAGTCAAATCAATAAGATCAAGAAGTGCTTGGGAATCAATTGCTTATTCTCTCTTTATAAAAATAAAAATTTAAAATTAATTACACATGCCTAACTGAAAAGACCAGGATATACCACCTATGCACTACCTTATGGACTTCGTGAGAGCTAGAATATAGCTTGGATGATTATGCAGACTGACGCTAACTATGTCAATAAGATGTCGGTAATCCTTAGGTGTCCATCTCATATAATGATACCAAAGTATACCACCCATGCACTGCCTAGCGGGCTTACGTAAAGTTAGGAAAGAGCTTGCCAGGTTTGCATGCCAACGCTAGATTTACTAGCAATGTTAGATACCTTGGATTACTACTATTATTGAACACAAGAAGAAGAGAGAGTTATGCAAATTTATCTTAACACGACTTAGTTTTAAAGACCCGAAAAGCCAATATATGTACATTAAGCCCTCCACTCATTAAATAAAGACTACAATTTAGAATATACTTCATGGACATTACCTAAGAATATTCCTATATACTGGTTACACTATTATCGCTCATAATTCAACTTTTCAATATATTTCTTCTTCGATTTTAGTTGAGAAGGAAAAATTTACCATTAAACCAGTAAAAATTGTTAACTTACTTTGTTGTACTAGTTTAAAATGAGTCATATCTAAGTGGAAAAATTTGGCAATTACGACCTAAAGTGCATGAGGCTACTATCTTGGTGCATGTAAATGCAAAAAATATCGAAAAACAAAATGAATTTAATGTAGACTCTCCCCTATACTTGGTCAACACAGCGTCAACACTCTAAACATGTTTCCTAAATGTGAAAAGAGAGTACACAAAGATGGATTAAGTGCAAAACGATTTGTGAAATGAAATGCAATTTAATATGCAAATCATATGATATTTATGTAGATGATGAATATTTTGTGAAAATTGATGTTTTCTTTTTCCCCTACACTTGCCTGTGTCGAAAATGATGCATGATGATTTCTTTTTTATTTGTGATGTATAATAGGCATGTTAATGAATTCTGAAATCAAAATCCTTCCTAAGTTAACTTTTTTGTGACAATAATTTATAACATTCAGACAAACATTACAATAATCTCATAAACTTAAGTCTTTAACCGTAATTTCTTTCGATGATATAGAATTAAGATTATCGTCGTTCAATAAATAAAGCCCACCTTCAAAACTTTCATCAAAAGATATAGTAGATAGGTATATTGAAGTAAGAGAAGAATTATAAAGAGATAAATCCGATGAGTCATCGACATTTGTTTTTATCATGTCGACTTCTCCTATTTCGAGGCATTCCCTAGATTCATTCTCGGCATTTAAGAAATTAAGCTCATCTTCAAAAGATATAGTAGATACGTGTATTGAAGTAGAGAAAATTTCTAAAGAGGTAAATCTAACATGTCCTCTACAATTGTTTCTATCATATTAACTTCTCCTATTTTAGAATCTTTGGGTTGATTTTTAAGATCAAAGATATTCAATTTGATGGTTAGGTGCCCAATGAATAGTCAAATTGGATGCTCCTACAATTTATGATTACATTTGAGGTGGGGTACAACCCAAAATCAATAGAATTTGACTATTAGGATTCAAAATAGGTTCAGTTTCAAGAATATGAAGTCAACACGGAAATAAAATTATTTAGTTTGAATCAAAGCATCTTCAACAATGTCTAAGGGATTTTTGATAAATCGATCGACAAATTGAATTGTGGGTTTGTTAGTTTATCTCTCCTAGTCCAAGTTATTGATAAACTGTGTAAGGAAGAAGATTGACACTTGCACCAAGATCAAGCAGGGCATGAAAGACTTGAGTTTTACCTATTTTACAATCAATTATAGAGAAATCGAGGCCCTTATACTTGATTGGTGTTGGATTCGAGAAAATAGAGTTATATTTGCAGTCAAGAAGGAATTTTTAGGAATGTTAGTGGCTTGTTTTTAGGTGCATAGCCTTTTTAGACATTTGGCATATTGAGAAATTTGTTCGACAACATCCAAAAGTGGAATATTGACACGAATTTGTTTAAAGATATCAAGAAATTTTGAAAATTTGCATCCTTCTTCTTCTAACTATTGAGTCTATGAAGATATGGATCTACTAGTTTATACATTCTTTCAAAAGTTTGATCACTCTAAGAAGAAGGTTTTGATATGGGAATTGCAGGAGGTAAGGGTGTAGATGATATGATGTTGGTATTGCTAACATTAGAAGAAGACATGGATTTGCTGACATTAGAAGATTTTTTTAGGATTTTCAACATTTTAATAAGAGAGGAGTTTGGAAGATTTGAAGGTGTTTGCCTTCGTAACAATCGGATGAGTGTATAGCTTTTGGATAGGGTCGTCTTTGAAGATTTATCGTAATTCCTGACATTGTTGTCAATCTTTTTCGGACCTAAGTTGATGACCAAGTTGACCGAATTATGGTTTTTGTCCTCATAACAGTTCACAGTATGAGAATTATATTTTGGATTCACCTCGGGTTGATTAAGCAATTTTCCTTTCTCGTTACTTTTCGTTTGTTCCTTCATCATTGTCACCGTTTGTTTGATTTTAGTATCTTGACTGTTTATTTTTCTCTAATCGAACATTTTATTGTAAAGGTTGAGAAGACGAAGGAGACTGGGTTGATGACTGAAAGTTAGAATGCTTATAAGGTTGACTCGAAGGCTTGGATTGAGGTGCAACTTGAGAAGTTTGGGAACAAAAAAATGGAGCTTGGTAATTCAAGTTCAGTATCTTATGAGATGGATTCACCAAATCATTAGGATTTACCCAAGAAAATTTGGGATGATTTCTCCAACTAGGGTTATACGTAGATAAGAAAGAACTATCTAGAGCTATGTCTTTGACATGGTCTAAGGCAAATAATGGGGCAATCTCTCAGATTTGAAGAGTCTGGGTTTCAAAGTGGATATGAGTTGGATCCATAATGTGCACTCCTCTAGTAGAAGCAAGGATAGGAACAAGAATTCACTCCCATTGCATGTCCTTTAAGAATAATCTTCCAAGAATTCCTAAGCTTCATTGGTTGTTTTAGACATAAATTATCCTCCGCACATTGATTCTAGTTGTGTTCGAGTTTGATAGTTTAACCCATCACATGCAATCTAACATAAATGGTGATTTGGGATTGCTTGATGAGGGCAGCTATGTAATAATTGGTTGAATCTCTCAAAGTATTTCGAAAAAGTTTCCCCCTCATTTTGAGAAAACTGGTTTATTTCAGTTTTGATATTTATAGTGTTATGAAAAATTAAAAACTTTTTCAAAATATTATGACAAATTCATCCTAACTTTTTATTGAATGTTTTAGAAGATAATTTAGCCATTTTTAGCGCTTTCAAGTTGCGTGAATGGAATTAGCCTTAGCTTGATTAATTCATTAGATAGTTATTGCAGTTTGGTTATAGAGGCATACAATTCAAATTCACTTAGAAATTCGTAAGCATTTACAGAACTAGTGAATTTTGGTACCCCTTGATTAAAGGAATGCTTAATCTTAAAATTATTTCCATCGGTTGTTGGAAAGATGATGACAGAAGGTTGAACAATCCTAGTTGGGTAGCATCGATCTCACAGAGATAATGGTCTATCAATTCTGACATTGAGATTTTCAAAGTTGTGATTTATTCGGCTTTGATCCATCTTGTTTAATTTTATTTATTTATGTGAGATCCCCTTCGTGAATGTTGATTGCATTAACTCATTTTGAAAAGTTTTACAAGAGGCTTCTAGTTTAAAATTATATAAAATACTAAGTTATACTTTATTAGTTAGCCCTCTCAATTAGAAGGAGGAAAGATGGTCTTATAGTCGTTCACATATAGTATAAATAATAAGGGATACAACCAATGTTTACGGGTAGTATGCAACCTCTTTTTCTAATATCTTAGTAAATTGAACTACTGTATATCCGCAATGTAATTGTTTTAGACAGTCAAGTTCACAAAGCATTCCTTTTCAATTCTAACTATTTTGACCTATAAGCTCGAAAGTGTCCTAGAACCAATGTCTAGTGTCTTTTAAAGTTGAAAAACGATGAAAGTGATGACTTTTGTTATGTTAATTCTCTCCTAACTAAACTAACTCAAAATTTTCAGTCAACACAACAATCAAACAATAATAATTGTAGAAATTTAAAATTGTACAAGCAAGGCCGTGGCACCTACGTAGTTTTTTTACAAGAAATTTTGATACGTCGGAGTGGGGACCTGTAGAGAAAAATAAATTTTACAACTGGCATATAGCAGTCCTTCTAGAGAGTTGAGTGGTGCTAGCGATTAAAAGTCTACCTTTGCAATCGCTCAACCCTTGTATCATTGTTTGATTGCTTGAACACTTTCTTTTTTTTTGGTTTCTTGTTTTTTTTTAGAAAATAGAAACAAAGATTAAGCCTTACCAAAAAAACAAAAAAACAATCTAACGAAATAGAACAACCCAAGACGCAATGCGAACAAACAAAACAAAAACGAACAAAACTTAAAGTAGATGACACTACCACAACAAATAAAAAAATAAGAATAACTAAGAAGCACCCAACAGTCAAGCTTGTTCCTAGCAAAACCCAACCATAGCATGCCTTATCTCTCGAAAAATGTACTTCAACCAAAAAACTAACAATAAAACCTTATCCATTTTGCAATCAAGAACAACAACGAAGAAAGGGGAAATAGTGTTTTTGGAATCGGGCTTTCGATATTAATTTTTTTTATTGTTGACTGCACAAGGCTGGTAATCAGTAGAGTTTTGAATCGATTTGGAATTCTCGAGCAGGATTTCGTTTGTGTGGTCCAGTTCTCGCTTGTTCGAGGCTGGGAGTTGTTGAGAATGATTGATTCAAAATTTGGCTTCAGTTTTGATTTGAATTGTGGTTAGGGTTCGAATTGGTTTTTGTTTAGGTCTGTAAGTCAGACTGAATTTTTTCCATTTTGAATCTAGTTTTAGTTATTCGATTTGTGAGTTTGTGGTTTGGTTTCGCAATAGGCGATCATTTGGCTTGTGGCTTGTGGTTGGAACTTCTTAAGGCTGGTATTCAGAATGGGAAAAACTTGATGCTTGTGGCTTGTTGATGAAGATGTGGGGTAACAGATTTGCAATGGGTTTGCAGCAGTGGTGGTTGATTAGATGATATTCAGGGGAGGGTCTAACACTGGATGTCTGAGCTTTGAAGTTGGTGATGGGTTGCGTAGTTGGATTTGGTTAAGGGTTGTTGAACTTGGAGATGGATATATGGGTGAAGATGGCGATGTGTAACTCGGAGGTGGTGATTGAGATGGATGTGGCAAAACAAAAACAATAAAGAAATCCAAAGCAAGAGAAACAAAACTACAAAAGATTTTTTTATGAGACTTGGAAAAAAAGGAAAAGTAGTGTATTGGAAATTGGAAAGCAAATAAAAAAGGCAAGAAATCGGAAAAAGCCAAGTTTTTTTTCTCTCTTGTTTAAGAGGTTGTGGTATCAATGAGTAATACCAAATAGATCAATCAAGAACTTTTTTCTCAATAAGAAAAAAAGAAAAACAAGATAAAAAAGAACTAACATGAATCAAAAATTAAATAAACAAAAATAATTAATCATTGGCTCCCCGACAATGGCACCAAAAAATTCTTTGCTCCTTTTCTATGAATTAGAAAGGTGCAAATTTATTATGAATTACTGTAAGTGCACAAGTGTGTAGTATGCAGGTCGAACACAAGGAGAAAAATTAAATTAAATTATTTCACGGGTGAGTTAGATGAAGTATAAAGAATTGATTTGAAACTATTATTTAATTTGCTACGTATTTGAACCTAATCGAATTTATATCAGATTCATAAATAGATAAGAAAAATAAAGCAAGTGAAAAACTACAACTGAATTTGCCACAGATTCAAACGTAATTGACTCTATATCAAATTCAATATCTATGTAAGAAAAGCAAAAGCCGAGAATAAGAATTGCAAAAACCAAAAAGTAAATAGCAAGTAGAAACTAATATTGAATTTTCTATAGATTTGAATCTGATCGAATCTATCTCAAATTCAATGATTAGTGATAAAACTGAAAAGAATCGAAAGAAAGTAATAGCAAATGGTAATTTTTGATAAACCTAATTGACAACCATTACTGTTGACGGCAAAATATGTCATAAACACCCAAGATTCTTACTACTTAAGAATTATTGTTTCGCGTGGAAAAGTACGTTCGGAAAGCAATAAATAACACAAGAGATTTATAGTGGCTTGGCCTCGCAAGAGACCTACGTTCACTTTGGAAGAGTCATTAGAAAATTATAAATAACAAAGTGTTACAAGGTTGAGAACATCTCATGACATCTCTTTACACACATCTCTAAGTTATATGATGTCATTATTATCATATATTAATATATTGGGAAAAAGACACTTTTGCCCTTCTTCTTCCTTAAAGCATTGATGCCATTAAAGAGGCTATTTAGAGCTCTGAAGAGATGTCTAATCACCAAATTATCACCCCTTTGAAGTGTGAGATTGAGGGGTATTTTTAGTGGAGTGGTTAGGTGGGAGTAAGTAGGAGTAGGTAGAAGTAGGGGACCACAAGCTAATTTTCGTATCCCAGAAGAGAGTGCTCCAGAAATCTCGGATCCCCCCATTGTGCCAGGAAATTTGTACACCATGCTAGGGGTACAAAATTCATGCCCGATGGGGTACGAAATTCATACCCCCAGGAGGGTATGAAGTTCTTACCCGGTGGGGTATAAAATTCGTACCCTTAGGGGTACGAAATTCGTACCCTGTAGGGTAGTGAGGTATGAAATTCGTACCCCATAGGGTACGAGTTCATGCTGGTTAGGCACGAGGAATAAGGAAGAGAGGTATACGACACGTGGATGTGGCCTAGATTTGAGGGATATGAAGATCATGGAAGTTGTTGGTCGAACCTTGACTTTGAATCGATCCGATGATTCTGGGTAATACACTTGTTGGCGGAAATCAGATGAATCAGGCAGTGCTCACCTGTTCGACCTAACCGGTTAGGTCAATCGCCGCCGGGATTGTTGGGCCCCAGATCCCCACCAATACTGCTCCGGGACCCGCTGACGGCTTGCCTTCGGCTCGTAGTGTGACTTGCCTTCGGCTCGGCTGCAGATGGATGTCTCATCCACGGGATGCGACATTCTACCAGTGGCCCGACTCGAGTCTTCTAATGTTAGACCCCTGATGATGTTGGCAACACTTCTGGGCTGTAATATCACGCGATATGTTGAGTCGAGCGTGTCTTGCGTGCTTTTGGGAACCGGACCAAAAGGGAGGTTAACAATTATCGTCTTCCTAGACCTAAGAGAAGGACAAGAAAACTAATTTTCAATTCTTAGATTTCTTGGATCAAATTTACAATGCATATACATGGGTATATACCTAGAACCCTTAATAAAATCTAACCAAATCTCTAGCATGTCTCTATTAAGTTAGGAAATTCTTTTCTTAGGAAATTTTGAAGTGAGATCTTCATCTGTAAGTGTTCAAAAAAATATGGAAAGTTGATCTGCATATGGGTTGGTTCCCTCAACTGTAAAAGTGATAAAATAATACCAAAGTAATATTTATTTGTACACAATATAAATAAGATATGAACGTAAAAAGTAAACACATTTTTAATCAATAAACCAATACAGGTGCACACATCATCCTCTCTTTTAGAGTTACAAATGCAAGCTTACATCTCCCATCCCAAATGAAAGTCTAATTCTTCTTAGTCCACTGAGTAAATTGTGTCGTTGTCAATCCTTGATGAATCTGCGATAATATCTTTCCAATTCCAAAAAACTTCTCGCATCTGTAGCATTCTTGAGCATATTTCAATTTTGAGCTACTACGATGTTCGCAAAGTCTATAGCGATATCCTAATCAGACATAACATGACCTGAGAACCTCTCTTTTTTCCTTCAGAAGTTGCACTTAGAAACTTGGCCTTTAATTGGTGTTACCTCCATAATTGTCCTCAAGTGTGTCTTCAGTTCCCCTTCCATCTACGAATAGATAGAAATATCATTCAACAAACATAAGCATAAAATTATCAAGCTGTTCCTTCAAAACGCGGTTCGTAAGTCCATAAAGTATGTAGGTGCATTGATTAGCCCAAATGGCGTAACCAATCATTTATAAAATCCAGATGACTTTCAAAACGCCATAATCAACAAGCTCTCCTTCTCCACTCGCAACTAGTAGAACACTGTTGCGAGATTCAACCGAGAAAATATATTTACACCATGTAGGTGACCGAACATGTCATCGATATATGGGAGTGGGTACTTGTTCTTCTTGTCACCTTATTCAATTCACGGAAATCACACGTAATCTAAGAGAACCATCCGCTTTATGGAAAATACAATAGGTGTTCCTCACTCGGATATACTCCTACGGATGAACCTTTTTTTGCAAATGATCATTCACTTGCACCTGAAGCTCTCGCTTTTTCTAAGATGCCATCATCCTAAGAGGCATCACTTTGGCTAGAATTCTTCATCAAATCAATATGTAACTTAATCTATCTATGTTCGTAGGTTCAATCACTTCCTCAAAGATGTCTGGATACTCAAAGGCAGTAGATACACTTGAGAGCTCTTCATGTGAAGCACATAAAACTAGCTATCATCTCAACACTAGGTAAACATCCCAACACTGCCTTCTTCCCATCACCCGCTTCTATGGTCACCAAAAACCTCTCACCGTCCACTACTACTCCGTATCTCTGAAGCCAATCAACTTTCAAAATAATATCAAACCTAAAAAGTCCCAAAACAAAGAAACCACAATTAAAAGCGCATCAATGACTAGATAAGACCAATCCATGACAAATCATTTAGAGGCTAGAGGAGCCACCAGTAGCGTTTGTCACAATCATTGATCGGTCAATGATTTCAAGTTCCAGTCCTAGCTTATCTACCAGGTCACAAAACATGCAGGAATGGAATGTCCTACTATCAAATAAAACTTGAATAGTAACATTATAAATAGAAAGCATACCTTGGATAATGATGCACTTTCCTATCTCCTTGTTGATGGGGCATTTGACGAAGTCAGAAAAACATTTATTGCACGTGCTTTAACAACCTGCTTCTGCTTAGCTGCATCGGGACAATCCCTCTTGATGTGCCCAGGTTTGTGGAAGATATGAAACCTCTTATTCCTAAGTTTGCATTCCTCTTTGTAGGGGCCATTCTCCCTATAATCATAGCTAGCTACTTAATATTTAAGCTTCTTCTGTAACAACCAAAATTTCAATGGGCCTGAATTTTTCGTAAACTGTTAAAAATCCAAGTCCGCTGAAACTTGAGTTGGTTTGTTTGGCATCCTGTAAAAAAGGCTAAGATAAATATATTAGAGCTCAGAATAAATATCTCACAACGGAACAAATTAAATACAAAAGTAAGCAAATACTTACTATAATAATGACAATGTATAGCAAGTGTCTCTAAGCTGTATAATCTCAGCCACCTAACTAACCTGCAGGTTTTTTATGAGGAGGGGATCAGGACAAAAGTTTGGTGAATGGACAAATTATACTTTTTAAGGATAAAAGTACATATATCGTTCTATCACTGATTTATTTTTATTAGGTTGTTAAGGTTTAACCCTCACACCTCTGCGTGTAAATCATACCCATCTACCCCCTAGTATATCAAACCTAATAGTTTATATATTTGTAGCCATATTACCAATATATATAGGTACTACCGATAGTATCTCCCTCGAAAGGTCTCCATCATCATGCTACGAAAGCATATTAAACCTCCATCGCCTGCTACAAAAGCATACTAGATCTCTATCGCCACGCTATGAAAGCATATTATTTACCATCTGAGTTCCATTATTAGCATAAACCCTTGCATGGAACTAAGTCAGGGGATTTCGATATTTGTAAAGAACAACTACGTTAGGCCTACAATACAAATATCCATAGATTGCTCTATCTCTTTTCTCAGTGGTTATGGCCCCACTCGCCCTTCTTAAATAACAAAAGACCATTTCAAGAGCTAAATGACCGTGCGCATAACAAATGATCTAAACGTCTAATTGGATAGTCCTTCATCCACTGTCTTGATAGTGAAAGACCATTGGCCTGTTGGTTTAGCTCTAGTCTTCCCCATACTCGCTCTAACTGACGAAGACAGGAATCTAATTATCTACTATCCTTATTGGGTCCTGACCACAAAGCATGCTCCTAGAGCCAAGGCAATCGCCGAACCCTAAAAATCATCCCATCAGTCTTCTGGCTACCCACAACACAGATATAACCAAGTCATACGCTGTTGATGGAACAAACCAGCCTCAGTTAGCTTGCCTTGGCACCCCCAGAGGGTCAATTCAGAGTATCCACATGTCCCAATAGGTCTCAAACTTCCTTCCAGTCCTGTCGAATATTAAGTTGGGAATGCTTCCACCGTGTCTCCGCACACGTGCAATGATCTACCCCGTTGGGCCCCTAATTCAAGATTCCTTCGGACTGGTCTAAACCCATCTCGCCATTTTATTTTGGTCTAACCTTCCATTATGTGTTTAACTTACTTATTTGTCATCTTTATTAACCACCATAGGACAAGTGAATAACCACAGAATGCTTATTTACGATGTCAGCATAGAATTATTTTTATTAAATTTAATTCACGATTTTAAGTTTATTCATAATAATCCTCTCTTATTTCATTTCACTTTTAGTTATAACTCTCATGCTATAGTTTTATTATGATCCACTTATTTGTCTGTACAACAATCTAAATAGGTTACATTCCTTCTGACTATCAAGTGATTAGCTTGATTTCTTACTTCCTTTCTTTGCATAACATCTTTTAGTTATATTACCCATTTTCTTAAAATATTCATAAATTCATTCTTTAGGAAGTTAGGCATGTTCTATTTGACTAGTTATTGAAATTGTACAAGAATTTATTTTCATAGTTTAAGGTAATTATAGCAATAAAAACCCATAATTGCAAGACATCCTTTTTATTATTTTTAGGCTGTTGAACAGTGCGCAATATGGCTAATACCCTATTTCGCACTAGTCCACGCTTTTATTTCATTTCATACTTGCAATTATGTTTTCCATTTTTCTTACATACCAAACTATGAAAATATATTCCCTTTTCCTAACCAATCAATCTAGGGTATCCCAAATTTTCATTTTAGTAATTATATGTTAATTCATGTTCCTTAATATATTTCTCTGTATTTGACATATTTTATGTAAGTTTGAATACAATTGGGCTTATGCCCTTTGTTGAATCAAACTAATTCCGGTATTTACCCAATTCTAAATTTAAACCATAGCCTCAACAAGTAAAGATGAGAATTTTAGTTTACAATTCAAATTATAGATTTATTGTACCCAATATTTATTAAATTATGCCAACAGAAATTACGGTAAGAGATGAACTACTGCAATTAGAACTATACTTAAATCTTATAGGAAATAAATTACTACAACTAAATAATTCTGAATTATCAAGATTTCTCAATTTAACGGGAATTAAACAATAATATACACTATTATTTGCGCTCCAAGTTCTGAATCTGATTTAGATTTAATAATCGGTTGTCTTTCCTATTTGAATCTACAAACTATATTTTTCACTAAGTAATAAATCTAGATTTAAGAAGGATGAAAGAAATTGTTTAAATTTAGATCCAAAGAACTTACCTCATATTGACAGAGAATTTGGACATCTAAATCTGCAGCATCTGACTCTAAAGCTTGAATCAGATAGCCTAAATATAATATTTCCTATTTCTGAACAATTGGAGGACAAAAGGAATGATAGGGATTTCACGCCCACTTAGAAAAATTAGTTCAATAGCTAGCCATATAGGTTTATTTATAGATGCCCAAACTAGTTGTGTTTGTTCGATTCAGAGAAATAAAATCTTGACCGTCAAAATGATACAGAACACGTCATTAATACGTAATATAGGTCAACCCATACCTTCCTTTGGTCAACCTGACCCATATTAGATCGACTATGGGTCGACCCAAACGCGTTTTAACGCATTTGGCCGGGTGTCGTTCTGATTTTCGTTCAAACATGTTAATTTTCTTCTATTTTTAATTATTGCGTGTTAATTCTTGTGAACGTTATTCAAAACGTTTATTTCTATTTTTTATTTTATTAATTTTCCTTCCGTTTATAACACGCATCTAATTCAAATTCAAACGCGTAATGTTTCAAAAATTAATACATGAATATATTTTCGAAATAAATAAGTTTATGCATATTTACACTTATAAATATTCTTCCGACACGAGACTTCGAACGTTAATAATTTTTCTGTATGAACTCTGTTCGAAACATAATATGTATGTAAATTAATCAATAAATTGCTACGAACGCAATGATGTACGTTTCAATGCCAAATTATGACAATCTAAAATATCTATTTTCCACGATTAATTATTTCTATTACTATTTTGATCACTTTTATTAAAAAATGCAGGGTGTTACATCTTCCGTCCATCAATAGCCTAAGAGAATTTCCTTTTACTGTTCCACTTTTACTTTCATTCTTCACCTATTTACGGCTTTGACTTCTTCTGTAGGACAACAACAACAGCAGTTTTTAAATTAGGGTAAATGCTCTTTTGCCTCCAGATTTTCCCAACAGTAGATTCAATGGTCTCATCAATAGGTTTATGGGTTTTCCTTCATGCAGTCTTCCAAGCCAATGATGAACTTCTCACTCTTCTTTTCTTAGATGTCAATGAAAAGCATCACATATTTTGACAAAGCATAGAACTCGGCAACATACTCGGAGATAGTATTGGCTTCTTGCTTTAGCTAAGCAAATCACTAAAATAATTTCGAGTTTTAGGTAGCTGGAATGAACTTCCCACTGAAAAAAGTTTTGAGCTGATCTTAGGTAATCTAATCCATCAGAGTAGTAACCTTGATGGTGTTCTACTAATTCATAGCCCTTTCTTGAACTTGACACGAGGTCAACCACCTCTTTATAGCATCATTAAGTTCAAGATCTCTAAAGGCATGCCTGCGAATGTTGAGCCAATCTTGAACTTCCATAGTTGACTTCTTTCCATGGAATGCTTTACCACCCAGATTGGCATAGTCTTTATTAATTTTAGATAAGTCAGATATGATTAATTGTTCTATTGCACAACCACCCTCAGCAACATTTATAGAAACTATTTAAGCATTCCCTATCATGTACCTCATAAAAGAAATGAACATGGCTTGAATATCGATATTATTAGCATTATTAGCTCCCGAGCCAACTCCTTCCTCGACAATGAAAGTGGAGTTCCAAGAAGTATTCCTTGTTTGATGATTCATCATTCATTTCTACAATGAAGACGATCAATATCATTTAAAGAAATCTTATTTAGCGGTGCATATGTGTAGTGGGACTTCATTTGTAAGTATAACATATATAAAGAGTGTTTTCAAAATCAAAATATATAACAAGTATGCGCTCTCGTATTAATATACTCCTCTCTAGGTGTTACCAATTAGGTTAAACTATGCAATCTAAGCTCTAAAACCAAATGTGACAACCATGGGATTCCAACCCTGACCACTCCAAAAGCAATTCCATGCACTAACCACTGTGCTAAAAGATCATTGTGTTAACTTACTAGTAGAGGTGTTATATAACCCCATAATGCGCTAACGACCATGAGAAATACACTATCCAACATTTAGAGAGTGTTACGTGCTCTAGTCTCAATGAAATCGATATTCTATCTTGAAATATTTTTACTAGGAATATTTAAAATAATAGTTATATTCAATGTGATAAAATTCTCATGATTAAAACACTATGTATTTATCATCATATAACATATTATTTAACTACTAGCTTATTTATATCACTATTTAACAAGTATATCATAAGAATAAAATACCTTTATTTTAAAAAGATCAACCAAAAAGTCAGATATACACAACAAAATACATAATTGCCCCTAAAACCTATTTTTGACTTTATCATGTTAGGATATATATGTATATATATAGGGCAGCGTTCAGCTACACCTCTTGTATTGCACTTGAGCTCTCCCCCTGAATCTCAGCCATTCATTTCCATACTCAGTCTCTTTCTTTCCACTAAGAGAGAGAATGAGTGGGGGAATGAATGACTGATATTCAGGGGGAGAGTTCACGTGCAATATAAGAGGTGTAGAAGAACTCTCCCCATATACATGTACATATATATATATATATATATATATATATATATATGCATATACGGAATCTTAATATAAGCTCATTTACATATTAATCGTTCCATTATATATATATACGTATATATATATCATTTTATTAAATTATAAATGTCATCGTTGTCATACATGTGTATATGCGTATGAGATATATTATCTATGTCGCTATATTTGTAGCATCAAGTTATAAATATCATCATTTCACATGTGTATTGTTGGAAAATTGAAGGGTATGAACAAGAGAATAGAAGTGAAGAAATTGTGTCATGGACGAGATCACTTCCTTGAAAGTGAAATTTGGTAAGACTATGGTGCAATCGCTAGTTGGCATCTGCTACAAAAAGGTTAACTTTATCATCCATCAGACTTATGTACTCAATGTTGAAGGATTAGAGTTTGTAGAACACGCTACCAAAAATTTAAGTATGCTCAAAGAAAGTTTTAATTTTGAGAATAAGTGAAGAGAGGAAAAGGGTAAAGAAGAAGATAATTCTTTGTAAATTTTTGGCTTCTTTGGGAAGAGAGAAATAAGAGAGAATGAAATGAATGTAAAATTCTACTTTCTCTTCAATAAATCAGTCTCATTAAATAAGCCTCCATTAAATTATTTTCCACACTAATATAGAATGCATGAGATCAATTAGTGGAAGGACTTCTTTAAACAAATTCATTTTCCAAAAGAGAGAAATGAGAAGAAGCAATAAAAGTACATTAGTTTTCTCTCTTATAAGCTCATAAATCAAAATTAATAGCCTCCATTATATACAAAGTATTTTTTATTATTGAGGATGCTCAAGAACAAACAACCAAAAAACTTTGGTTTTTGTTTTAATTATCCAACAAACCCCCCCCCCCCCCCCAAATTAAAACAAAAATCAAAAGGCATAGAGAAAATTTACTTGAACAAGAAGAAAGCTTCATATGTAAGTATCAATGTCTTACGATTGAATTGATACCTGAAAAAGTGAGTTCAAAACTTATTTAAATAGTGAACTTCCTCTTAAACCACAAGGATTTAGGTTGAGATCTCGCTACTTGTAGTATAATTTCAGTTTGTATACACTCCTCGATAATTATGCTTTTAATGGCTTGCCCTTACCTTGGGAACACATTTGTTCTCTAGAGAGCTTTAGTTTCTCATGGAAAGTGGCTCACCTTCTCACTGTAAGTAAGTGACTCTATCAAATGCTCCATTCAAGCACCACTGATAATGGTTATGAATCCATTGCAAGCAAAAGGTTTGATCTCACAAAATAAATAAGCATAATTTATCAAATGTATATAAAAGCCATCCCCAATACTGGCTATAAATTATATATGAGGGATAAGATATTTCCTTAAAAGAAATAAATAAAATTCATTAAGTGTGTCTCAAAAGCACCAAATGTTGGTTATGGATTTGAACGTAGCAAATAGGCTTAAAACAAGATAAGTTTGTATATCCATCAAGTGTGTCTCAAAAGCTCAACCAAAACTAACTATGATATGTACAAAGCAAAGAAGCCCTAGTTAACGACAAATATTAGAATCCATTAATTGTGTTTTGCTTAAACTAATAACAAATAGTAGAATCTATCAATTGTGTTCAAAAGTACTACCAAATCTGGTTTTAGATTATATAAAAGCGAATAAGCTGAAACTCATAATAAGAAATAGGCTCCATCAAGTGTGTCTCAAGAGCAATACCAAATGTGGTTACGAAATATATAAAAGTAAAGAAGTTGATGCTTATAATAAATAACAGAATTGTGAGAACCACAGGATTCGAACCTCTGGCCTCCCAAATAGCAACATCGCGCACTAACCATTGTGCTAAAATATCATTATGTTAACTTTCTGAAAGGGATGTTACAAACTACCCTAGTTAAAGAGCCCAATATCCTTGTTTGCTCATCATCACTCATCATTCAGGGTTTGTGCATGTAACCCACATCAGTATTACATCCACAATCTGATACCAAATGTGAAGACTTCCTTAAACCTCTGATATCCAAATAATATGTTATGATAGTACAATCAAGGTTAAAGGAAAAACAACCAGAAAACCATCGTATAACTTGCAATGCATGGAATAAAATATAATAGTAACACATAGCTGACATAAAACAAGTGAGATAGTAAATTTAGCTGAAACCGGATCACAAGCGTCAGAATAATAGAACTAGAATACAGCATAACAAAAACAGAGTCATACAAGTGGAAATAACTCAAATGAAACTATCCCTACGATAAAAGTACAACTAAATTGCATAGTAGTAAACAACAATAAGTAATAAAGTACATATAAATAATATGTAGAATAGCCTCGTGCTTACCTCCTGATTTGCTACTCATGTTGAATCCTCACTTATCTCTAGTCTTCTAATTTACGAGTATCTAGAGTAATAAGAAACAATTCACAAAACTAAAGGTCAAATAAAGTCTGGTGTGAGCAACAGTAAGTACTAAAACAAAAAAGTATAATAGGTATGAAAAACCATACTTGACCCATCCTTACGTTCAAAGAGTTAGCATATATAGCAATGCTCTACTCTAAGGTCATCATATCATTAAGCATAAATAAGTGTTAAGTTGATAGCAAACAATCAATCATAAATATGCATCATCCATACTTATATTTGCTTGCTTAATGTTTTGGACATACAATAATGCTTAGTTTCTATGATACCCGAACCCATGTCATTCATTGGGCTAGGAACTAGATCATACAAACATGCACAACCCGAGGTAAGGATCTGACGTGGTCTGAGTAGATGCCATAAATCTTCCAATGTGAAGATATGGACCTGGCATCATCCTAAAAAGACATCACACCCTCTACCAATCTTCTCAAGTAACTATTAAAACCTTACACATTGATAATCCCTTTACACATGTTTCTATAGCAGACTAGGGACTGTTTATATGACTTCTGACTTAGAGCCGCCTTGGTTCGGATCAAGCGTTGACAACCATCGTTCTGTCAAGCTTGAATACCTAAAATCTCTCTAGTGGTTTCCCCTTTAGAGATATCGTCGTTGCTTTGCATCACGAAATACAACTAGTCGATACTGGAGTCATTCTTCATGAAGATAGAGTTGTTGTCAAACCGCATGAAACCATAAATCTAAACTACCGCATACTAGTTGATCTAAAGTACTCTGACCTAAAGTTTAGTTGTATCCAAAATTACTATATTCTAAAGTGTAGAGCTCTCCACCATGAGTCCAAAAAAAAGAAACGACATCCTAAATAGACTTCATATGCAAAAGTTACACCTATCTATAGTTACTCTTTTTTGACTCTGTCAGTCCGACTCTGCTAATCGGAGTTGTACCAATCAGAACTTCCCGAGGCCATAGTTCGAGCATACTAACTCCAAACGACTTGAACCTCGATGTACAACATCACGATACCTTCCTTTTCATCTTGACTAATTTGCACACAAATGTGAGTAATCATCCATATTGGCCCGACCTAAAATCTAGGCATGACAATCATCTTCTAACATGTTTTCATCATTCGATTGGCTTTTGCATGCATTCACACATATTTGCAATAAACATATGACATGTAAAATGCATTCAAACAAGTATTACATCAACCTAAAGAGAATCAAAGCATACGTAAAAAGAAATGGTATCATACTCATATGAATACATAGGGATACCTTATAGTCTCGATTTTCACAAATAAGATCAAATTCAATCCAATGTATTAAAACATGATTTATCATTATTTTTTAAAGATTTTCGGAGATGTTCAAAAGTTAGTACCATCTAATTAGTAAAGAAACCAATAAATACTCACCTTAATCCTAAGAATCTCTTTAGATCGAATAAACAGTAGTTGAAATGGATTTCTCTATTGTTGCAGCAGCTCTCTTCCAAAATTAGATGTGGCTTTTCTCTGATTTCCTCCTAACAATGTAACTAATTAAAGCAAGGTTTAATGGTGATTTAAGAAAAGAGAAAATTCATTATTGGATATGAGATCTATTTTTGGAGTTGTGAACTGGTAAATGAGGTATCTCTCAAACAGTAAGTTCGTTTTTTCAATATGACCACTTTACGAAAAAGGAATCATCATTCTACCTAATGGAAGAGGGTCCAGTTCTAAATTCCTTTCTAGTCAAAAGTTATAGATGAATCAATATTTTCCACGGGCAACATGGTCACTCATGAAGATGAGAAATGACCATAATAGTTATTTTCTAGAATTATATAATCATAAGTTCTTGTGTGAAAATAATATAAATATCATAGATCCTTTGATATGTAGAATACGAGTCATTATAAGAATCCATCAAGTGCATCTCAGGACTACCACCAAATCTGGTTATGGATTATGTAAAAAAGAAGAAGTTGAAACTTGTAATAAATAACTAAAATTGTTAAGTGTGCCCCAAAAGCACCACTGAAACTAGTTTTGTATAACGTAAAAGCAAACACCTCAAAATCATAATAAAACGAAAAAATCATTAAGTGTGACTCAAAAGTACTAACATAATTGGTCATATAAAGTAAAAGGTGCAACAAAATTTAAACTATATAAAATAGCACAATTCATCAAGTGTATCTCAAAAGAACCACCGAAAATTGTTATGGATAGTATAAAATGAAAGAAGTTCAAAATCACATAAAATAGTAAAACTTATTAGAGAATGGAATTTTGATGACAATAATCATGCTTCAATCATTATCACTAATAAATATAAATATACATACTAACACCTTTTATCCAGAAAATATATATATGCAGGAATTATATGTTGTTAATATTGAAGATTGCACAGTTTAAAAGACTCAAGATTTCAAAGGAGAATCAAGACTCTTGAGTATCAAGATTTCAAGATATCAGGAGTTCAAGATTATCAGAGTAACAAAGTTAGCTAGTACGTAAAAATCCGAATAGCACTCAAATTCTGTTTCCAAATTATCTCTTTTTAAATTGATTTCAAAATATTTCCAAATTGTTTTCAATCTCTTCTCAAAAAAGTTTTTAATCATTTAAGGATTTTTTGACTTACGATTTCAAATATACATACTTCCTAAGTTTCCTATGTTTATATATTATGAAGTTTTATAATTATATATGTTTATAATTATATTATATAGTTTTATATCAGTTATATATATAGTTTTTAAATCAAATGTTTAAATATATTTTTATACTTGAATATTTATATTTTAAACAACTGGTTTTATTTTAGGAATTTCCATAATATATATTAGTTTAAATACCATAAAAATTATTTAAATTTAAAAATATATAGCATATGTCGACATACACATATGTACATGTTGACAAATAACTGTTACAAATTTTTTAATTCAAAAAGATGTGTCTTTTCATTTTAAAACGATTCATAAATGGTTGTGACAGTTGGAACACTATATAAAGGCCTCATTTTCGAATTTTTTCACGATCTATCATCTCCTTCTTCCTTACTTTGCATACCACCATTATTCTCTTTAATTTTCTAAGATTCTGCACTTATACTCTGCCGATTTCAATACAAATTGTATCATTCTTCTTCTATTTTCAATCTCTGTCAAATACTCTCTGTTTGGAAGTGCTACTCAAGAGTTTTAGGGCAATTGTAATTGAAAAGGATAAGGTGTGTTCTTTATAGCCTGTAAATCAAGGAAATGGGGCGGTGTTAACCTTGTAAATGTGAAATCAAGGGTGTTGAATCGGTGTTAACCTTGTATCCGTAGAATAGAGGGTGTTGAATTGGTGTTAACCTTGTAGCTGTAAAATCAAGGGTATTGTAATAGGATACTAATATTAATAAAACACTGACAATCCAACATTGTGCAAGATTGGACGTATGAGTAATCCGAACTAGTATAAAATCCGGTGTATTCTTTCATATTCTGCATTTTATTTTTGTTTATATCTGCATTTGTGATTGTTTCTGTTGTGATATTCATTTTGTGATTCATACAGTAGTTTGTATAATTGATAATTGGTTAAGATTTCTATAAGTTCTTCAAAACACTATTCACCCCCCTCCCCCCACTGGTGTTAGTTTTGCCTTAAGATCTTTGATCCTCATCCCTAACAATTGGCATCAGAGCATAGGTTTTCAAAATTTCATCATCTAAATTTTAGAAATATTAAATGGTAAAATTTGAAATGATTTATAACACTAGTTTAAATTCATGTATTGCATCAGTATTAGATGATTCATCATTACATTCTGTTGAAAAATCAAGTTATCTACTGAATTGTTGTTTTACGAAGGAAAAGGTGTGTTACATGGCTGTTGAAAATTCAAATCTTGATGGTCAAATGTTGGAAATCTAAAAGAACATATGGCATAGGATAGTGGCTATTTAAGGCATATGATGAGAAATCCAGAATTACTAAACAATCTAGTCCATGAAGATGGAGGAATGGTCAATTTAGGTGATAATTCTAAAGGATATGTGGTTGGCATCGGCAATGTCGGTAATTCTGAAACTCCTACTATTTCTGAGGTTGTATTAGTTAGGAATTTAAAACATAACTTGCTAAGTATAAGTCAACTATGTGATTGTTAATGAAAAAATGGCACAAACACATTAAAATGCTTATCAACACTTCAAATTCGATCAAACACAAAGTTAAGGACAAATATATGCGGGGAAGAGTAAAGTGCAAGAGATTTAAAGAGATTCGCCTATAATCGGCCTACGTCCACTATGGAAGCAACTTTCATTATCGGTTTTGAATTTACAAAGTACACGGTTTCATTCATTTCACTCTTTTATAATGATCTCCTCTATTTTCTCTCTTTTTTTCTCTTGATTTCACTTGAATTCACGAAGGAATCGGCGAGATCTCTTGATTTGTGATGATAGTTGTGTAGACCTTCAATCACTTGATCAATTAGATGATCTTCATTGGTTCCATAATGATTTTATGTTGAATCTAGGCTTGAGAGAGAATTAATGGAGGTTAGAAAGGTTTAGAGTGGTGGAGAAATGAATTGGACAACCCTTCGATGTAGAAAATTCAGTCTCTTGAAAGGTAGAAAAGTGGGGTATTTATAGGTTGTAATAACCCGGAAAATCTGGGCGAGTTTAAAAATTTTATTTTGGCCATTTTAGCGAATTTTGGATATTTAAAATGAATTATTTTAAATAATATCGACGAGGAAATTTGTTTTGAATAGAATTCGACGTGTATATTATACGCGTCGTCGTTAGAATATAAATATTTATATATAATTATAAATAGAATTGAAAATGGCGCGGTAGTTCGATAATTCGATTTCAAACTTCAATTAAATGTACCGGGTGCAAAACAATCCGGAATTTAGTGAAACCAAAAACATTAGGATCTAATTGATAATATATTTCCAACGAATCCGACAAATCAAGATTTCGTAGCGAGAATCAAAAGATATGTCCAGTTGAAAATTCTGAATAGTCGCTATGAAATTCAGGCCCTTAAAAATGGACATTTTGCAAACGACCTCGGATTTCGATGAAACCACTTTTGTTGGGTCCGTGATGTAAAGTTATTGCTAGGTTTCAAATTTCATAATTTTTCGAATCAATATGTGAGCGTGGCAAAGGAAAACGCGTTTGACCAGTTTCAGTTGATTTTAATCGACTGGAAATTGGCCATTTTACCAACGGTCTCAGAATTCGACGAAACTAGTTTTGTTAGGACCGTATCGTCAATACGAAGCTAGAAAATATTTTTCGGGAATTTTTTGAGTTAGTATGTGGCCCCGGTAATTTGAAATGCACGTTTGAATTGAATATATATAGATTTATATTGTAAATTTAAGTGAGAACCTATCGTAACGGTCGAATTGGCCTACGAAACATATCTCATTGTGTTCGGAATGGGGGTATTACGCTAGGGGCGACAGTCGTTAGGTCTCGTCTGGAGTTAGAATGAAAAACTTACCTTTTTGAAAAATGAAAATGAAAAGGAAAATAAAAATAAAAATAATATTTATTTATTTGTATAAACACCCTCCACCCCAGTTCTCTTTCCCCGATATCCATTCATTCAGAAAATAAAAAAAAGAAGGGGGGAAAACTGATGGAGGCCGTCGCCCTCCTCCAGCTTGCCACCGAAGGCGCCGCTCCCTCACCAGCCTCGTCGCTGCTCCAGGCGGAGCTGCTCCCCAGTCCCGATCGATGCAAGCCCCAAACCTTCAACTTCGACCCCCCCCCCCCCAGTCGCGAGCTCCCCTGTCGCGAACCCAAACTCGCCGCGCCACCCCCTTGCCTGAGCGCGCCACCGCACCACCCGCCAGGAACCGCCGCCGACCCCCTCTCTCTCCCCCTCCGACACTGATGGCCACCGCCATCCATTTCCAACACCCTTTTCTTCGGCAATGTGAGTTTTCCCCTTTCTCTTTTCTCTTCCTGATTTTGATTTTTAAACTAGGGTTTCTATGATTTTAAAATTAGGGTTTCATTGATTTTTAAACTAGGGTTTCTTCGATGTTAGAACTGGAATTTCATTAATATAAAAATATGATTTTTATATTTTTAAAATATTAAAAATATAATCTTTACAATATAGAAATATTAAAAATATGATTTTTATATTTTTAAAGTATTAAAAATATAACCTTTATAGGTTAGAGAATATAAAAATATCATCTTTGTATATGTAGCGAAATAAAAATCTGATTTTTATTTTATATACGTTGAAGTAAAGTGATGATTTTTATAATGATGAAATCTATATTTTCGAAAAGGCGAAATCTTTAAATTTAAAAAGGTGAAATCTTTAAATTTAAAAAGGCGAAATCTTTAAATTTAAAAAGGTGAAATCTTTAAATTTAAAAAGGTGAAATCTTTAAATTTAAAAAGGCGAAATCTTTAAATTTAAAAAGGCGAAATCTTTAAATTTAAAAAGGCGAAATCTTTAAATTTAAAAAGGCGAAATCTTTAAATTTAAAAAGGCGAAATCTTTAAATTTAAAAAGGCGAAATCTTTAAATTTAAAAAGGCGAAATCTTTAAATTTAAAAAGGCGAAATCTTTAAATTTAAAAAGGCGAAATCTTTAAATTTAAAAAGGCGAAATCTTTAAATTTAAAAAGGCGAAATCTTTTTATAGAAAATAGCGTGATAAAAATATGATTTTTATCTATATAACATAGTAGTAAAAATTCGATTTTTATATATTGAATAGCAAAGTAAAACTTCGATTTTTATATATTGAATAGCGAAGTAAAAATTCGATTTTTACATATGTAGTGGCTACGACAACGAAGCTGACAAAAAGGGCGAGAACGACGAAGATCTCTACAATAGGAGTGTCGTGAAGTTGGATAGCTTTTGGTGAGAATTTCTCACTCTTCAATTTATTTTCTAGTTATATATATATATACTAGGATGCAGACGGTGCTTATTAGAAGCACCCGACACCCGTCCACATACCATGGACTTGTTTGTTTGGTTTGTAGTTGGTTAGATTATTTGGTTTGAACTGAATTGTTTGGTGAAATAAAAATTGATTTGATTGATGTGTGAATGGCGTGGGCCTTCACTAGACCGAGGATAAGGCTAGGCCTCGTCCCGTTTCTAGTATCGTGCCGTTATGCCGCCGAAATTTTCTAAAATATGTTAGAAAAATAAAAATATGATTTTTATTGAATAAATGAACTGAA
The DNA here is from genome assembly GCA_030737875.1 of Allium sativum. Classification (NCBI taxonomy): domain Eukaryota; kingdom Viridiplantae; phylum Streptophyta; class Magnoliopsida; order Asparagales; family Amaryllidaceae; genus Allium; species Allium sativum. Next base: position 2,305,856 of record JASFAX010000020.1, read on the forward strand.
TAGAAATTCATATGTTGAAATAAAATGTTTTGTCGTTAAAATATAATTTTTAACGTGAATATGAATATAGTGAATGTGAATAAATAAATATTCATTTACAAACCGGACGGTTTGTTTATGTACACCTATTTGAAGAACATTGATTGGGTCGATAAATTTTACACATCGCCCAACTGCACAAATAAAATCTGTGTTTGATTGTTTGAAACCCCACACGGGTGTTGGGATGAAATATGAAGTTCACTCATCCTGATTGATTAAATATGTCGATCGATGGATTGACAGGCTGTTATAAGCGTTAGATATCTATATTTGATGCTTATACAGTGTAGTGCACTTTGGTTGATGGTTGATTATTTTTCAATGCTATTATATGCATGTGATGTATGAAAATCCATATAATTAACGTTATATGGTGATTGATTGGGTCTCATTCCAATTTAGAAGATTAAGAATTTATAAAATAAAAGTTCATGTGTTGACTGTACTCATCCGTTGAGATTAGTCATGTGTTGAACGAAATATTTTTATAATAAAATTTACATCTTTGTCAATATAAAATAAAAGTTCATGTGTTGACTGTACTCATCCGTTGAGATTAGTCATGTGTTGAACGAAATATTTTTATAATAAAATTTACATCTTTGTCTATATAAAATAAAAGTTCATGTGTTGACTGTACTCATCCGTTGAGATTAGTCATGTGTTGAACGAAATATTTTTATAATAAAATTTACATCTTTGTCAATATAAAATAAAAGTTCATGTGTTGACTGTACTCATCCGTTGAGATTAGTCATGTGTTGAACGAAATATTTTTATAATAAAATTTACTTCTTTATCAATATAAAGGTTCATGTGTTGACTGTACTCATCCATTGAGATTAGTCATGTGTTGAACGAAATATTTGAAATAAAAATATTTTGAAATAGAATATTTGAAAATAGAAATATATGAAGTTGGGTTGACTAGATTGACGCCATTTTGACGTGAACGATATTTATATCGATTTTATTCATTTTAAAATGAATATTGAAAAGTAATTTTGAAATCGAATATAACGAATTGAATAGAAAACGATTTCGAAATGAATTGAATATATAACGATTCCGAAATGAATTGAATATATAACGATTTCGAAATGAATTGAATATATAACGATTCCGAAATGAATTGAATATATAACGATTTCGAAATGAATTGAATATATAACGATTTCGAAATGAATTGAATATATAACGATTTCGAAATGAATTGAATATATAACGATTTCGAAATGAATTGAATATATAACGATTTCGATTTGATTTGAATATAAAATGATTTCGAATTGAATGAAATAGAAAACCAATTTGATTTCAATTGAATATATAATGAATTGGATTCAAATAGAAAACGAAACGAATTTGATTTGAATAGAAAATGAATTTGAATCGAATAGAAAACCAATTTGAATTTGAATCGAATAGAAAACCAATTTGAATTGAATCGAATAGAAAACGAATTCGAAATCGAATTTAATTGAAAACGAATTCAAATTGAATTGAAAGCGAATTGAAATGAATTCAAGTTGAATTGAAATTTGAATTGAATAGAAATGAATTTTAAAACGAATTTATAAAGAAGAATTCAATTTTGATTTGAATTGAAATGGAAGTTGAATTTGCTTTTGAAACGAATTTAAAACTATTTATATAATTCGTTTTAAATAGAAATCGACGAAATATATTATATATATTATATATATAATATAATGGCCTGAATAGAACGCGCCGCGCCGCGGCAGTTCGTAAATTTCGACCATTTATTTCAAACGGACATTACGGGAGATCCGACCGTCGGATTCTCCTAAAACCGGAACCGTTGGGTTCGTATCGAAAAGAGCTTTCTAACGAATATTAGAAATTTGAAATCTAACGGTTGGATTTGGAGATACGTCCAAATCAAATTCGAAAAAGGTCGCTATAAGTGCAGTTCGATGGCCATTGTTGGAAATCGATTGTACGGGCCTTGATAAAATTATTAAAAATAGTAATAATTAGTATAAAATCATAAGAAATGATTTGGGAAAATTTGGGATGAAAAACTCCATATTTGAAAAGATAAAAATAGATTTTTATCGAAATGAACTAGTTTTGAACTAAATTTAAAACCTAATTATTTTTAAATAAATAAATTAGATTAAAAAGGGGTTTTAAATAATCGGGATTTCTAATATATTTGATTGGATTTGAAATGGGTTTATCGTGAACTGTGTTTTAAATAACACCAGTTCTTTAACCCGATAACAAATAGAATGTGATTTGGGTTTGTCGTGAACTGTGTTTTAAATAACACCTAGTTCTTTAACCCAGTAAAAGGAGTTCTAACGAATCTGCAATTAGATTGAAGTGTGAATTTGTAATCTAAATTATCAAATTTAGAAATGAGCGAGAATGGAGTATTACCAGTTTTGCTCCAAAGCGATAGTTAAATCTTTAATTAGATTTGAACGTGAAATGGTAATTAATTTTACCGATAACACCACGGTGTTAGATATGGAGTATTACCAGTTTTGCTTCATGGGATGAATAGGTTGGGATTGGGAAATAAAATAAATAATTACTTCGTTGTGGTTCGCTAATCTCGACTAGTTGGAAAACCATAATTTGGTTTTAAATGACATCCAAAGGAAGATTACAGGATAAATTTTAAAGAATTTATCTTGGATAAAATGAATGGGAACTTTTCCCTAAGAATGTGGAATTTAGAAACTAGCTGTAGGTTGGCTAAGAAGAATGGTTTCCTGGGTATTGATCTGATGTTGGTTTCGGCCTTCGGGGTTAATGTTTGGGAAATTGTTCTCTTGCTAGTCTGCGGTTAGTGACTAATGAATTGGAATGAGGCGTATGTTGTGCTTGTGTAACATTTGTTTTTAATATACGCGGGTTGTTCGGAAAGGCCGGATTTACACCCATTCTGAATAACCGATTCGACGATAAGTCGAAGATGAAGACGGTGGTCAAAGACCGGAAGTCTTCACATCGTTTGGATTATTACTGACGATCCTGATTGGGCTGTACACCCAAGAGGATGGAAATAGTTGGTGGTCGTCCAGACGTACTTGGAGATGGATGGATATGCGAGGAAAGTGCCTCCGGTTTCGTTCAGACCCAGAACGGACTTGTAAATGGATTGTGTGTCTGACATTGGATTTTATTCTGTGTTGATTGATTTCTATTAAATATACATCTGTTTGGCGGCGGAGAATTTATTCTTTTGCTTAACGCCCTTCTCTGAGACGTACGAGCTCAGAGGTTGTATATCGATGGACATCAGTCGCATGGCATGAATTGCCTGTGTGGCACGCTAAGATGCAATGATCAAGGCTTCTGTTGAAAAGCAAAGTCTTGTGGTTGATGATCAAAGCATGGCCTTTGTGGCGTAGCTTTGTGTATAGCGTGAATTCGCGAGCCTCACACCTCGGTATGAGTTAAAAACGGGATACGGACTGCAGGGAGAGCACGACGTTTCTTTCTAGCTTTGGTGGTGTCAGTGACTTACCAGCCCTGATATATATATACTTTTCACCTTTGTGGTTGTTGGATGAGGCGCCTCGATTATGGGTCTGTAAGGACCGGGAAACGTGTGTTCAGGCATAATTAATCCTCTAACGTAAGTGAGGACCGGCCCTGAAGCATCCAGGGGTTACCCAGTGTGCGTAGTCCTGAGGCATTTGCTAGAGTGTCTCGAAGCGGAGAGGAGCTTGCCCCTTGCCTCGACTCATGACGGAATCCAATTTCCAATACGTGTAATTCGTCTTTAATTGTAGAACTAGTATGGCGACATGATATATGGTACCCATGCCGTCTATGATTTATATTTATGATTGAAATTGTTTTGACACTATACACTTATTATAGTATCAAATGATTTGTTTTAAATGTACCAAGCATGTTTGGCTATTATAAGGGAAAACCCTATCCTCCGGCTTGCGTTGCATTGTGTGATGGGACCTGGGTCTTATAATAGCTTCATTTTTCGAAAAAGCATTGCGCTGTTTATTCTATGCACTGATATTCTTGGGAGAAAACCCGTTCCGTGTTATACGGCGTGGTCCCTTGAATCACTCTCTTTTAAAGTAAAGTTTTAAATAACTGTTTTAGTTCTCACACCAGTCACATGACTGACCTGGAGTTTATTGTTTTAACCTAAACTCTGGGTGCCCCTATTTTCCGCACGGGCAGCTAGTAGTTTTGGTTTTGCAGATTTATATTCACAGGATCCTGGTTTACAGCTGGAATGATATCCGGAAAGCTCTGTATCCGTATATCACCTTCAGTTGTGCTTTGTATTATTTTTCCGCTGCTATGTAATTTATTGTAATCTCTGATATTTATTGAATGTTATTTATTCATTATACTCTGTATATTCTTGTAATCTGATGCATTGTTGTAATATACAATGAAATGTTCTTCTGTTTGTGTTCTGATTTGTCATGTTCTCAACGTTCAGGGGTTTCGAACGGTCTAGATCGGTTTAACGACTGATTCAGATCGAGCGAAATTCCAGGCCGTCACATTTGGTATCAGAGCTTTGGTTTACAGAGCTCGAGAACAAGACACATTAGAACCATACGAAAGAATTCATCAGATGTTGGATTAGCAATATCCAATTAGAATGACTCGTTAGAGATAGGATCAGTAGTATCCTAGAACGAGTGTGAAGAGTATATTTTTCAATTGAAAACCAGTTTGTTTTGAAATTTAAACCATTTTAAAACGTATTTGACTATTTATTTATTTTGAATATGGACAATCGAGTATATAAAGATTTCGCGTATACGCATCATGAACGTATATTCGAAGTTTTAATATATTGGATAGATATAGAATCACGCTCTAGTCGTCCGGAGATGATTCTGATGATTGACTAGTCGTCATTAGTACTCATGTTCGAGTAACGAAGGTGTGATATCGATATATTTCCATTAGACTGGTGTGAGAACCAAAACTTATATAGTTAGAACACTTTGTTGTGAATTGGCATCAAAAACAAGATTTTCCGTATATATATATATATATATCAAAATTATGAATTTGAAACTCTAATTCACTAATTGATTGATGTTTGTGTTGTTTGTTTAATTGTTTGCTAATTTTTAACCATTTATGCCTAATATAATCAAATATTGAATTGTATTGAAAATCGGTCGCATTTGCTTGCACATACATATACTTACATTGAACAGGTCATAGCAAAGAGGCTAGAGCCGAAGAATAAAATTTGTTTTCCCGACAAATAGGTACATGTTTACTACATAATTTCCTGTTTTGTTTGGGTGATGATGATTTTATGAGCCTATTGGCTAGCCGCTTGGCTTTTTCTTTTTCTTTTTGAGATCTGAAGGACCGGGGAAGCTATTTGAAATTCCCCGATGCTCCCGGTGCAGGGGAGGTTATGGCGAAATTTTTCAAAAATTTAGGGTGTTAGCCAAATTTTTGAAAATTTGAAAATTCTCAGAAACTGAAAAGTTGGAGAATGGAAGCCAGATCGAACGTAGAGTTAATTAATCAAACCACTTTCGACTTTGTTCCTTTTCGGGGACGAAAAGTTTTAAGTGGGGGAGATTGTAATAACCCGGAAAATCTAGGCCAGTTTAAAATTTTTATTTTGGCCATTTTAGCGAATTTTGGATATTTAAAATGAATTATTTTAAATAATATCGACGAGGAAATTTGTTTTGAATAGAATTCGACGTATATATTATACGCGTCGTCGTTAGAATATAAATATTTATATATAATTATAAATAGAATTGAAAATGGCGCAGTAGTTCGATAATTCGATTTCAAACTTCAATTGAATGTACCGGGTGCAAAACAATCCGGAATTTAGTGAAACCAAAAAATTAGGATCTAATTGATAATATCTTTCCAACGAATCCGACAAATCAAGATTTCGTAGCGAGAATCAAAAGATATGTCCAGTTGAAAATTCTGAATAGTCGCTATGGAATTCAGGCCCTTAAAAATGGACATTTTGCAAATGACCTCGGATTTCGACGAAACCACTTTTGTTGGGTCCGTGATGTAAAGTTATTGCTAGGTTTCAAATTTCATAATTTTTCGAATCAATATGTGAGCGTGGCAAAGGAAAACGCGTTTGACCAGTTTCAGTTGATTTTAATCGATTGGAAATTGGCCATTTTTCCAACGGTCTCAGAATTCGACGAAACTAGTTTTGTTAGGACCGTATCGTCAATACGAAGCTAGAAAATATTTTTCGGGAATTTTTCGAGTTAGTATGTGGCCCCGGTAATTTGAAATGCACGTTTGAATTGAATATATATAGATTTATATTGTAAATTTAAGTGAGAACCTATCGTAACGGTCGAATTGGCCTACGAAACATATCTCATTGTGTTCGGAATGGGGGTATTACGCTTGGGGTGACAGTCGTTAGGTCTCGTCCGGAGTTAGAATGAAAAACTTACCTTTTTGAAAAATGAAAATGAAAAGGAAAATAAAAATAAAAATAATATTTATTTATTTGTATAAACACCCTCCACCCCAGTTCTCTTTCCCCGATATCCATTCATTCAGAAAATAAAAAAAAAGGGGGGGGGGAACTGATGGAGGTCGTCGCCCTCCTCCAGCTTGCCACCGAAGGCGCCGCTCCCTCACCAGCCTCGTCGCTGCTCCAGGCGGAGCTGCTCCCAGTCCCGATCGATGCAAGCCCCAAACCTTCAACTTCGATCCCCCCCCCCAGTCGCGAGCTCCCCTGTCGCGAACCCAAACTCGCCGCGCCACCCCCTTGCCTGAGCGCGCCACCGCACCACCCGCCAGGAACTGCCGCCGACCCCCTCTCTCTCCCCCTCCGACACTGATGGCCACCGCCATCCATTTCCAACACCCTTTTCTTCGGCAATGTGAGTTTTCCCCTTTCTCTTTTCTCTTCCTGATTTTGATTTTTAAACTAGGGTTTCTATGAATTTAAAATTAGGGTTTCATTGATTTTTAAACTAGGGTTTCTTCGATGTTAGAACTGGAATTTCATTAATATAAAAATATGATTTTTATATTTTTAAAGTATTAAAAATATAATCTTTACTATATAGAAATATTAAAAATATGATTTTTATATTTTTAAAGTATTAAAAATATAATCTTTATAGGTTAGAGAATATAAAAATATCATCTTTGTATATGTAGCGAAATAAAAATCTGATTTTTATTTTATATACGTTGAAGTAAAGTGATGATTTTTATAATGATGAAATCTATATTTTCGAAAAGGCGAAATCTTTAAATTTAAAAAGGTGAAATCTTTAAATTTAAAAAGGCGAAATCTTTAAATTTAAAAAGGTGAAATCTTTAAATTTAAAAAGGCGAAATCTTTAAATTTAAAAAGGCGAAATCTTTAAATTTAAAAAGGCGAAATCTTTAAATTTAAAAAGGTGAAATCTTTAAATTTAAAAAGGCGAAATCTTTAAATTTAAAAAGGCGAAATCTTTAAATTTAAAAAGGCGAAATCTTTAAATTTAAAAAGGCGAAATCTTTAAATTTAAAAAGACGAAATCTTTAAATTTAAAAAGGCGAAATCTTTATATAGAAAATAGTGTGATAAAAATATAATTTTTATCTATATAACATAGTAGTAAAAATTCGATTTTTATATATTGAATAGCAAAGTAAAACTTCGATTTTTATATATTGAATAGCGAAGTAAAAATTCGATTTTTACATATGTAGTGGCTACGACAACGAAGCTGACAAAAAGGGCGAGAACGACGAAGATCTCTACAATAGGAGTGTCGTGAAGTTGGATAGCTTTTGGTGAGAATTTCTCACTCTTCAATTTATTTTCTAGTTATATATATATATACTAGGATGCAGACGGTGCTTATTAGAAGCACCCGACACCCGTCCACATACCATGGACTTGTTTGTTTGGTTGTGTAGTTGGTTAGATTATTTGGTTTGAACTGAATTGTTTGGTGAAATAAAAATTGATTTGATTGATGTGTGAATGGCGTGGGCCTTCACTAGACCGGGGATAAGGCTAGGCCTCGTCCCGTTTCTAGTATCGTACCGTTATGCCGCCGAAATTTTCTAAAATATGTTAGAAAAATAAAAATATGATTTTTATTGAATAAATGAACTGAATAGAAATTCATATGTTGAAATAAAATGTTTTGTCGTTAAAATATAATTTTTAACGTGAATATGAATATAGTGAATGTGAATAAATAAATATTCATTTACAAACCGGACGGTTTGTTTATGTACACCTATTTGAAGGACATTGATTGGGTCGATAAATTTTACACATCGCCCAACTGCACAAATAAAATCTGTGTTTGATTGTTTGAAACCCCACACGGGTGTTGGGATGAAATATGAAGTTCACTCATCCTGATTGATTAAATATGTCGATCGATGGATTGACAGGCTGTTATAAGCGTTAGATATCTATATTTGATGCTTATACAGTGTAGTGCACTTTGGTTGATGGTTGATTATTTTTCAATGCTATTATATACATGTGATGTATGAAAATCCATATAATTAACGTTATATGGTGATTGATTGGGTCTCATTCCAATTTAGAAGATTAAGAATTTATAAAATAAAACTTCATATGTTGACTGTACTCATCCGTTGAGATTAGTCATGTGTTGAACGAAATATTTTTATAATAAAATTTACATCTTTGTCAATATAAAATAAAAGTTCATGTGTTGACTGTACTCATCCGTTGAGATTAGTCATGTGTTGAACGAAATATTTTTATAATAAAATTTACATCTTTGTCAATATAAAATAAAAGTTCATGTGTTGACTGTACTCATCCGTTGAGATTAGTCATGTGTTGAACGAAATATTTTTATAATAAAATTTACATCTTTGTCAATATAAAATAAAAGTTCATGTGTTGACTGTACTCATCCGTTGAGATTAGTCATGTGTTGAACGAAATATTTTTATAATAAAATTTATTTCTTTATCAATATAAAGGTTCATGTGTTGACTGTACTCATCCGTTGAGATTAGTCATGTGTTGAACGAAATATTTTTATAATAAAATTTACTTCTTTATCAATGTAAATGTTCATGTGTTGACTGTACTCATCCGTTGAGATTAGTCATGTGTTGAACGAAATATTTGAAATAAAAATATTTTGAAATAGAATATTTGAAAATAGAAATATATGAAGTCGGGTTGACTAGATTGACGCCATTTTGACGTGAACGATATTTATATCGATTTTATTCATTTTAAAATGAATATTGAAAAGTAATTTTGAAATCGAATATAACGAATTGAATAGAAAACGATTTCGAAATGAATTGAATATATAACGATTCCGAAATGAATTGAATATATAACGATTTCGAAATGAATTGAATATATAACGATTCCGAAATGAATTGAATATATAACGATTTCGAAATGAATTGAATATATAACGATTTCGAAATGAATTGAATATATAACGATTTCGAAATGAATTGAATATATAACGATTTCGAAATGAATTGAATATATAACGATTTCGAAATGAATTGAATATATAACGATTTCGAAATGAATTGAATATATAACGATTTCGATTTGAATTGAATATAAAACGATTTCGAATTGAATGAAATAGAAAACCAATTTGATTTCAATTGAATATATAATGAATTGGATTCAAATAGAAAACGAAACGAATTTGATTTGAATAGAAAATGAATTTGAATCGAATAGAAAACCAATTTGAATTTGAATCGAATAGAAAACCAATTTGAATTGAATCGAATAGAAAACGAATTCGAAATCGAATTTAATTGAAAAAGAATTCAAATTGAATTGAAAGCGAATTGAAATGAATTCAAATTGAATTGAAATTTGAATTGAATAGAAATGAATTTTAAAACGAATTTATAAAGAAGAATTCAATTTTGATTTGAATTGAAATGGAAGTTGAATTTGCTTTTGAAACGAATTTAAAACTATTTATATAATTCGTTTTAAATAGAAATCGACGAAATATATATTATATATATTATATATATAATATAATGGCCTGAATAGAACGCGCCGCGCCGCGGCAGTTCGTAAATTTCGACCATTTATTTCAAACGGACATTACGGGAGATCCGACCGTCGGATTCTCCTAAAACCGGAACCGTTGGGTTCGTATCGAAAAGAGCTTTCTAACTAATATTAGAAATTTGAAATCTAACGGTTGGATTTGGAGATACGTCCAAATCAAATTCGAAAAAGGTCGCTATAAGTGCAGTTCGATGGCCATTGTTGGAAATCGATTGTACGGGCCTTGATAAAATTATTAAAAATAGTAATAATTAGTATAAAATCATAAGAAATGATTTGGGAAAATTTGGGATGAAAAACTCCATATTTGAAAAGATAAAAATAGATTTTTATCGAAATGAACTAGTTTTGAACTAAATTTAAAACCTAATTATTTTTAAATAAATAAATTAGATTAAAAAGGGGTTTTAAATAATCGGGATTTCTAATATATTTGATTGGATTTGAAATGGGTTTATCGTGAACTGTGTTTTAAATAACACCAGTTCTTTAACCCGATAACAAATAGAATGTGATTTGGGTTTGTCGTGAACTGTGTTTTAAATAACACCTAGTTCTTTAACCCAGTAAAAGGAGTTCTAACGAATCTGCAATTAGATTGAAGTGTGAATTTGTAATCTAAATTATCAAATTTAGAAATGAGCGAGAATGGAGTATTACCAGTTTTGCTCCAAAGCGATAGTTAAATCTTTAATTAGATTTGAACGTGAAATGGTAATTAATTTTACCGATAACACCACGGTGTTAGATATGGAGTATTACCAGTTTTGCTTCATGGGATGAATAGGTTGGGATTGGGAAATAAAATAAATAATTACTTCGTTGTGGTTCGCTAATCTCGACTAGTTGGAAAACCATAATTTGGTTTTAAATGACATCCAAAGGAAGATTACAGGATAAATTTTAAAGAATTTATCTTGGATAAAATGAATGGGAACTTTTCCCTAAGAATGTGGAATTTAGAAACTAGCTGTAGGTTGGCTAAGAAGAATGGTTTCCTGGGTATTGATCTGATGCTGGTTTCGGCCTTCGGGGTTAATGTTTGGGAAATTGTTCTCTTGCTAGTCTGCGGTTAGTGACTAATGAATTGGAATGAGGCATATGTTGTGCTTGTGTAACATTTGTTTTTAATATACGCGGGTTGTTCGGAAAGGCCGGGTTTACACCCATTCTGAATAACCGATTCGACGATAAGTCGAAGATGAAGACGGTGGTCGAAGACCGGAAGTCTTCACATCGTTTGGATTATTACTGACGATCCTGATTGGGCTGTACACCCAAGAGGATGGAAATAGTTGGTGGTCGTCCAGACGTACTTGGAGATGGATGGATATGCGAGGAAAGTGCCTCCGGTTTCGTTCAGACCCAGAACGGACTTGTAAATGGATTGTGTGTCTGACATTGGATTTTATTCTGTGTTGATTGATTTCTATTAAATATACATCTGTTTGGCGGCGGAGAATTTATTCTTTTGCTTAACGCCCTTCTCTGAGACGTACGAGCTCAGAGGTTGTATATCGATGGACATCAGTCGCATGGCATGAATTGCCTGTGTGGCACGCTAAGATGCAATGATCAAGGCTTCTGTTGAAAAGCAAAGTCTTGTGGTTGATGATCAAAGCATGGCCTTTGTGGCGTAGCTTTGTGTATAGCGTTAATTCGCGAGCCTCACACCTCGGTATGAGTTAAAAACGGGATACGGACTGCAGGGAGAGCACGACGTTTCTTTCTAGCTTTGGTGGTGTCAGTGACTTACCAGCCCTGACATATATATACTTTTCACCTTTGTGGTTGTTGGATGAGGCGCCTCGATTATGGGTCTGTAAGGACCGGGAAACGTGTGTTCAGGCATAATTAATCCTCTAATGTAAGTGAGGACCGGCCCTGAAGCATCCAGGGGTTACCCAGTGTGCGTAGTCCTGAGGCATTTGCTAGAGTGTCTCGAAGCGGAGAGGAGCTTGCCCCTTGCCTCGACTCATGACGGAATCCAATTTCCAATACATGTAATTCGTCTTTAATTGTAGAACTAGTATGGCGACATGATATATGGTACCCATGCCGTCTATGATTTATATTTATGATTGAAATTGTTTTGACACTATACACTTATTATAGTATCAAATGATTTGTTTTAAACGTACCAAGCATGTTTGGCTATTATAAGGGAAAACCCTATCCTCCGGCTTGCGTTGCATTGTGTGATGGGACCTGGGTCTTATAATAGCTTCATTTTTCGAAAAAGCATTGCGCTGTTTATTCTATGCACTGGTATTCTTGGGAGGAAACCCGTTCCGTGTTATACGGCGTGGTCCCTTGAATCACTCTCTTTTAAAGTAAAGTTTTAAATAACTGTTTTAGTTCTCACACCAGTCACATGACTGACCTGGAGTTTATTGTTTTAACCTAAACTCTGGGTGCCCCTATTTTCCGCACGGGCAGCTAGTAGTTTTGGTTTTGCAGATTTATATTCACAGGATCCTGGTTTACAGCTGGAATGATATCCGGAAAGCTCTGTATCCGTATATCACCTTCAGTTGTGCTTTGTATTATTTTTCCGCTGCTATGTAATTTATTGTAATCTCTGATATTTATTGAATGTAATTTATTCATTATACTCTGTATATTCTTGTAATCTGATGCATTGTTGTAATATACAATGAAATGTTCTTCTGTTTGTGTTCTGATTTGTCATGTTCTCAACGTTCAGGGGTTTCGAACGGTCTAGATCGGTTTAACGACTGATTCAGATCGAGCGAAATTCCAGGCCGTCACATTGGTGTAGTGGAAAAGTTGAAATTTAGGTGTGCAGGGTATGGATCTATCGTAAACTTATTTACAAAAATGCCACTGGGTTCATCTCGGCCGATCCATCATTGGTGAGATGTCAACAGCTGGAATTGTGACCGACCCAAATATTACAATTTTGCCACCGCATATACACTGCAACCGACCCATCCATTTTAATAGTGCTAGTATATCCTCTGTTGTACAATGAGCATGCCGAACCACGAGTATTGCAAATTTGCCATCGTGTACACAATTGTGACTGATCCACGTTGTCTTGTCGTAAGAACTTGCGCACGCTTCATATTTTATGTTCTGTTCCCATGTATCATTCATTACGTGCTTAGTTGTGCATCGGTTGATTCATAAAACAATACATCCTTCCATTTTATCAATGTTAAAAGCTTTCAGTCAATGGTCATTTTAATATTCTGTTTGACCCTACGAATTTACAAAAGTGCCAGCATCTTTTTTATATTGACCGACTCATCCCGTGTGCAGGCTTAAGGGATGGCCGACCCATCAATTAAGGATTGCTGTCGATCCATGAATGAAGTTTAAGCCAACCCACGTGTCAACCTTTGCGAGAATGTTAGAACATCTCATATTGTAAGAAAGCTGGTCTAAGTTCTATATATTTTCCATGTTCGTTATACAATGCATGGCTCATATACTATATAAATACATACCCCGCATCTTCAATTTCACGTGATTAATAAATCAATCCACGGTCATGAATTTATGCCGACCACGCATATCCAAAGATGCCGACCCATGCATATGTTATGTGACTGTTACATCATGTGGCTTTGTTGTGGTGCCGACCCATATAAATGTTATAATGGCCGACCCATTGTTATTATCAGTATATCACCGCTTTAAGTTAAAGCAAGACTGACCACGTGGCATCGTATTGATTGATCCATATTATTATATTAATATCATGACTCATCTACATGTGAGCGGCTTTGCATACATCTAGGTATTCAAAAACGTTAAACACATGCAACTGATCCAACCGTTTACAAGTTTAATGTTATTTTCCGAGATATGCTCCTTGTCTTTGTGTTGTCCTATAAGGTAGACATCGACCCTTTTCTTTGACATTTGTTCGGGCAAGAGATGGCAGCTAGCAAACTGAGGCCTTGTACTTCCAGTTTGTAGAGATGCCCCTTTATTAGGACTTGCAACTTTCTGGGAAACTTGTTTGTTATTGTGTCTCTTCCTTGACGGGGCTTATTTGAACACTTCGGGATTTGCTATGGAATCTTCAATGTTGGTTTCCTTTCCACCATTTGATGTATCACCAACTTCCTTTACTTCGCGATCATGATTGCGATCCAACACTGATGAGTGCACATTCCCATTTAGATCAATTTCAACTTTATGAGGTGTCAGATTGGCTTGAGCAGCGAGGAAAGCTTTTGTCTTATCCATCAAAGCTTTATTTTGCTTATTGAAATCAATGACAACAGCTTTCAACTCGCCATGGGTTAATCTAGCTTCCACAGTTTCAGCAACAGTCGGATTATTGGTTTGTGGAGTGGCAGAGACATCCTTTATAGCTTTACCGCATTTTTGCGAATCAACTTTTCGATATACGAGATTCGCTTGAGTGTCCAGAAGCATATCAAGCTTATCCATTAAGGCTTTGTTTGAAATCGCCATTTTTTGATTCAAGTCATCCACGATCGTATCCAACTGATCTCGAGTTATGCCAACTCCAATTCTCAAGGATCGATCAATATTTGGATGATTAGCTCGTGGAGTGATGATGGCTTCATGATCGACATTCCTCGAACTTCTAGTGGACTTGCTTTCGTACTTCTTCAGTAGATTCATAACTTCGTGCAACTCTCTAATTTTTCGTAGAGATCTTTTGAAAGGACCTAACTTCTAAATCGTGAAGATCTAACGTAGAATAACAGGTTTCAACCTTCGATATCCCCAATCAAGGTTCTTAACCATGTGGTCATGGGTTTGAGCCCACGGTGGGAACCAAAAATGTTAATGCAAAAAGTGGCACTAACACCCTAAAATGCTTATCAACACTTCAAATTCGATCAAACACAAAGTTAAGGACAAGTAAATGCGGGGAAGAGTAAAGTGCAAGTGATTTAAAGTGGTTCGGCCTAGAATCGGCCTACGTGCACTATGGAAGCAACTTTCATTATCACTTTTGAATTTACAAAGTACATGGTTTCATTCATTTCACTTTTTTATAATGATCTCCTCTATTTTCTCTCTTTTTTGCTCTTGGTTCACTTGAACTCACGAAGGAATCAGTGAGATCTCTTAATTTCACTTGAATTCACGAAGGAATCGACAAGACCTCTTGATTTGTGATGGTAGTTGTGTAGATATTCAATCACTCGATCATTTAGATGATCTTTATTGGTTCCATAACGAATTATGTTGAATCAAGGCTTGAGTGAGAATTAATGGAGGTTGGAGAGGTTTAGAATGGTAGAGAAATGTATTGGACAGCCCTTCGGGGTAGAAAATTTGGTCCTTTGAATAGTAGAAAAGTGGGGTATTTATAGGTGTAGTTTGGGGGTAGTGACAAAGCTGAAATTTAGGTGTGCAGAGTATGGATCGGTTGTAAAGTTATTTACTAAAATGCCACTGGGTTCATTCCGGCCGATCCGTTATTGGTGAGCTGTCAACGGCTGGAATTGTGACCGACCCAAATATTACAAATTTTCCACTGCATATACACTGCAGCTGGCCCATCCATTTAAATAGTGTTGATCCATCCACCGCTGTAAAAAGAGCATGTCGAACCATGAGTATTGCAAGTTTGCCACCGTGTACACAATTGTGACCGATCCGCGTGGTATTTTCCTAAGTACTTACGCACGCTTCATATTTTATGTTATGTTCCCATGTATCATTCATGATGTGCCTAGTTGTACATCATTTGATTCATAAAACAATACATCCTTCCATCTCATCAATGTTAAAATCTTTCGGTCAATTGTTGTTATAATATTCTGTCTGACCCTTTGGATTTACACAAGTGCCAGAATCTTTTTATATTGACCGACTCATCACGTGTGCAGGCTTAAGGGATTGTCAACCATCAATTAAGGATGACTGTCGATCCACGAATGTAGTTTAAGCCGACCCACGTGTCAACCTTTGCTAGAATGTTAGAACATCTCATGTTATAAAAAAGCTAGTCCATGTTTAATATATTTTCCACATTCGTTATACAATGCATGGATCATATACTATATGAATACATACGCTGCATCTTCATTTTCACGTGATTAATAATTAAAAGTGTAATCAGTCCATGGTCAAGAATTTATGACGACCCACGCATATCCAAAGATGTCGACCCATACATATGTTTTGTGACTGTTACATCATCTGGCTTTGTTGTGGTGCTGACCCATATAAATGTTATAATGGCCAACCCCTTGTTATTACCAATATGCCACCGCTTCAAGTTAAAGCAAGACCGACCCACGTGGCAACGTACTGATTGATCCATATTAATATATAAATATCATGAATCATCTGCATGTGAGTGGCTTTGCATACGTCAGGGAATTCATAAATGCTAAACACGTGCAACCGATCCAACCGATTACAAGTTGGAACAAACCATGCTTATATATTGTAGCTACCACGTGCCACCGTGTGACCAGCCCCTCCTTGTGAAAGTGCCGATCCACCTCTAGAAACAAGGCCGAACCATGCATACATTTTGTGATTGGTCCCTCTTCTATACAAGCCATCAGATCCAAGTATTTTATTTGAATTAGTTCATGTTGCTTCCATATTTTGTAATATATAACGAGCAGACCAATCATTTGATAAAGGCATGCACCACATGTACATTATTAAATACGCACCCTTAGTATGCCCAAACCAAACGGTGTGAAGGTGTCGACCCATCGGGTAGCTAGTGCTCATGCAAGTAATATTTCAGCCTTCTGCCACGTGTCCCAGGTGAATAAGAATTCATGCATTATAATTTCAGTAGGGATGACCCATACTGTTTTGCATGCTCCCCTTTATTGATGTATATCCATCCATGTATTAGTTCGTAACTACATATGTTCTGTCCCACTTAACTCCTATACTTACATCCGGCTTACAATTGATGCCTGGACATGTGGCCTCTTCTAAGTTGTTTCACAATAACGTTTGGTCCATAATATTGCAACATTGCCATTATGTGAAATAATAGTGTCCAACTTGATCACTTCATTAGACAGTTGATGCATCAGTTTCTAAACCGCGTTAATAACGGGGTTAACACAAGGTTATGTGATTACCATTGTATTAGTATCATGCTGATTATTTGTTTTAGGACTGACCCATAGGACCGAGGTTGACCGATCCATGCACACTGAGGTAGATCGATCCATAGGACAGAGGTCAGTCAATCCATAGTGTATAATGTGTCTGGCCGACCCATAATTTATAACATGGTCGGTCGATCCATTATATTAAAACAACACCAATCCGTGGCACTTAAATGTTAACGATTTATTACACATGCATTTGATTAATTATTTCTGACCCATGTTTTTAATAGGGTTAACAGTGATAAAGCCTATAAAATCAATTTTGAAAAAGAGAAATGCTTTATAGAAGATCAAAATTCAAAAATTATATTCGAAGGAGATAGAAAGAAAAATATCCATATACTAAGTATGATGATTTCTAATGATAATTTATGTCTTATGGCCAATCCAAATGACCCTTGGATTTGGCATAAGCGATTCGGTCATATAAATTTTAAAAATATCTCTAGAATTTCAAAATTAGAATCAAATAGAGGTTTACTTAAAATGAAGTTTAAAGTAAAAAAAATTATATGATGCTTGTCAATTCAGAAAATTGAAAAGAAGTTCATTTAAATCAAAGAAAGAAATTACAACTTCAAAATCGTTAGAATTAATTTAAATGAATCTATTCGGTCTATCCCAAACTCAATTGATAAATCACAATAGACACGTTTATGTAATAATTGATGATTTCTCTAGATTCACTTGGACACTATTTCTTAAAAACAAAAGTGATGCTTTTGATCAGTTAAAAACCTTTGCTAAAAGAATTCAAAATTTATTATCTTTAAAAATTAAAACGCTACGTAGTGATCATGGTGGAGAGTTCGAAAACTAAAATTTTGAAAAATTTTGTAATAAAAAAGGAATAACACATAATTTTTCCTTCCCCAGAACCCCTAAAAAACGGAGAAGTTGAACGTAAGAATAGATCAATTCAAGAATGTGCTAGAACCATGTTATAAGATAGTAACTTACCAACAAATTTTTGGGCTAAGGTAGTTGTAACAACTTGTTATATATTAAACAAAATTCTGATAAGACCCTTCACTCATAAAACACCATACAAACTTTTACATAATAAGAAATCAAAAGTATCGTATTTTCTTTTTGGCAAAGAAAAAGTTATCGTATTTTAAAATATTTGGAACTAATACTATAGAAGAAACTTTGAATGTATCTTTTGATGAGAATTATAAGAATATAACGCAACATAATGAAGATGAATGCAAAAGTGAGATTGATGAAATAAATAAAGAAATTAATTAACGAAATAAAAGTATTAGACTTCTAAAAGACCACCCTGTAGAAAATATCTTAGGGGATATTGAATCCGTTGTTAGGACTAGAAACCAATTAAATAATATGAGTAATTCAACTTTTATTTCAACTATTGAACTAAGAATCCAATGAAGCATCATCCAATTATTCACGGATCCTTACTATCCCAGAGGAATTAAATCAATTTACTAGGGATGATGTATGAGAACTTGTTCCTAAACCAGAGGGTAAGACTGTAGAACTAAATTGGTTTATAAAAATAAAATGAATGAACTTGGTGAGGTCATAAGAAATAAAGCTCGACTAGTTACATAAGGATATAGTCTAGAGGAAGTAATTGATTATGATGAAACCTTCTCTGTTAGCAAGACTAGAAGCAATTGGGATTTTACTAGCCTTCGCTAATATAATAATTTCAAATTATTTCAAATGGATGTTAAAAATGCCCTTTTAAATGGATATGTTAAAGAAGACGTATATGTAAAGTAACCTCCTCTTTTTTAAGATGAAAAATTTCCAAACCACGCATGTAAATTAAAGAAAGCATTATATGGATTAAAACAAGCTCCAAGAGCCTGGTATTATAGGTTAAGGACATATTTATTACAATCTAACTTCGAAATTGGTAAAGTAGATATTACATTTTTCAATAAAAGAAATAAAAACGAGTACAAGTTTATGTTGACGATATATTTTTTTGATCAACAATAAATAAAGAATTCTCAGATATTATGACATGATAATTTGAGATGAGTCAAATGGGTGAACTTAATTTTTTCTTAAGCTTACAAATAAGACAACTAAAGAATAAAATATTTATTAATCAAGAAAAATACGCCAGAGATTTAATTAATAAATATAATTTAACTACAACCAATGGAAGACCTAAACATATGGAAACTAATATAGCCCTAAGTAAAGATGATACGTCAAAAGATGTCGATCAAAAATTATATAGAGGAATGATAGGATCGTTATTATATATAACCGCTAGTATATCAGATATAATGCATAGTGTATGTCTCTGTGCAAAATATCAATCTCAACCTAAAGAAACTCACCTATAAGCTGTAAAAAGTATTCTACGATATGTAAAATATACATTAGATTTTAATTATTTTATCATAAAAATAATTCGTTTGATTTGATATCCTATTGTGACGCTGACTATGCGGGATGTAAATCAGATCGTAAAAGCACTAGTGGAACATGTCACTTCTTAGGTCATTCTCCAGTCTCTTGATTTGTAAAAAGCAAAATATAGTATCTTTGTCAACAACTGAAGCAGAATATATATCTGTTGCTTTAGCTTATTCACAAGTAATATATATGCAACAAACTCTGAAAGATTTTGGATTAAATATAAATAAATCACCAATATACTATGATAAAACAAGTGTTATACATATATCAAAAAATCTAACACATCATTCAAGAACTAAACATATTGGTATAAGACATCATTTCCTTAGAGATAAAGTAAGTAAAGAGAAAATTTCACTAGATTTCATAGAAACTGGAAAACAAATAGACGATATATTAACCAAACCTTTAAATAAAGCAACATTTACTAAATTCAAAAGAGAATTAAGCATTTGTTCTTTAAGTGAAATGCAGTAATTAAATATATTAATATAGTATTAAATATAATAAAATTTAGAAAAATAAATAATGTATGTATGTCGACATACATGTTTATACATGTCGACATATAAATGCTATATTTTTAAAATTAATTCCCACCAAAAAGTAGTTACAACCAGAGCCAGTTTCGAGATATATAATGCCAAGTGCGAATTTTCAAATCATGCCCTTTGCTGTACAAAATTGCTCAAGAGTATAAAATAAAATGCACCTTATTTTTGACATATTTTTTTTTAGATTAATATTAATATAGAATTAAGACAGGATGTGTTTATTAGCAATGCATGATAGGAGTTACATTCAACTTTTGTAATTCTAAACACTTAGGTGGTGTATCCAAAATATGCAATAAAAATAAGTTATAAAAAAACGTGCCTATTCAGCTACTGCTAATTAAGTATAAGCAGCACAATTGCATAACTCCAGTATTTAATTCCAACCAAAATCAGTCAACTAGGAATTTTTATTGAAAACATACAAAAACCAACCCAAAGTTCAAGTGCTGCTATGTTATTCTTCCACTGTGAGTTATCCAAAGTAGAAGATGAAAACTTTAGGTCCCACCATTAAAAAAATCTCTAAGAACTAAAAAGTTACCAATAACAGCGATAATCTTGTTGACTATAACTTCTATTAACAAAAATCTTTGTATCTAACGAAGAAATCAATGGGATCGGGAGTATTTTTTTGGTTTGTGGATTATCATTCCCATTAAACGACAGCTCAAGAATTCAAAAACCAAGCACGTTGAAGAATACAAACACTCTTTACATATATCATCCTAACTGTTATCATAACTTGCATTTCTTTTCAGCGATACAAGCATAAAAATTAGTGGGATCAAAAAATATGGCAATACCTATGAATTGAATAATCAGCGTGGTCTCTTCCTATAATAAAATTAAGATTCAAATCCAATATTTTTGCAGTTTACAGTACCCCAAAAGAACCTTTTCCATTTTCATACGCATAAGAATTCAAGCTCATCGCTTTTGTTCCTAGAAAATAAGTCTGACATTTTTTATTTCTATTGGGAAACAATGCATTAGGATAACCACAAAATTTAGCAAGCATCGACGACCTTTACAAAATTAAGTAAATTAGGTTTTATGGTTAATTGAAACCCAACCTTGTCCATAGTCAGCTGTGAATTAGGGCTTTGCGGTAACATCTGCAGGGAATCGGGAGTAGAAGTCAGATTTGGAGGGGCTAGCGTGTGTTATGCTATTGCCCTGCTGCCGCTTGCTTTTCCTTTCTTCGAATTCTTTTCATCATTTTTTCTTTTTGAGGATGATAAAAATTTCTGCCCCGGTATTTTTGATGCCCCGTGCTTGAGCACGGTTGGCACTGGACCAAAGTTGCCCCTGGTTACAACTTATATTTAAACTCTTAAATTCGAAAATTCTTCTTCTCATCTTCATTTTGTCTCTGCCTAAACTATGAAATAAATAAACAATAGCCTCCTCTAATAACACAAACCAAAACAACCTCATTTCATTTTACAAACCCTCTAAAGGTCCTTTCCAACGTACTACACTTGCAAGGGAGACGAAATTGGAGGCTATGAAGGATACGCTGCAAATGTTGACTGAAATTCAACTTCTTCAAATAAGGATGAATAGAGAACAACAGAAACAAGGAAAGATTATAAGAAATATACAAAGGTTTGTGATGGACAATTAGACCAATCCTATCATCATCGAGGATGATAATCAAAAAACACACATGGAAGAAGAAGAAGAAAAAGAAGAAGAGAAAGAATAAATGGAAAAGGAAGAGGAAAAAGAGATGCTAAACGAAAACATGAAAGAAGACGAACAAGTAATTTGCATAGGCGAAGTGTGTTTTGACAAAGATGGGAAAGTGATAGAGCAAAGCGGGGAATTCTGTCTTCATTATCCCTATTACCCAATTCATAAATCCCCGATTGTTAAAAAACGCTAAACATTTAAGGAATTTCGTATATTTGAGTGTTTGTGATGTACTTAAATACGAATTACGATTGTTTGATTTGCTTGTTTGGATTGCTTGTACATTTGTTGGTATTGCTTGTAAATTTGTTTGATTGCTTAAGTTTATACAATGTTTGTATTGATTGTCCTTCTATTCAAGTTTGTGTAATAGAATTATAATAGTATTGTCATATATTTAGGGAGTGTTTTAAATTCGGGGGAGTATTATAAATAGGAAAATTTGTGGAGGACAAATTGTTTGAAAATTTTAACCACAAGGACAAGAGACTAAAAATTTATTCAAAAAAGACAAAACATAGCCCAAATTTATTCAAAAGGACTAAACAAAGAACATATTTTAAAAATGAAAAGTAAAAAAAATAAGATTTTTTATTTTTATTTTTATTTTTTTGCAGATTTTAGGTATCAGTTTTGTATGTTTGTAGGTATCAGTTTGCTCTCTGCAGCTAACAGGTAGCAGTTTTGTGTGTCTAAAGGTACCAGTTTTTAGCCTATAACTTGTTGATAAGTGAGGTATTGGTCGATATAGGTGCAAAAAAAATTAGTGTATATAGCAATTCTTCATATGAGAAAAATATAAGAGAATCAGTCGAGCTGAGATAATATAATTCATTGTAAATAATAACCTGGAGCTAGAGCTGCATGCATGGGTTGTCCCCAAACTTCATCTCCACATCCTCGTATACATGAACAACCCACCAAAAAACTACCACTATACATCCATAAACAACCTCTATTTGCAATCTGATTAGACATCAACGGTTAAAAATAAAAACCTCAAATGTATCTACAATCTCATCACACTACCAAACAGTTCAGCTCCTCTCTTCTGACAACGTTTCCATCCTCCATTGTCATTCTCTGTAAAAAAAACTGTTACATGTAAAACTGATAACTACAAGTATACAAAACTGCTACCTATAAGCTATAGGCTAAAAACTGATACCTTCAAACACACAAAACTACTACCTATTAGCTGCAAAGAGCAAACTGATACCTACAGACATACAAAACTGATATTTAAATTATGCAAAAAAAAAAATATGATTTTTTTCAAAAATAAAAAAATGTCCTTTGTTTTGTCCTTTTGATAAATTTGGACTATGTTTTGTCCTTTTGAATAAATTTTTAGTCTCTTGTCCACGTGGTTAAAATTTGCAATCAATTTGTTATTATAGTTAAAATCCCCTATTATAAATTAGTCACTAGGATTATTCTAAGTATAGATAGATATATTTTTGCTGATGACAAAGGGGAGAATTATAAAATAGGTATAGTCTAGATAGGCATAGTTTAAAGGGGATTTAGAAGGAATTCGTGATGAAAGGGGGAGTAATCGAAGAATTGGAATGACATGTAATATCAGGTATGAATTTTTTATAAAACAAGTTTGTCATCATCAAAAATGGAGAGATTGTTGGAGAATGGAATTTTGATGACAACAACCTTGTTTTAATCATTATCATTATTAATTATAAAATATATATAACAATTTTTATCCAGAACACACACACACACACACACACACACACACATATATATATATATATATATATATATATATATATATATATATGCAGGTAATATTGAAGACTGTACCGTTTAAGAGATTCAAAATTTCAAAAGAGAATCAAGACTCATGAGTATCAAGATTTCAAGAAGAGTTCAAGATTATTAGAGTAACAGAGTTTGGTTAGTATGTAAAACTTTGAATAGCACTCAAATTCTGTTTTCAAACTATCTCTTTTTAAATTGATTTCAAAATATTTTCAGACTGATTTCAAACTCTTCCCAAAAATATTTTTAATCATTTAAGGATTATTTAACTTATTATTTCAAATATGTATACTTCCTAAGTTTCTTATGTTTATATATTATAAAATTTTATAATTATATATGTTTATAATTATATTGTGTAGTTTTATATCATTTATATATATAGTTTTTAACTCATATGTTTAAATATATTTTTTATACTTGAAAAATTATATTTTATATAACTAGTTTTATTTCAGGAATATCCAGAATATATATTGGTTTAAATACTTTAAAAATGATTTAAAATTTAAAAATATATAGCATATGTCGACATGCACATATATACTTGTCGACATATATCTATCACAAAATTTTAAATTCAAAACGATGTGTCTTTTCATTTTAAAACATTTAAGAAACAGTTGTGACTCTTGGAACACTATATAATGGCCTCATTTTCGAATTTTTCACAATCTATCATCTCCTTCTTCCCTACTTTACATACAACCATTATTCTTTATAATTTTCTAAGGTTCTACACTTATACTCTGCCGATTTCAATACATATTATATCATTCTTCTTATATTTTCAATCTCAAATCAAGAGTTCTAGGGCAATTGTAATTGAAAAGGATAAGGTTCGTTCCTTGTAGCTAGTAAATCAAGGAAAAGGAGCGGTGTTAATCTTGTAGCCATGAAATCAAGGTATTGAAACGGTGTTAACCTTGTAGCCGTAAAATCAAATGTGTTGTGAAATCAAGGGTGTTGTAATTGGATACTGATATTAATAAAACTTTGCACAATCCAACGTTGTGCGGGACTGGACGTAGGAGTAATCCAAACCAGCATAAAATGCAATGTGTTCTTTCATTTTCTGCATTTTATTTTTGTTTATATCTTCATCTATGATTGTTCCTATTATGATATTCATTCTTTGATTCATATAGTAGTTTGTGTAATTGATAATTAGTTAAGATTTCTATAAGTTCTTCAAAACACTATTCACCCCCTCCCCCTTTATTGTTAATTTTGCCTTAAGATCCTTGATCCTCATCCCTAACAAAATTCATCAAGCGTATCTTAAAAACTCCACTATGAATTGGTTGTGAATTAAATAAAAATAAAGAAGCTAAAAATCATATCAAATAGCTAAACCAATAAAATGCCTTACCAAAAAGATGGTTATAGGTTTTTTGATACCAATTAAACTTGTAAACTTAAAAATAAGAAATGAAAGTTCAGTTATATTGCTCTTTTGAAGCCATAAATGAGCATTTACATTTTTCCATGCTCTACTCTCGATGTTTGTTCTTCTTGAAAATTTAAAGGCCGATTTACTTTGAAATATCAACTTCTATTTGACCTATTCATTTTGATAAGTTCGCTCACTTCACCAATTGCTTGATATTTTAGTTCTGAAATAGATTATATTGTCTTTCAATTCTAAGTTCTTAAAAAAATCCGATGTTCATCAATACAAGGTATACATGCAGCTTCTCACATTATAAGAAATAATATGTTAAATGATTTAAGAGAAACATGATGCTTCCTTCACCTTTACCATATTCATCATTTAGCTAGTATGTTATTTATTCTTATATGTATGGAAGAGCCAACGAAAGATGACACATTTTTAATAATTCCAGGATGACTCTTCTAGGTTCTTATAAAGAACCATATTAGTCTAAACAACCTGATGAATCTATGTCCACCGCATATAATCTGATTTGCAACTATCAATATACTCAATTTTATATGTTCGGTCACATTCAACATAATATAAAATGTTATTTGTGACACCCCACGTTCGTTAATGTCACTCATAAGAGAATGCGTTAAGTTCCGTGAAGCGCAATAGGTAACAGTATAGAAATTTATAGAGCATATATCAAATAAGCAGCGGAAAAACTTTTAACTTTATTTCTAAAATAAAACGTAGTTCTCAAAACCAGTTACATCAATCACTACAAGTACTTCAAATCTGTCTTCAAAAAAAAATAACATAGTGCCATAAAATAAAACCATATCCTCGCCATAAGCCATAATGAAATAAAGTCAGAAAGATACATCTCAAGAAATCCAAGCTAAGTCCAAGCTGCTACAGAAAGTTCTAGTCATTGTTAGTGCTTCCACTCTAATGACCTAGGGGGAAAGGAAGAAAGAAGCAAGAGAAAAGGGGTCTGACATAAAATCTGGCGAGTTCCAGTGATTCACAAATATGCATAAATTAGGAATGACAAGACAGGTAAATAAGACTGGATAAGATAAGTACAATGGTATGAAAGGTAAACTTAAACTAAACAAAATAGCATGATGGGCATAATAGCAGGAATAAACTTACGATCAAGCAATGCTTTACATTTATATTCTAAAACGAGCAATGTCTGAACATATATGTCTGAACGTACATGTTTCATGTCATACGTCTGAGTCTGCACCAATACTAGTATAACAAGTTCAACATGATTATATATCAACATGATTAACAGCAAGAATAACAACAGGATTAGGCGTACCCTAATTACAAAATGGGATTTGGTGCACCCTAATTACTACCCAAGCGATTGGCTCCTTACTACCCGAATACCCTGTGTCAGCCCCGGCAGCAGGGTGTACCAAATGTGACGACCGCCCATAACCCCCGCACTAAACAAGAGGAATAATGCGCTGAAAGGCGTGCCAGGCTGCTATGGACGATCATCATAGTAAGTGAACACATCGAAACCTGTCGTAGAACTCACAGCGCAAGGATAAAATATAATAGAACATATACAACAGGTGATAGTAATGAGGTATCATATAGCAAACTTTTGAAACTCTTTCAACATCCAGAAAGATTATCCAACTGATATCCAAGTTTGTACATAAGGCCTCACTACAACTCTCAAGCAACTCAAACAGCGGAAACAGAAATACTAGATAGAATAAAACTGGTACGCCAGCCTCCTGCTCGTCATCGCTCAGCTTCCTCGTATCATTAAGCTCCATTACCTGTAACCTGCTACTTAGTCTGCCCATCCACAACCGGATGAACAGCCCAAGGTAATAAGAGGAAACATAAAACCTTGAGTCAGACAATAGTCTTAGTGAGCGATAATACAGCTAACAAACTTCAACAAGAAAGCATATGAGAATGGGTAAATGAACAACTTATCTACCCACATCACCAGAGAAGAACTCATCCTTATCTTCCCCACATCGGACAGTGATAGCCTTTACGACAAGCATTTCAACCATTCATCCATAGAAATCAGAACACCCATTCAATCATAGAAAACACACATGACATCCAGATAAGTCTCACGCAGACAACCCTAATCGAGTTTAACATTCCTCAAGTACTCTCGCCAGAGGCCTAGACCAATATCACTTAAGCACTCAAAGAACGTCTCCCTCGACTTTGGATAATCTATGTGAGATAGTACAAACAGAACAACTAATCACCCATGACTGACTCTGGCTATCACTGCCAATCCTGCTTCGAAACCATCATTATCGTATGACGGCCAACCTTGCCATATGTCAAGGGCTAATGATAACCCCAGTTCTAGCATGAACTCCATATGCCCAACCTTGGCAATGTCCAACCTTGACACTAGGCCTTTCCCCAACCAGAAAGACCCAGGGTACTCGACCAACAACCGGTCTTTTGGGCCTTTCAACGATACCCATCGTACCCCTGCTTTGAGCCTGCTAGAACTTACGACAACGATGACTTCTCGGCCTTCGCATCTCTAATCGTCCAACCTTGACGATGTTTCATAGCTCAAGCAACCTTCTCGAGCAGCCATTATCCACCAACTCACGACCTTTGAGTTGTCTCCGCATTCGTCGTTCCACCTTGATTAACGAACACATTCATCACTTCGAGTCTTCCTACTTGAATCACCTCGAAGTCACGCCATCACCGAACCAAAACACACCACTGCGCTGCGGCTAGGGTTCGGGGGGTTGCCCCCGAAAAATATTTTTTCAGACCTTTTTGGTTCGTACCCGAGTCGTACCCGAAAACGTACTTTTTCAGAAAACGACCCTGCCAAAACCGACCAAAACCTTGCTCCAGAATGACCAGCCAAAAACCGACCAGCCTTGCTCCAGAACGACCCGCCAAAAACCGACCAGCCTTGCTCCAGAGCGACCCGCCTCCATGCAGCTTTGGATCGACTCGACCTCCTTGCAGCTTTGGATCGACTCGACCTCCTTGCAGCTTTGGATCGACTCGACCTCCTTGGGACCGACCAGCTTTGGATCGACCCCGTCAAGACCGACCAGATTTTGCTCCACCTGACCGACCAGCTTCTTCAGAGCGACCAGGATTTGCTTCCAGTAAAAACCAACCAGAATGTCACCATCTGAAACCGACCAGAATGCCACCATCTGAAACCGACCAGAATCACTTCTGCTCCTTCTGGACCGACCAGCTTAAACTGACCAGCTCCCTGACTTGCTTCCCAAGCCATACTATGACCGACCACCTCATTCCAGACCGACCCGACCAACTCCAGGACGACCAGAAACCTGCACATCTCCAATTCGACTCCGATTTCAACCAAAACTTCGCAAAACGACGAATCCGACGAAACCAGCTTATCCGATTCATCCAAACGCAATCACAAACATGTTATGCAACCAACAATATCATCAATCTAACAATTTCCATCAAAACACATAAATTTCCCCAAAACATGATAAGTGAATCATATGAACATAAAACGGATCTAACTTGCATAATCTTGAGAAAAATCATAAAATTAACCATTTAAATTATCTAGATCAGATCCTAAGGTGATTCATATATAAAATGGACTTAGCATGGTGTGGATCTAAGGAAAATAACATGGAAATGATGAAATTAACATCCTAAAACCCATATACTTGCATGAATCCGAATGAGAGATGTAAATCACTCACCAATTATCCAAATCTAAGCAAAAGCAATGAAAACGCAATCCGGACAGCGAACACTTCGAATCAAACTCTTCAATCCGATGAATTCGCCCTTGAGACGATGTAGATCTAGCCTCTTATGGTGTAGATCTTCGATTTCCCTCCTTGGATTTTGGAATTTTAATGGTGGAAAGATGTTAGAGGAAGAAGGAGATCAAAGCCTCCCCATAAGAGAATGGAAAATGCCAACCTTTCTCCATACCCCTTACCCCCTATTTATAGTCTCCACCCACCCTCTAATGGGCCTTCTCCAAATCAGCCCATTAGCCTTCCAAAACCTGAACAACCAACTGAAAAACCTTAAAACAGCGATTTCTCCCAAACCGCTGAACCAAATCCTTAATGTAACCACTCTACGGAAAGGGAATCATCAATTCCTTTCCGATGGCACAGGTCTCACCCTCTGATTCGACCTGAGTCAAAAGTTATGCCCAGTACAAGACTGACAGGGGCAAAATGGTCACAAACAAAATCGGTAAAAATTATGGACATGTCACACATCCCCATAAGCAACATATCAAAAGATGAGAATGATCCAACCCTCAGGGAATAAAATAAAAATATTTTACGATCTTCCGATACGTAAAATGCGGGCTGTTACAGTATCACTCCCTAACCCAATGACTTATAGAACACAGCAATATCCATAGGTATTATAGTGTCTCCCTAGTCTGACCCATGAACGCTCATGACTCTACGGGAACACGCCTGTAACCACCTCCGTGTGTACCTCTTACTATCCAGTTCAGTAAAACGTGCCTTGGCCCCTACCTAGTGTGAGGCCCCTTCTAATAAGATACCAAACAGGGATACTGATTGAAATGGGTTCCAAATAGCAGATTGACACAAGATAAACCTCTTAAGCTTGTGCCCCCAAGTAACTAGGATTTAAGAGTCCCAAAACCCGATACAATAGCAAGAACAAGGGACCGCTTAGCTTATTAATAGCTAGGTTTTAACCTAGAAGGTTTAGGTTCATTAATAAGCATAACTGTAATCTATACATGTCATTATGTGTACAACCCTTTCCCAAAACACCTACCCAGATGTGTGCAATTCCCATAATATTTCAAGTTAATAAACTACATCTGGTACTTACCCTATTCTTGTTGAAACCAAAATTGGTCTACAACACCAAAGGTGTTATGGAGACACTTCACCAAACGGTTAGAATTAGGAAAAATGGGGCCACAATCACAAAATAAAGAGCAAAAAGTAAAGAATAAGGAATTTTAAGAGTGGTTCGGTCAATTTAGACCTACTCCACTATGTAAATACTATTCATTATCTCTTTTGGATTTACAACATACATGACTTCTCTCATTTCTCTCTTTAGCAATGATCTTATACTTTTTCTTTCTTTTTAGGTTTTAGTTTCACTTGAATTCACGGAGAAAATGGCAGGATCTCTTGATTTGTGATGATAGATGTGTTGTTCTTCAATCACTAGATCAATTAGGCAATCTTCGTTAGTTCCATGGTGAATTTGTGTTAGATCTAGGCTTTAGAGAGAATTAATAGAGATTCGGAATCACTTGAGTTGGGTTTGAGAGATTTCTAATGGAGATTGGAGAGGATTTGAACACTTTGTTGTTGGATGAAGATAAATTGAGTTTGGGATGCCATTAATGGAGTTTGGAGTGTTTGAGAGTGGTGGAAAAATGATTTAGGCTTCCCTTCGGGGTCGAGAAATCTATCCCTTGAATGGTGGAGAAGTGGGCTATTTATAGGTGTAGTTTGGAGGTAATGGTAGTGTTGTAATTACAGTGTGCAGGGTTTGGGTCGGCCTCAAACTTATTTACGAAAAATCCACTGGGTAAAAACCCGACCGACCCAATTTACAACTGGATACAGTTGTCACATTGAAGTTGGCCACAAACATACCAACCAGTTTATTTTAGTACCAACCCATATTGCCATTTTAAGTATTGTTCCATGTATTTACATCCTCTACCACCGCACTACTTAAAGTGCAAACCCAATATATAATTTTTATGACCGATCCAGGAATGTTTATAACACAATGACCCATGCATGTATGACATTAAGCCATGTGCTACTGTTGATCTATGTCATACATTGGCTATATCCCACTTATGCAATGATTCACAAATCGCCAGTTGTTTCATCCATGAAGTGAACGTTCTGGTCTGCGTTGAATTGCTATCATCCCTTATTCGTAGGCCACACATTAATTCATGGTTTTTATAGCATCCAAACATTTACAAATTCCATGTATTTGTAAACTGTCTTATATACATTGGTACCGACCCATGAACCCTCGTTTGGGACTGACCAATATTTGATACCGACCCACGAACATATGCCACTGTGCATGATTACTTATCCACCTAAGGGTGTATGAACTACCAACGTAACGCACGGTATATACCATCACAAATGCCTTTCTATTGTTGTGTAACGCATCTTCACATATGTGTTATATGCATTAAAAAAACCTTGACATAAAAGTGTCGAACCATGTTAACATAGTTTAGGACTGATCCGTGTTATAATAACACTCACACTTGTAACCTGCTACATTATTTTGTACGAGTAGCATATGCAACCATTTGTTAAGGTGCCTAACCTATGTGAATGTCCTGTATTGTTAAAGTTCCGACCCTATCCAACTTTAATGCTACAGTGACCGACCCGTTATTATTACGGTTACGTCACCGTATTACTTTGAGGCCGATCCGGTTAGCATGCAACTATACATGTGAAGCCACGACATATTATACTGAGAGCCGACCCATATACACGTTTTGGTGCCGACCTGTTGGTTCAGTTTGCTACCGCTTCATGTTTGAGGCCGACCCGTGTATCAATATGCGCAACATATTTCAGTGCATACTCCATATGTCATTCTCATTATCCATGTTGTTGATGTGTTCACCATGTCCTGGCAATGATGATACTACTCTTAACTTTATGGCATTGCCACTTTATTTTACTTCGTGGTGCTATTTGAAGAAAGCTGACGCGTTATATTACATTTGCAATTCATCTACAGTCATATAGAATGCATGTAATTTGTTAATATTTTATTACTCTTTACCATTTCTCTTTATGAAGCTACCTATAGCCATGTAACACCGGTGTACTTTCCATTCTAAATAAAGAATGTCTGATCCGCTTTATACATGTTGATACCGAACCATGAAATAAGTGTCGATCCATTTTAATTAGCTTAGGACCGATATATGCATATTTTAATAGACTGATCCATATGATATCACCAGCAGACCGACCCGGTACTTTGGTACCGACTGACCTGGTACTTTGGTACCAACGATCCTTAGAACTGAGACAACACCCATCCTTGGCACTTAAACTTTAACAATCTATTTCATGTGCATTTAACTAATTATTTATGACCCATGTTTTTAACAAGGTTAACATTTGCCTTTCGAAACTTGTATTTTTTATTTGTGAAAAATGCAGGCTTCGAAATGAACGTTGCTAGATAAACGCTTAAGATGGATCAGAGTGTTCTTATTTGACTTTTTCTTTCTATCACATGAGCTATCGGATTTGAACACTCAAGCTTATTTGCATTACGTATGAAACTTACATTTTTGATCCAAATTTGGTCGAGTTCCCAATGTTGAGGACTTGGAAGCTTGTTGGTGATAATCCGAACTCAAATTCACTTTTGAAATGCTCCATTGCAGGGATTTTATTGCACTAGAAAATGCTTCGATTTTGAATTCGAGTGTCTGTTGCTGATAACACCGCGCTAGTGTGTGATTGCCCCGCTTTAACTCAGACTTGAGCGCATAGAACAAGTGAAATTTATAATATATTGGTCATGGCCGATATTCACTGAGAAGGTCGCGGACAATTCACGCTAAATTACTTGCTTTACGAACTCACTTAGCCATTGGATTTTACCAAAGTAGCACACCTTCTAAAGTGAATGACGGTTGTGCCTTTTTTCAGTGCTACAACCTGTTTGGAACAACGAAAACATTGCACATCTCTGGGCTAATACTTTTCTATCGACTTCCCATATCGATAACATATTACTCAGTTAAAAAATATCTAATTATAGTGAACTTCTGTTATGAATTGAATGGAATATTGATATAGAATTGTATTATTTAACAGTTTATAACCTATCGAATACTATCTGTACGAACTCGACATTCTAATTTTGAATTCATGTTGACGATAAAGATCAATTAATTGATACAGGCCGATTATAGATTTCAAGCGTCATTGTTTTAGTGATTTATATGACGATATACGACATTTCACATTTAGGAAATACGTATCTGTGATTGTTTTCTGCTTCCTTTTGGAAAAGTCTTGGAAATTTGTGCCCCTGTCCGGGAGGTCTTTGTCTTCCACTGTGGGAAGTATTCTGGCCTTTCCTGTGGAAAGGAATATTGGTGCTCAATGTTCGTCTTCTTTGTCGATCAGTCCTAACATCAGAGACACCAATGGATGCCCCTCTCTATAGAGAGGTCGTTTATAATGCAACGTTCATCTTCTCCTGCCAACTAAATTGATATGATGGACTTCACTGAGTATCGTTGACCTCTATTATGGAGAAGTTGCCCTTTCTATGAAAGGACTTTTGTTGTTATGCCCCCACTTAGGAAGGAATTTGAATTTTGTACCCCTGCTTGGGCTAAAATCCAACACCAGTCGCATCTGGGATATTCAAACACTATGCAAGTTGATTGGTTAAAGTCCAACACTTGACGCATCTGAGATATTCAGACACTACGTAAGTTAATTGGTTAAGGTCCAACACTTGTCGCATATGAGATATTCAGACACTCCGCAAGTAAATTGGTTAACGTCCAACACTTGACGCATCTGAGATATTCAGACACTATGTAAGTTAACTAGACAATTGTTGTATCGTTTCACGGGGCTAGCACCAATTCCTTTGTCAAATGCTTAACTTTGTTAGCTATCTCAGTTCATGAACTGAGGCTTTGAACCTCTCACTTGGGGAAGTGCCCCTTCGATGAAAGTAACGACCTTCTTGTTTGTTTGTCGTGGCGCTTGTTTGTTATTTGAATTTTTGCTACTCTTCCCATGCACTTTCCAAGGCAGTGCTTCTCTATTTTTGTATTTGTGCATGTTGATATTTACAGCTTTTGGTGCTTGAACCAGTGTTGTTGGGGTCGCTATGTTTCGTTAGATTCTAAAGGAACAAGCGCTCAACAGATAGCCTGCAATATGAAATCAACTTTTAATCAAGTTTTGATTTGACATAAAATTTTACGGGCAAGGAGTTCATCAGGCATATACTCTTAGTAATAGAGCTAGTGTTCAGTACAGTGTTTGTAAAATATTACAGACTGCTCATATGAAGTTCAAATACAATACGAAGTTAAACATGAAGTAAAGCATGAGGTAAAGCAGTGGTGATGATGATCTCTTATTCTAAGCCATTGAAATTAGAACACCACTGGTTGTCAGTAGATGATTGGCTTCAGTTTGGTTTGAGCAGGAGCTTCATTGCTTGGAACAAACTGGCTGCTTGATGCCCCTTGCCCCTGGCGAGTCGGAGCAGTGTTTGAGGATTGTGGATTTTTCATATATTGTTGTAGATGATTCTTCCTAATCAACTTTTCAATCAGTAATTTTAGATGCCTACATTCATTGGTATTGTGGCCTGGCTGATTGTGGAACCAGCAAAACTTTCCAGAGTTCGCTTGATCATTACCTACTCTCTGAGGTTTTGTTATTGGATAATCTTCGATGTCCTTAGTTGCAACAAAAATGTTTTCTGGAGTTTCTATCAAAGGAGTTAATTCGGAATTTTTGAATAAGCGGGGCTTCTTACTGTTCCGGTCTCCGTCATTTCCCCTCTTTTGGCCACCTCCAGGATTCTTCTGATTGTATTGAGTAGCAACATTTTTAGGAGCTTCAAGAATTTGGTTAGCATCAATAATCTAAAGAGGCATAGGATTATTGTCCACTCTCTTATACTCCTCTTCTTTTTTATAGAATTTTTAAAGCGTGTTTGGTTCTTTCGTTTTAATCCATCTACCAGATTCACTCTTCTCATCTATGGCACCGATTAGAGACATGATAATTATGCGAGGCTCTGGATTTCTCACTTCGAATAAGGCAACATTGAATCGACTGAGAAAAGATTTAACGGATCCCTGCTTCATTGCTGAAAGTGTTATAGCATCCTTGGCATTAGTAGCATACAGGTGGAACTGCTCCTTGAACTTTTTGGTCAAGTCAGAGAAGCAGTCTACAGAATTAGGCGGTAGCTTTGTGAACCATAGTGACACAGCACCTTCTAAATAACGAGGGAAATATAATCATCTCATATGTTGCCTTTGCTATGCTCATATGCCACATACTTGAACAGAAAGTAGTTAAGATCAGTAAGGTCGTTGTATGAAGGCAAAGTTGGAGGATTGAACTTCCTTGGACACTTTGTTTCTCAGATTCTCTTGGTAAACGAAGTTCTATCGGGAGAGAAATCCTTGTCTCTTTCATCGTCATTGCGAGCTTGATTTCTCTTCATGATTTGTTCTATCATGTCTGAGATGTACTCTTCAGTGTTATACCGCTCCGCGAAGGTGAGCTCTTTACCAAATATTCGTCTAGGCAAGCGATCTTCGTCAGAGAACTTAGGTCCTTTACCTTCCCGATGAGGAGGTGCCCCCGTGACGGGACTAGTAAACCTTCGAACTTTTCCTCACAATGATTATTAGATTTTGGTTTCAAGTTTTCAACATTAACCTCGTCTTTGTCGCGCAACCATTTGTTATCATCTTCCATGTTGTCATTGCAATCATAGTTAGAATCGAATGAATTACTGTTTTCTTCGAGATCAACATGGACCTTTTGAGGTGGTGGATTGATTTGGTCGAGCGTTAAGGATGGCGTCAAGTTTTTCCATCATCGCCTTGGTAGAAGCATCCATTCATTGGTTTATGTTGACAATGATGGCGTCTAGTTCAGCTTTAGCCACTCTGGCTCCACCTATTGAGTTTTCTCCAACTTCAAGCGGTTCGTAAGCGGTGTAACTTCATTAGCAAATTGTTGGTTTCTCCAACAGTTTTACTTGTAGTTTTCTTAGATTTAGCAATTATCTCGGAGAAGGTTTACAACTTCAGTGCAAGGCTCTTAAGACTGAAAGAAGTGCGAACGTGGCCCCACGGTGGGTGCCAAACGTTGAAACCAAAATTGGTCTACAACACCAAAGATGTTATGGAAATACTTCGCCAAACGATTAGAATTAGGAAAAATGGGGCCCGAATCACAAAATAAAGAGAGAGAAATAAAGAACAAGGAATTTTTAGAGTGGTTCGGTCAATTTAGACCTACGTCCACTATAAAAATACTATTCATTATGTCTTTTGGATTTACAACATACATGAATTCTCTTATATCTCTCATTTCTCTCTTTAACAATGATCTTCTACTTTTTCTCTCTTTTTAGCTTTTGATTTCACTTGAATTCACAGAGAAAACGATGAGTTCTCCTGATTTCTGATGATAGATGTGTTGATCTTCAATTACTTGATCAATTAGGCAATCTTCATTAGTTCTGTGGTGAATTTATGTTGGATCTAAGCTTTAGAGAGAACTAATGAAGATTCAGGATCACTTGACTTGAGTTTAAGAGATTTCTAATGGAGATCGGAGAGGATTTGATCATCTTTTTTGTTGGATGAAGATAGATCGAGTTTGGGAAGCCAATAATGGAGTTTGGAGTGTTTTAGAGTGGTGGAGAAATGATTTAGGAAGCCGCTCGGGGTCGAGAAATCCCTCTCTTGAATGGTGGAGAAGTAGGCTTTTTATAGGTGTAGTTTGGAGGTAGTGGCAGTGCTGTAATTACGGTATGCAGGGTTTTGGGTCGGCCTCAAACTTATTTACGAAAAAGCCACCGGGTAAAAACCCGACCGATCCACTTTACAGCTGGATACTGCTATCACATTGAAGTCGACCATAAACATACCGATTATTTTATTTTAATACCGACCCATATTGCCATTTTAAGTACCATTCCATGTATTCACATCTTCTGCCACCACACTACTTAAAGTGCCAACCCAAAATATATTTTTTATGACCGATCCAGGAATGTTTACAACACAATGAGCCAAGCACGTACGAAATTAAGCCACGTGCTACTGTTGATTCATGTCATACATTGGCAATATCCCACTTATGCAATGATTCAGAAATTGCAAACTGTTTCATCCATGAGGTGAACGTTCTGGTCCACGTTGAATTGCTACCATCCCTTACTTGTTGGTCACACATTCATTCACAGTTTTTATAATAACTACACATTTACAAATTCCACGTATTTGTAAACCATCTTATATACATTAGTACCGACCTATGAAGCCTCATTTGGGGCCGACCAATATTTGATACCGACCCACGACCATATGCCACGTGTGCATGATTACTTATCCAGCTGAGGGTGTATGAACTACCAATGTAACGCACGGTATATATCATCACATATGCCTTTCCATTGTTGTGTAACGCGTCTTTACATATGCGTTATATACATTACAACACCCTTGACATAACAGTGATGAACCATGTTAACATCGTTTAGAACCAATCCGTGTTATACTAACACTCACACTTGTAACCTGCTACATTGTTTTGTACGAGTAGCGTATGCAATCATTTGTTAAGGTGCCTGACCTATGTGAATGTCCTGTATTGTTAAAGTGCCGACCCTGTCAAACTTTAATGCTATAGTAACCGAACCGTTATTATTATGGTTATGCCACCGTAATACTCTGAGGCCGACCCGATCAGCATGCAACTATACATGTGAAGCCACACCATATTATACTTAGAGCCGACCCATATACATGTTTTAGTGTAGACCATTGGTTCGGTTTGCTACCGCTTCTTCATGTTTGAGGCCGACCCGTGTATCCATACGCGCAGCATATTTCAGTGTATACTTCACGTGTCGTTCTCATTGTCCATGTTGTTGATGTGTTCACCATGTCTTGGCAATGATGATACTGCTTCGTGGTGCTATTTGAAGAAAGCTAGCACATTATGTTACATTTGCAATTCATCTACAGTCATATTGAATGCATGCAATTTGTTAATATTGTATTACTCTTTACCATTTCTCTTTATGAAGCTTCCTGCCGTCGTGTAACACTGGTGTACCTTTCATGCTAAATAAAGAATGTCTGATCCACTTTATACATGTTGATACCAAACCATGAAATAAGTGTCGATCCATCTTTAATTAGCTTAGGACTGATAAATTCATATTTTAATAAACTGATCCATATAATATCACCAGCAAACGGACCCAGTACTTTGGTACCGACTGACCGGGTACTTTGGTACCAACCGATCCGTAGAACTAAGACAACATCAATCCGTGGCATATAATCGTTAACGATCTATTTCATGTGCATTTAACTAATTATTTATGACCCGTGTTTTTAATAGGGTTAAGTTTGTTTTAAGTCAAACTTAACATGTTCAATTCATATGCATAATATTCATCAATCATGTTCCCAATTTATTAAATACACAGGTTTATGCATATCTCTACCAAGTTATAGCATATACACATTACCCCTCTTATTAGTTTACAACAAACCTAACATGTGTATATTTTTCCTTTTTCCCAAAATATAGTCAATCATTCCCAATTAATTAATATGTCTAACTTCCTTTTTATGTCATTTATTATTGCCCCAATTATACGCACACTCTAATCCGGTATAGCTTAGACTTCTAAAGGCCTAGGCTTTGCGTAAAATAAAAGGAATAGAGGAAGAAGAATAGAATCATATAGGCATATAGGCAAGAGTGGAAATAAACATAGAGAAATGGGAAAAGGAAGATAGATACATTTAACTTGTTATTAATCCAACATCACTGGCATGTGTATAACTTGTCTAATTAAAATCATAGGTATGTATGACTTGTTTAATTAAATCACAGGCATGTATGACTTGTTTAATTAACATCACAGGCATGTGTATAACTGATCATAGGCATAGGTAATTTACAGTGAAAACAGGTGTAATATTCATTTTACTAACATTGTAGATCCTAACCAATTTTATTTAACTGTCATGTTCAAGGCTTAAGAAATTAGTTCTGTAAATTACTGTAACTCACAATGAATCTTGGTGAAGATAATTATATAACACTATGCTATAAGAATCCAAGTCCAAGTCTTGATGTTGCATATGTTTAATCCAATCTCTGACAGCATTCCCCCCATTTATATAATTTTTGGAGTAGTTTCAGAGAGGAAGAAGATACGAAGAAGTTGTGAATAGAGAATGACGGAAGCCATCTATTTATAGAGTTATAGAATCAACATCAACCCTTAGATTTTAGGTTTTAAAACCAAACCTATAAGTCATCCTGAGTCAGCAACGAATACAATGCCCAAAACAATTCAGGTTCGTAGAATGGATCTGGCCAGATCCATGGTGGGTCTACCCATGGGTCGACCCAGCTTCATATGGGTCGACCCGGGATGAGCTTCGGGTAGTCCCCCAACGGGACTTTTCCCCGCTCGTTGTTTGTTTGATTTTATGGAATATTTATTATAAGTTATTATCAATTTATCATATTCAAGCATGGTTATAGTGTTTTTAAATTCTGAGGTGTTGCATTCTCCCCAACTTAAAGGATTTCGTCCTCGAAATCTCCAAATTAAGAACAATGCTACTATCTTAATGACCACAATCATCTACTCATCCATCATCCACAAGCATTCGTTGTCCTTAAGATTTTTCTAATGCCTGTATGAACATATTTCAAAGGTGTGTGTATATGTCCTTACGCTAATGCAAAAATCAGGCTGTCGATTGATTTAGTTGACTTCCTTAATGCAATATATGTGTGTGCCATGTATGCTAATAACCCTAGTATAATATATAGACTTAAAATGCATGCACAATCATTCACCAAAATGCAACATCCATATAATGGTCTATCCATTTCCATCCATATAAGATCCTAATGCACAAACATCTATGTGCAATATGTAAGTGATTGAGCTGATCTAGTGCCTAATGTGTATTATGCATCCACGAGCAACAACTAACAAACACTTGCATCCATTTGCAACCATCAATCATAACATGTTTCAAACACATGTTTCCAACCGTTGGTTTCTACTTAAGGATCGAAAAGGTTCGAAGGATAGGATAAACTTGAATGATAGATGCAAATGCAAAGTAAAAGCTTGGAAAAGAAGTCTAGAACATACTCTCATAAAGAAAAGGGTAAGAAGAACGAATCCTGTCTTCGGGTTTCTATGTAGCATCTTCGTGGTCTTCTCCCCATTGCACTTTAACCAATTTGATCTCCTTATTGCGAAGCTTCTTGATTTCTGATCCAAGGATACGAGTAAAAACTCGTCTAACTACTGCTTCCTTTTCAATTTCTACGTCCTCAAGAGTGCTCAACTCTATTACTATCTCTCCCGCATCATTGAGACATTTCCTCAAATGGGAAACGCGAAATACATCGTGTATTCACGCTAGTCTATATGTTAGATTAATCCTATAAGCCATTTGTCCAATCCTCTATATGATAGGGAATGGTCCTACAAATCTTGGTGCCAACTTTCCTACTGAGCCAACGTGAACTACATTGCTTAGTGGTGACACTTTAATGTAGACCATATCCCCTACATCAAGTTCCAAGTTGGTCCTCCTTTTGTCAGCATAAGATTTCTTCTTGCCTTGAGTAGCTTTCATTCTTCGATGGATAAGATCAATCTTCTCGGAGGTTTCTCAAATCATTTCTGGTCCAAATAGAAGTTTGTCTGTAGACTCCCACCAACAAGTCGGCGATCTGCAAGGTCACCAACAAGTCGGCGATCTGCAAGGTCGCCAATAAAGTGCTTCGAAGGGCGCCATGCCTATGCTTTCTTGGTAACTGTTGTTGTAGGCGAATTCCACCAAAGGAAGATGCTCTTCCCAAGTCCCTCCAAAGTCTAGGATACACAGTCTTAGAAGATCCTCAAGTACTCTATTCACTCTCTCGGTTTGTCCATCTATCTGAGGGTGGTATGCCATGCCAAGCGTAGCCATGTACATAATACTTCTTGCAAGCTCTTCCAAAACTTGCTAGTAAAGATGAGGTCGCGACCGCTCACTATACTAGAAGGTACCCAATGCAATCGAGCTATCTCTCAGAGATAAACTGATGCCAGCCAAGACGTCGTCCTTTTGCTCTTCACAGAAATAAAATGAGCGCTCTTTGTAAGTCTATCCATTATTACCCAAATGCTCGTATTGCCCTTCCTTGATCATGGCAATCCATCGATGAAATCCATAAAGACGCTCTCTCACTTCCATTGCGGGATATCCAAGGGCTGAAGCAATCCACCTGGTTTCTTTTGTTCAGCCTTTACTCTTTGGCAAGTCATGCATCGAGCTAAAAATTCCGCCATATCTTTCTTCATGCCAGTTCAAAAGAAAACCATCTTTATGTCTCGATACATTTTGTCGCCACCAGAATGGATAGTCATCCGAGAGTGAAGAACTTCCTCAAGCACTTCCTTAAGAAATTCCTCATTCTTAGTGACACATAGTCTTCCATCTCG
The DNA here is from genome assembly GCA_030737875.1 of Allium sativum. Lineage (NCBI taxonomy): Eukaryota > Viridiplantae > Streptophyta > Magnoliopsida > Asparagales > Amaryllidaceae > Allium > Allium sativum. Next base: position 2,347,193 of record JASFAX010000020.1, read on the forward strand.
CCTTAGCCACCGCGGTATGTCTAGCAAGGTGACTAGAAATATCTCCCCTATTGAGCTTGTCCAAGATGTCTGAAACCTGTGGGTCCTCTCGTTGCCTAGATCCAACTTGCTCTATCAGAGTTGGCCGCACCTCCAAAGATGCCAACAATCCAACCGTGGAATCCATAGAAGGCTTAGAATTAAAGATTGAGATGTACTCCAAGCTTCGCCTTTCTATGAATAATAGAGGACTCAAAGTCATCCTCTGCCTACTCAGTGTGTCCTCCACTACATTATCCTTGCCAGGGGTATAAGCTATCTCGAAGTCATAGGACGCTAGGAACTCCATCCACCGTTGCTGCCTCAAGTTGAAATCCTTTTGTGAGAACAAGTACTTGAGTGACTTATGATCTGTATACAGATCAAACTTTTCTCCAAGTAGATAGTGTCGCCAAGACTTCAATGCAAACACTATAACATTCAACTCTAGATCGTGGGTTGGGTTGTTCTTTTCATGAACCCTCAACTGTCTGCTTCCATAGCACACTACCCTTTCCTCTTGCATCAAGACGACACCAAAACCTGTGCCACAAGCATCAGTGTAAACTGCAAACATCTTGATTTTGTTTGGGAGAATCAAAACTGGGTTGTTGTCAGAGCCCTCTTCAACCTCTAAAATGCATCCTCGAAATCAATGCTCCATGAAAAAGTCAAGTTACTTTTCATCAATCGGGTAAGAGGGGCCGATATCCTTGCAAAATCTTTGATAAGCTTTCTATAGTAGCCCACCAACCTTAGGAAACTTCTCACCTCCGTTGCATTCTTTAAAGCCCTCCAATCTTGAACTGTAACTACTTTCGCAAGATCGAATGGTATCCTGTCCTTGGAGAACACATGCCCTAGGAACCTTACTTCCTTTCTCCAAAAGTGACACTTAAAAAACTTAGCCTTGAGTTGATGTGACCTGAGGTTGCGTAAAACCTCTCCTAACTGTTGGGCATGCTCCTTCTCGTTCTTTGAGAAGATCAGGATGTCATCCACAAATACCACCACGAACTGGTTTAGGAACTCCCTAAACACCCTACTTATCAAGTCCACAAAATAGGCGAGTGCATTGGTTAGCCCAAAAGGTATAAGCAACCATTCGAAGAAGCCATCTGGAGTTCTGAATGCAGCCTTATCTATGATGTCCTCTGCCACTCTCAACTGATGAAACCCCATGGCCAGATCTATTTGCGAGAAAACTGATGCGCCAACTAGCTGATCAAACAGGTCGTCAATTCTCGGTAGCGGGTGTCTATTCTTCTTGGTGATCTTATTCATCTCCCTATAATCCACACATAGACAAAGTGAGCCATCTGCCTTAGTTACGAAGACGATTGGAGCTCCCCATTCTGAAATGCGTCGCCTAATAAAACATTTCTCTAATAGCTCCCCTACCTGCTTGCTTAGCTCCCTCCTTTCCCTAGGAGCCATGTGGCGCACTGGTAGAGCAACTGGATTCACGTTCTCTACCAAGTAAATCCGTAAGTCTATCTCATGCTTTGGAGGTAGTCCCTTTACCTCCTCAAACACATTTAGATAGTCTCTTACTATGGGCACATATCGAAAATTTTCAATAGAAGTGTTAAATGATTCTAGAAAACTGAGCATTACCAACCCCCGTGGGTTGTAGGAAATCTCGAGAGTCCTACCATTGCAAGAAAGGAGTCTAACCGCTCTCTTTTCACAATCGAGGATGGCACCATACATGGCTAGCCAATCAATGCATAGAATCAAACCAATGCCCATGAAGCCAAGCACATATGTGTCGCATTCAAATTCGACGCCCAAGATAAAAATTCTCAAACCCCTACACATCATGGATAAGTGAGCCGATCCTCCTATGGGGTTTGAGACCACTACAGGTTTATAGACTATACTAGTAGGTGCAGACTATCTGCTAAAGAACGGGATATAAATGAGTGTGAAGCGCCAGAGTTAAACAAGGTTCGAATAGGATAATCAAAAAGGGAAATCAAACCTTCAACCATGATCTTCCTACCTCGATCATGTCCATTTGCTACCAAAGCATGCACCTGTCCAGAAGTTCCTGCCTCTTATCCTTGCTTGTTAGGCATTTCTTTGAGAAGTGTCCCATCTGTCCATAATGAAAGAAATCTCCTTTGGTCTTTCTACAGTCTTTTACGAAATGACCCATAGCACCGCATCCATGAAACATTTACATCCTTTTTGATTTGGTCCTTGTCAGGCTTTCCACCTTTTTTTTGTTGCTTTCCTTTCTTGGCCACCATTTCTGCTTTCACCCTTTGCTTGGGTCTCCTTAGTCTTATTTGCTTTCTTTTCTTCCTTAAAATCTTCATGCATAAGTGCTATATCAACTAGCCTTTCAAAGGTTGCCCCCATTGGTATGTGAGACAAAGCAATTCCTTGGAGAGGTTGATTCAATCCTCTCGCAAATCTAAGCGTCTTTTTTTAGGGCATATTCCCCAACTCTAGTCCAAACTTCGCTAGTTGATTAAACTTATTCACATATTCTTTCACTATCATGTCTCCTTGCTTTAAAGCCAAGAGCCGTTCCATTTGCAGTCCCTCCTCTGCTTGGGATAAGAATTTCATCTTGAATCTTTGCCTGAAGTCATCCTATGTCAGTACTGGATATCCAGCTTGCGTTATTTCCTACCTGTAGGAAGCCTCATCTTTAAGTTACTATGCAACCAGTTGTATTTTCCTTCGGTTATCGACCTCAAAAAGTCCAAAAAAGTTTTCGTCTCACATAGCCAATTCTGTGCTTCAACAAAGCTTTCAGTGCCATGGAATGATTTTCCTCCTATAGCGTAGAAGTCTTTACAAATCTTAGAGAAATTATCTACTCGTGGAGGTGGAGGAACAGTGGCTGTAGCTGGGGGAGGGGCATCTCGTTGACCTCCGGCAAATGTCGTAGCCCCAAGATATCTATGGAACCAAGCCGTTATTTGCATGCCCTCGGGAAGATTGGGTTCCCCAGACATGCTGAAAAGAGAAGAAAAGGGGTTCAACAAGAGATCGAGAGAATTTTTGATTATGGATTGAGGGGATATGTTTTCCAAAACCACATTTTTCCTTAAAAATTCTTGGTCTTTTGAAAACAGTTTTAAAAGATTTTCTCTAATCTTGTAACCTTCGGCTCTGATACCAAGTGTGACACCCCACATCCGTTAATGTCACTCATAAGAGAATGGATTAAGTTTTGTGAAGTGTAATATGTAACAGTACAAAAATTTACAGAGCAGATATGAAATAAGCAGTAGAAAAACTTTCAACTTTATTTTTAAAATAAAGCGTAGTTCTCAAAACAAGTTACATCAATCACTTACAAAGTACTTCAAATTTGTCTTTAAAACAAAATAACATAATGCCATAAAATAAAACCATATCCTCGCCAAAAGCCATGATGGAAAAAAGTCAGAAAGATACATTTCAAGAAATCCAAGCTAAGTCCAAGCTGCTACAGAAAGTAGTCACTATTGAGTACTTTCCCTTTGATGACCTGGGGGAAAGGAAGAAAGTAGCGAGAGAAAAGGGGTTAGACATAAAGTCTGCGAGTTCTAGTGATTACAAATATGCATAAATTAGAAATGACAAGACAGATAAATAAGACTGGATAAGATAGGTACATTGGTATGAAAGGTAAACTTAAACTAAACAGAATAGCATGATGGACAAAATAACAGGAATAAACTTATGATCAAGTAATGCTTCACATTTATATCCTAAAACGGGAAATGTCTAAAGATATATGTCTGAACATACATGTTTCATGTCTTAGGTCTGAGTCTGCACCAATACTAGTATAACAAGTTCAACATGATTAAATGTCAACAGGATTAGGCGTACGCTAATTACATAACAGGATTAGGTCTTAACCTAATTACATAACAACAAGATTAGGTGTATCCTAATTACTACCCAATCGATCGGCTCCTTACTACCCGAACACCCTATGTCAACCCCGACAGTAGGGTGTATTACTCCCAAACCCAACGACTTATAGAACACAACAATATATGTAAGTGTTATAGCATCTTATCTTCACTAGTCGGACCCATGCACGCTCATGACTCCCGGAACGCGCCCGTAACCACCCCCATGTGAACCTCTTACTATACAATTCAGTAATGCGTTCCCTATCCCCTACCTAGTGCGAGGTCCCTTGTAATAAGATACCAAACAGGGATACTGACTGATATGGGTTCCAAACAACAGATCGACACAAAGCCAAACCCCTAAGATTGTGCCTCCAAGTAACTACGATTTAAGAGTCCTAAAACCCGATACAATAGCAAGTACGAGGGACCTCTTAGCTTAATAATACTCAGGTTTTAACCTAGAAGGTTTAGGTTCATTAATAAGCATGGTTGTAATTTATACATGTCATCATGTGTACAACCCTTTCCCAAAACACCTGCCCATATGTGTACAATTCCCATAGCATTTCAAGTTAATAAACTACATCTGGTACTTACCTTATTCTTAACATGTTAATTTACCCAAGGTCCGTTTGAAGTCAAACTTAACATCTCCAATTCATATGCATAATTTTCATTAGTTATGTTCCCAATTTATAACATACACATGTTTATGCATATCTCTACCAAGTTATAACATATACACATTATCCCTCTTATTAGTTTGCAGCAAGCCTAACATGTGTATATTTGTCCTTTTTCCCAAAATACAGTCAATCGGTCCCAATTAATTAATATGCCAAGCCTCCTTTTTATGTCATTCATTATTACCCTAATTATACGCACACTCTAATTGAGTGTGGCCAAGGATTTTAAAGCCTAGGCTTGGTGTAAAATAAAAAGGAAACAAAGGAAGAAGAATAGATTCACATAGGCATATAGGCAAGACTGAAAATAAACATAGAAAATGGGAAAAAGAAGATAGTTACATTTAACTTGTTATTTATCCAACATCACAGGCATGTGTATAACTTGCCTAATTAACATCACGGGCATGTATGACTTGTTTAATTAACATCACAGGCATGTATGACTTGTTTAATTAACATCAGAGGCATGTATGACTTGTTTAATTAACATCACAAGCATGTATATAACTGACCATATGCATAGGTAATTTACAGTGAAAACATGTGTAATATTTATTTTACTAACACTGTAGATCCTAACCAGTTTTATTTAACTATCATGTTCAAGGCCTAAGAAATCAGATCTGTAAATAACTGTAACTCACAATGAATCTTGGTGAAGATAATTGTATAATACTATGCCGTAAGAATCCAAGTCCAAGTCTTGATGTTGCCTCTGTTTAATCCAATCTCTAGCAGCATTCCCCCATTTATATGTTTATAATTTTCAGAGTAGCTTCAGAGAGGAAGAAGTTGTGAATTGAGAATGAGGGAAGCCATCTATTTATAGAGTTACAGAATCAACATCAACTCTTAGATTTTAGGTTTTAAATCCAAACTGTACAAGTCATGCTGAGTCAGCAACGAATACAGTGCACAAAATAGTCCAGGCTCGCAGAATGGATCTGCCCAGATCTACGGTGGGTCGGCTCATGGGTCGACCCTAGGGTCGACCCGGGCTGAGCTTTAAGCCGTCCCCCAACGAGACTTTTTCCCACTCGTTGTTCGTTTGAATTTCTAGAATAATTTATTATTTATATTTATATATATGAACCTTATGCGTATACAAACTTCTAAGGTCTCTAACTTCTTCATATGTTATCCGTTTTACGCAAACTTGAGGTCTATCTGAACCATAATTCCGAACGAATGTAATGCCAATTTCACTTAATTGTAAGTATTTAATTGAATTATTCCCAATTTATCATATTCAAGCATGGTTATAGTGTTTTTAAATTCTAGGGTGTTACATTATGTATTCTCATATATGTAAAAAAATCGACAAATATCTATAAAAATAATGTTTAAACAATAACGACTCATTTAAGTATAATTTTTAATTCAATTGATGTCTCTCTTTTTCCTTGAATGCACAAACTCATAAAGTATGTACTTATACTGTTTTTTAATATGCCAAATATAGGACTAAATAAAAAAGCTCATGTAAAGGGAAAGATCATATCAACGTATAACAGATAAAACTTCATTTTCATTCATATATTTTAACACAAATATTTTTAGTTTCAAACTTGTAATTAAACTTCAGTTCATACATAAAGTTCAAAAATATGTTCCATTTTTTTGTAAACATCATATCCAACAATTGTTATTGGTAAGCCAAATGAATATTATCGAAAATGTAATTTTCCACATGCTCAAACATTAGTCAAAAGTACCATTAGTATTCAAGATTTTATGAGAAAGTTTATCCAAAAATATTAATATATCATTTTAAAATATTTTATGGATTACTTAAATAATAGTGATTCTGTTTGATTTACATGTATCCTTCAATACTTTTAGTATGAATCTTTTTATTTCACTTCAAGGCAAGCTGATCTTGCAACTTGCTATTATAAGTGTGCATTGTATCATCATTGCATTTTTATATGTAATTTATTTTATTCATTATTTACCTTTTATAAATTCATTCATCTCCACAAAGTGAATTTCAAGTACATTTAGAAAATGTTTCAACTTTATTGTCAATTCCATACAGATATAATAAATATGGAATTTAATATACTGAGTAATAGTAAGATTCTAGAATACACCAGTGTCGTTGATATTATAACATTCTTTTTCCTTTTGGATGAAATCTTTTACACAAGTACCTCTTACCCAATATTACAGTCCATAATAATTTTCATCCAAAATAAACTTATGATAATATTGTAGAAACTCATAATCATTATATTCAAGACATTAGTTGTGTATTCTTTTCTTAGTATAATGGTAATGATAAATCGGATTCACTTTTCATTTAGATGTAAAACAGAGCATTAAATGCTTTTAACTTGCTTATATAAATGAAAATAAATTAATTTAATGATTTAATGCTCACAACATTATTAAAGAAAACAAATAAAGCAAGTTAGTATTTTTATCACATTTTAAACATATTATATCAATTACTTCTGTGAGTCTTTTATTTTGGAACTTAAACACTGTTATAAGAAAAAGAAATAGATGTTCAACCAAAAGGAATGTCAATTGTTAAATTGAAAATGTTATATTTGTAGGAATTCATGATCAATAAATGTTATTTTAATTTCATCAAAAAATGAAAAGACACAATTTTAGTAAACTTAAATATTTAAAAATTAAAACCACACAATATAACGATTTGACAATGAAATTCGAGAAGGAAAACATATGGTTTTATATTTTCCTCTTCTAACGTATAAGAGATTAAGGGTGTTATATATTGTTGAAGCTTACTTTTCTAATGTTTGATTATACTATACTGTGCAGTTAAAGCTCTCAGCGGGTCTAATGCGGTAGAGATACAAAAAATTGTAGCGATAAAATGATGAATAAGCGGGATATAGCGGATGAGTCTAAAATAGCATATAAAACTCGTATTTAATGGTTTTACAAATATGAAAATGATAAATAAATGGAAAATTAACATTCAACTTAATTATAATCAGTACATTCTTAATTTTAAATAAATGCACAAGCAAATATATGTAAATAATTGTAAATTTTTATTTAGCTTGACTAAATTTAGTAGAATATTACAGTGTTTTATATTCTGAAAAATATATGTTAGAAATTTATATTTAAAAACTAATTTTATATATTTTATAATGTATAATAGTCATTTTTAAATTCATTTCTTTTATAGAAGATATAACAGAAATAACAGAATATAGCTGAAAAAAGAGATATATCGAGAATATCGGAATATAGTGGGGCTTAAAGCTAAAATGCTATTTCAAAGACTATTTGAAAATAGCGTGAAATCCACTACATGATATGGCGGGGAATAGCGAGGCATAACTGCACGGATAGCACATACATAAAATCAATGGTTAATCATTTATTCAAATTATCAAAATTATGAAAATAAATAATACTACTCATTCTAAACTAGGGTATTTGATGTACATAACAATAAACATTGACAGATAAACTTCCCAGCAGGTTAATAAGACAATAAATATTATGTAACATATATATACCTTTCTTAGGAGATATATTTTTCATCTCTACAATTAAAATAAATAAAAGTTTGATGAATATGTTATATATTCTTCTTTATTAAAATTACATAGCTAAGTATGTTTTTAATTAGTTAATATTATTAAAAAAAAAATACATAAAGCAATTATATTTTACCATGAATTTATATTTCAATAAAGAGGAATTGTCAGCATAGTTTATTCAAATCACTCCACGATGCATAACATATATCTCAAATGAAATTCAGTTTTAAACTATTTTACATTTACAACTTTTCAACAAAATGAGGTTATTATCAAATTCTAGAATAATTGCAGTAAAATTAAAGAAAATTTTGGAACATACTTTAGCGTTAATTTATTATCTTACTTGTTAAAATATGAAAATTTTGGATTTAACTCAGCTTTGATCATTCTTTATTTTTCTTCCCCATTTGCATCAATCATCATAACAGTTAAATCTTTCGCTCCAAAGCCAAATAAATTTTAATTTCCAAATTGTTGAAAAATTGATGGGTAGGAATAAGAAAGGAAAAGTGATGAAGTTGCGTTATGAATGAAGTCACTGCCTTAAAAGCAAAAATTGGCATGGCTATGGCGCTACCAAACCGATAATTGTTATCCGTTGTTCAAGGTTAACAATATTATCTTTCAAACTTATGTATTTAAAATGAAGAATTGAAGACTTGTAGAACACATTACCCATTATTTTAGGTGTGTTGAAAGAAAATTTTAATTTTAGAAAAATTATAGAGCGAAAAATAAAAAATAAGAAGATAATACTCTAAAGGAATTTTTTGCTTCTTTAGGAAGAGAAAAATAAAAGAATATGAAATGAACATGCAATATTACTTTTTTTTAGTCAACCAATCAATCTCAATAAATGAGCATCGTAAAAACTTTCTCTCATTAATACAAAAAGCATGAGGTCAAGTAATGAAATTACTTTTGTAATCAAATCCCTTTTCTAGAAAAGAGAAATGAGAGAAACAGAAACAAAAACAAATGTACATTATTTTCCTCTTTTGCTTATAAATGTAAATTAATAGACTCCATTAAATATTAGGTTTTTTATTAATGAAGAATGCTAAAGGTCAAACATTTAAAAGACTTTCGTTTTTGTTTTAATTATCCAACATGCATATATGTTTGTATGTATGTAGATATGATACACTAACACATAAACACATAAAATATGCATACAAGATTAATTAAATAAAATGCTAGAATTTATTAAAATATGACTTTTTCTTAATAAGTAGATTGGATCTTGTATTAAATTGGATTTTATATGTGCATTAAGATCCAACCAGAAATATTTTTTTGAACCCATTCATGTCACTCGCTTCGCCAGATCCAGTAATGTTATGATTTGAATGAGTACAAAGTGGAGGTCCATAGCGTCAAGTGGGCATGGATTTACTTCTTAACTTACACAAAACCATTAACATAATATATCATTTTAAAAATATCACCATTAATATATCTATATCCAAATGCCACATATCATATTTTATTAATTATCACATCTTTAAGGATGTGAATATTCCTTAATCCCTTCAGCTTACCTAATCTCAATTATTGACACCGATCGGTTAATATCATTAACCTTTTTTAAGAAGATATACCAAAACATGGTAATTACACTATGATGTTATACCTCGTAGGCATATAAGAAGGATCGTTAAGTGTCCTATTACTTCTAATGCAAATCCTTAAGTTCGGTCTTTTTTCTTATTGTTGTTGCTCTCATAAATGATTATGCTTCTCTTTCGATATGAAGGGTTTATGTTGACCATGTCACATGTAAAGGAACATAAAAATATTACCATGGTTTGCGTCCTGAGATTGTTGTGAGATAAGACAAAGTCTTTGCATTATACATAATTTCTTATGGCATGTTTGCATATGTGGCTCATCTACTTATCATTAAATCAAAGGCTCGACTCGACGATGAAGTAGATTTCTTTCAAATGTCATGAAGTGGATTTGATATGCATGCATTACCATTTTTTACTGTTATGAACGAGATTTCTTTCAAATGTACACTAATAATCACAAAATAAATTTCCTTCCCAATTATTCTACAATTTTAAAATATTACTTACCCTTTAGTAACTTATTTAAATTATGAGTTTTGATCATTATAAAATATCATAATTTTACCATTCATTTTTACCTCATCTAGGTTCAAAGTATATATAAAACTTTAGTGAAGCTGTTCCGAAAAATGTTTGTCAAATTCTATTTGAATCAAAGAAAATGTTGAGTAGGCATCTCATAATTAAATTTGATCAAAACAACTCACTTAAATGTGTATTTCATATTTTTATTTCAAATGTTTTCTATCATCGTGTGGAGCCTATATATTTGTTGTAGAAGTTTGTATACAAGGCATGCCTACAAATCTCATTGGTCAGGTGCGTGTTAGGTACATAAACCACGCATTCGCTCGGTTACATACCTACCCCTACAAGCTGATACAATATTATCGTTGACGTTGCACGTGTATGGCTGTTACGGTAACGGTAAATATATCATTACCATACCATAATCAGACAATCGGTTAATATTTTCGAGCAACATCGGTATACCAGTATAATCGATATGATAACGGTAAATTTACCATTTTCTACGGTAAAACATCGATAATATATTCTCAAAACCAACGGCAACGGTAACTTACCAGTCAATTTACAATACATGGATGTTCGTACAATATGTTGTATTATGGTAATTAAAAGCAAGAAAATGATTAAATTAAAAAGCAATTCAATTCACATGAAGATAAACGCGTTTTTTTTCATTGATATACTTTCTTAAATGACACGATGAAATGTATAATAAGACATTGTTACGTTGTGAATATATGCCAAATTGTTGATGGTTTAGATAAACGGTAATTTACCATTACCAATATAACGGTTACAAGTTTATCGATATACTAATCTTCACTATACCGGTCAATCAGTAACGATAAATGATAACAGTATTTGCTAAACGGTAACGGTAGCCATCATCGTAATAGCCTGATGGAAGTGTGGTGTCAAAGTAAATATTGAGGTAAAAATTCAGCAAAGGCCATTTTTACCGAATTAACTTTTTGATAGGCTTAAGTAGAATTTGCTAAAGGCTAATTCTATTCATACACCCATAATTTCTTAATACACACCGTGAAATGAAATGAAATAGTATATACCAAAAATTTCTTTTCATACACCATGTCATTTTCAAAATTACCCTTTTATATTTTAATCATCTTCCCTCTTTGACCTTAAAACTAAATTACATAAACCTGAGGATTCATTTCAATAAATTGACCTAAAATTCAAAAGAAAACTTTAAATTTTAACCCTAATAATATAAACTATTTGATTGCTTTATTTTTAAAATTAGCTCCACTTTTAAATGATTGAACACATCGAATTAGAGTGTTTTATTGTAAAAATTGCCTAAATTGACATTTTAGGTTTTATTAACTTCATAAAATTCTACAGATTTAATCATATATTATAGATTTTAAAGTTTTAATCATATGCATTATGAGGAAGGGTTGAAAATGCATTTAAGTATAAGGGTAATATAGTCATGATTTTTCTTATTAAAACAGTTGTGTATATTTTGAAATTATTGATGTATTTGTTTAGCACTGCACTAACGTTTTCGTCTTCTTCGCGAGTCACCAAACCGCAAACTCTTCCTTCCGAAATCGCAAGCGTGAACTATTACAACAAACAAAATCTGGAACTGTTGAGGCCACAATTCAAACGTCAGATTTCAGATCTAAGGTTGAAAGATGAATATATTTAGATTAGCTGGCGACATGACTCATTTGATGAGCGTTCTCGTTCTCCTCCTCAAAATTCATACGATTAAATCATGTGCTGGTATGATTTTTCAATTGTTTTCTAATGCTAATTGTATTTGGCGTTAATTTTCTGGTTTTTGATAATTAGGGCAATGATTTCAAATGTCAGACATAATGTTTAACCATTAGTAAATAACTAGATCGATATTTTAGGGGCTTTCATAACTAACAGTTCAGTTATGTATAAGTTTGTTAAATGTAGGCTATTTGAAGTAAATTGGCAAGAGTGACATTTTTTTTGTTACTCGAACCAAGTCATTCAAAAATGGAAATGGTTGGATTGGAAACTGAGATGAACTTGAATTTGTTTAGAGTGATTTGGATTTACATCTAGTCATGTGATTCTTCATCCTAAATATTGATGAAGGTTAGATGGGTAGTAAGCTCTAACTCATTACTCGTTAGACGTAATATGCTGAGAAAATGCAGCTAGTAATATGCTAATCAGAGTATTTGGCGAACTTCATTTGGGGTTACTTCTTCGTATCTATGCAGTTCCGAAAACGATAAACTTTGACCGATATACTATAAATGTTATTTAGATTATTATGACAGAACAAAACGGCATTGGATGTTAAGCTAACAGTTAATATAACTCCGATTCAATGTCTTATATTGAATTATAATTCTAAAATGATCCCTTTTTCTTTTTGGGGATGTTCTATATAAAGATAATAATATCCATAAGGTTATGCTTATGCATATTTCAGACTATGTAGATATGAAAATTGATAGAGGAGTTTGAGAGTCGCAAGCACCTCCCTTTGGTTGGTGTGATTTGGCCGACTATTTACAGTTACAGTAGAGTTGGAGGAAATGAATTTGAAAAAAAAAAAAAAAAATGAAACACACACATCATAGAACAAAGCACAAAAGAGCAGAGGAAGAAGAAGAAAGGAAGTTTTTTTTTTTTTTTTTTTTTTGGTCTACCTACGCAAATTGGTTGGGCATAAATGTTGATTGGTGACGTTATTAGTGCAGTTTAGAGGGAACTAGATCAATCTCTAGTGAATTCTTAACTAAATTCATGTTTACTGAAATATGATTTGATTGATCTAAGGATGGAGTAGGACAGTTCAAGCAAGACGGGACATAGCGTAAAATAACATGGTATGCCATTTTAAAACCATTTACAGACTTGAGCTATGGCAATGGTTCTTTACGGAAACCATGCTTGAAAAAGTTTCCTGCAGCTTGTAAGTGCATTGTGCTGCCAAACCCCAACCAACCTCTGCCCCCCCCCCCCTTCCCCGCCCCAAAGGAAAAATAGTAATCCACCCTAACCATAAAAGGGAAAAAGTAACATCTGTGTATTGAACTGAAATTTGAATAACTATTAGCTTCTATGTATCTGGAAAAAATAAACCCTTTTTTTTTTTGTGGCTACCGAATGAACTAAGGGGAAAAAAGAAGCTAGTATGCTTGACTTTAATATCATTTATCATTTAATAAAGCATTGGGGCAAAAAAATAAACAGTACTAAGAACTAACTAATCTGAACTAAATTATTTAGTGATGTTTTTAATAAATATTACTTCCTTTTAGGATATTTAGTTGTATAATTGTTACAAATGTTACATTAACTCTATTTGTATAAATTTATAACTATATTAGCGAATATAATTTTATGTTAAAAAACTTGTTCGCTTGTTCCAAACTTTTAGCATTTAATCAAAATCACATTTCCCCAAAACCAGTACCTTGTTCCTGCACTGAGCTTCATAAATTAAAAAACAGAGACACAGCAACTTCCAACTGCCATTTTCTATTTTGTGAATATAACTTTTGAGTTTGACAAAGACCATCCCAAATTTTATCATGTTTGTATTATTGACAGAAAAAATAAAATAAAAAAAATGAAATAATATCCGATGACTTGAGAATCCACCCTTTTGTAATTTCGCTAACAGATGGATATTTTTAAATGTTGTTCTAGCATGCCAATATGCTATTACTTGATACACTGAAAGAACAAAATGCTTGGATTTGTATAAATATGTAAGTTATAACTTTGTCTTCTATTTCTTGATTTATATTTATATTACTATTTTATATATAATTTAGAGGAAAATAGGGAGAAGGACAAACTTAGCAAAAATTTTGGTGAAAAGTATGGAAAGTTTAGAATTTAGTGAGAAAGACAAATGTTATTATAAATGGAGAAATGATAGCGGCCCCCCTGAATTCCACTTTTAGTGTAAATGTGTCTTTCTCCCTAATTTTGAAACTTTTCATACTTTTCACCAAAATTTTTGCAAAGTTTGTCATTTAAAAGAAAATCCTCTATAATTTATTATGTCTGTTTTATGATATCAATCTCCCTCTCGCTGAGTTAAATCAGGTCACTGATCCATAGCTACATGTTTCTCCCTTTTTGTAATTTCGCCAACAGACGGATATTTTTAAATGTTGTTCTAGCATGCCAGTATGCTATTACTTGATACACTGAAAGAACAAAATGCTTGGATTTGTATAAATATGTAAGTTATAACTTTGTCGATCGTTCTATTTCTTGATTTATATTTATATTATTATTTTATGTATAATTTATTATGTCTGTTTTATGATATCAATCTCCCTTTCGCTGAGTTAAATCAGGTCACTAATCCCTAGCTACAATGTTTCACCCTTGTTTATTTTCTTGGCAGGCATTTCACTGAAGACCCAAGAGCTCTATGCACTAGTGTTTGCCACACGATACCTGGATATATTTACCGATTTTATCTCACTTTATAATACTGTCATGAAACTGATCTTCCTAGGCAGTTCTTTTTCAATTGTTTGGTATATTAGACAGCACAAGGTTGTTCGCAGATCATATGACAAGGATCATGACACCTTCCGTCATCTGTTTCTTATATTGCCTTGCCTACTATTAGCACTACTTATTAACGAGAAGTTCACCGTGAAGGAGGTAAGAAAATCAACTACTGCACTAACCCATACTGTTTGGTTCTATATGTATTTAATCCCATGATACTCATATAACTATCACACGTGTGTTCTCAAAACTCCAAATATTGTACGAGTTTGATTCATTGCAAGGTCTGTATGTGCTGATCTGTTGTTTGTCAGGATACAGATGTGATATGGTTAAAATTATGTAGAATGTGCATGGAATAAACTCTGTTTTTGCAATAGATTATCCTTCAACGTTTCCACTTTCTTTATCCAGTCTTGGTTTTTTGATGACAGATGATGCATTGTGGCTTCCTTGTAACAGGTACTGTGGACATTCTCTTTGTATTTGGAGGCCGTTGCAATACTTCCACAGCTGGTCTTGCTACAAAGAACGAAAAATATTGATAACTTGACCGGGCAATATGTTTTCTTACTTGGGTAAGCTGCATCCATTCAACTCTCTTTGATGGCATTGGCAAATGTTATTGCATTGTTAACCTCACAACTGTATTTTTATGGTTGATGTAACTGTTGGATAGGTTGATGTAACTGTCAGATTTAAACCAAGGCTTAAAATTCTGGTTCTCCATCTCGTTCCAATCATTTGAAAATTTAAAGTTTCCGGCTCCCTTTTCAGTAATTCTGTTTCTTTTTCGGTTCCGATTTTGAAGTGTTTTATAAAATTTCTTTTAATACAAATTCACTAAAAATAATAATGTTATATATATATATATATATATATATGTGTGTGTGTGTGTGTGTGTGTGTGTGTGTGTGTGTGCGCGCGCGCTCCCGTGTGCACACGCATGCTTGTGTGTGCATGCATGTGTGTGTGGATATGTTAGTAATATCATGAGTCCAACACATAAAAATCCCTAACTTAGTATTTCAAAACTGTACCAAGGAAACCCAACAACTGAGCAAATCCAATTAAAATAGGGGTGAGCAAATGGTTGATTCGGTTTGGAACCGATCAAAAATACTGAAACCAAAATAACCATTCAAGAAACATAAACCGAACCAAACCAAACCAATATTTTTTGAAACCAAAACCAACCAAACCGATATTATTTGGTTCGGTTTGGTTGGTTTGTTTGGTTTATCTTAAAAAGAAATAGATTTTCTAATCGTTGATATAACATAGGATTAAAACAAATAATTGAGTTCATATAATGCAAGTATTTTAGAAATCAAACTCTTCTTCTTAAAATGTCAATATGAAATTAAAGAAAAAAATAACATTGTTATGAAAATATTGTAGATAATAACATTGTTATTGCTATTTTTTTAACTTTTAAATTTGGTTTTATTGGTTGGTTTGGTTTTCAAATATTAAAACCAAAGACAACCAGTAAATCGAAGTAATATAAAAATAAAAATAAAAACCAACCAATTAACTTACAAAACCAAAACAAACCAACCAAATTTAACCGGTTTGGTTGGTTTAATTGGTTTTAACCAATAAATTCTCACCTCTAAATAAAAACAACACTGCTCGTCATTTCTCTGTTAGTCCTGAACCGTCATAGTCAACAATACCTCATTCGTGCTCATCCTTTTTTACAAAGTAAAACCCTAGTTCGAGATAAGCCACTGTTTTGGCTTTTTCTTCCTCAATTGTTGCTTCCTCTAATTATTTTTCGTGGCAGCTTCAGGTACTTTTTTACATTTCAATTTACCTGTTGAAATACTGTTCTTTCTTACTTATATCTCCTTTTCATTGCTGGAACTGGATATTTTATTGAATTCTGTTATGTTTCTTGGCGGAAGTGGAACGAGTTGGTCGGAATCCCGAAGTTTCAGTCGAACCTTGAACCATGATTCAAACCTATAGTTATATAATGCTGTATGATATAAACCTCACAATTGTTAATTTGAACTGTTAGCTAAAACTAACTGTATTTAATGGAAAATATAACATACAGTTTATCCAGATTGAATTATATACGATGATTTTGGTTTTGCAATTCTCTTTTATACCTAAATTTTACATTATCATACAGGGCAAATGGTGTGCTACAAAACAGGCGTTCTGATTTTGCAATTTTCTTTTATACTTCTACATGCTTTCTGATTTTTACCACATACTCTTGTTTTTTCCTCTTTCGACTAACTTATTTAAATATAAATTTATAATCTATATTGAGGTGCTACAAAACAGGGGTGCCGTGAAACCCTCCTCATATATATATATATATATATATGTGTGTGTGTGTGTGTGTGTGTGTGTGTGTGTGTATGTATGTATGTATGTATTTACGTATGTATATGTATATATATATAAATAAATAAATAAATATATATATATATATATATGTATATGTATGGAGTACGTGTGTGCGCACGCGCGCGGAAGTCTAATTAAACACAAAATTTTGACATGAATTAAGTGGCACAAATTTTCAACCATTGGATTGCCCCTGACTTCCACTCCTTAAGTAAAGACAGGTTGATCCAACAGTTTAGGATTTTATGTCCCTTGATTTGTGTCCAAATAGCCGCTCCCTACACACACACGACACTCTTGTTTTGCAGCAACTCTATTGTATCGTAAGTTACACTATCAAGTCTAACAATTGTTGATATTCAATCCACACAGAGGATCGTCTATGTAAAATTTGGGCATATTTCAATATTGTTGTATAATATGTTTAATGTTTAAATTTAACAGTTTAAATAAATGTTTAGAACAATGAATAATTGAATAATTTTTTTGAGAAGGCTATAAATGTCGAAGTGGGTCCAAATTTGACATAGATGATCCTCTATATATAGGGGTGAGCGTTTGGTTGGTTTGGTTTATCCGATTATAAAATTTGTCAAACCAAATTAAAACCAACAAAAATGAAAACCAAACCAATCGAATTAAGTTTGGTTGGTTTGGTTGGTTATCTGATTAAACCGAACTAAAAATGTTTTACATTTTGTGTTTAAAATATTCACTATAATTGAAATAAATTATAAGTATATGATTAGAGTATACTTATTTATGATTTTTATGTTTTCTAACATTAATTTTGACGCGTAGATAATGACTAAAATTTATTAAATAACTAAACTAACCTAAAATATTCATTATAATACCGATATTTTTGAAAATATAGTAAAAGTTCGGTTAATTTGGTTAAACCAATAACCGAACTTAATATTTTTTCGAACCAATTACAAACCGATTTAATTTTAAAACCGAACCAAACCGACCAAAAAAGATTGATTTGGTTGGTTTATTTGGTTTAACCGAATAATGCTCACCCCTATCTATATATGTGGATTGAACATCTACATATTCTGTTACATTCAGAATTGTGTAGCTCACGATACGATAAAGGTATTGCAAAACAGAGGTGTCGTATAGCGCTCATCTCTCTTTCTCTCTCTTTGTGCGCGCGCGCGCGCACACACACACACACATCTCTGTTGTAAAAATCCTTTTGGGCTCCTGCCTAGATCTCGCTTAGGCGCTAGGCTAGCCTTACCACCTAGATATGTACCTCGTCCATTTAGGCGAGACCAGCTGCATTATCTAAGCATATAAACATGTTTATAGACGTCAATTTAGATTGATGCATTTTATGAGCATCAAAATATGTTTCAAACAATTTTGTCTTCCTAATTACTTCCAAATCCATGATATTCCACCGTGGGTCAGTTAATATTAAACCAAGTATTTAAATTCTATCCAAAATGCATGAGTTTATAAAGATGCCTAGTCTCGATTAATTTCCGCCTAAGAGATTAATCCCTAGAACAAGCTTACCATCTAGCATCCACCTAGCGATTTTTACAGTCTTGATATGTATGTATGTATGTATGTATGTATGTATGTATGTATGTATGTATGTACACAGCGTGTGTGTTTGTTTATTGCTCATTTATTTGAAGGCATAAATAAGTAAATCAATATATCTGCATCTCTTGCATCTTTATATTTGATTTATAACCAAGGTAGTCTCATTTCAAACCTGAGCTGTAAAATAGGAGACAATGGGTAAATGGACTGATTGTGGTTGAATATTAGAATACTTTATTTCTTCAATAAACTAGAGTTATTTTCCGTGTTTGTCTTTTATGCAGTGCATACAGAGCACTCTATATCCTCAACTGGATCTATCGCTACTTTACTGAGCCACACTACGTACATTGGATAAGTGAGAACTACGATTCTTCAAATATCATAACATCGTACAAAACTAGAACAATTTTTTATTTTTGTGTAATAATAATTTAAGTTTCTTCTTATATTATTACAGCATGGATATCTGGAATGGTACAGACGCTGCTTTACGCTGATTTCTTTTATTACTACATAAACAGGTATGTAGCGAAATCCAGAACAATAAATATGAAAATGCACCGCATCCTATTTGTATACTGATACTTGTGTATTATGTGAAAAATTGTAGTGTGAAGAACAATGTGAAGCTGCAGTTACCTGCCTGACTTGCTCGGTTTTTGTTAAGGGCAGACATCAATGTTTCCCACACTTTTAAACATGCGGTTCTGATGAAATTTTATAGCATGATTTTTAGACTGGATGACGCTAGTTTGAAGAAAGGGAGGATCTTAGATCTGGAACTATATATATGTGGATGTAGCTTTTAGATGGTATAACGTGAACGTACTGTGTTACAGTGTAAGATTTTAATGTTGCTGCAGCATTAGATCATAACGATTGTATCAGTTTTTTAAAGAACTAAAGAATCATTACTAAACTAGAGCAAATTCGTACTGTACATGCATAGTTTATTTTTTTCCTTTATGGCTTTGGAACTTTATATCATCATCTTCTTCTTCTTCTTTTTTTTTTTTTTTTTTTTTTTTTTTTTTTTAATTATGGAAGAGTGAATATCATATCCTACTGGAGCCTACGTATTCCCAGTAGTCTCCTTAGAGCATGATTATCAGCTTCATAGCATCACAAATGCTGCAACCATGAAAAAGGTGATTGATTTTGCCTTTGCCACTGTATTTGATAGCTCCTTATTCCCTTAAGTAAGAGCCTCATCTCCTACTATATGCCAACACCTCTCGTGTTCCGGTCTTCTTCAATAGGAGTCAAACCATTGAACGCATATTAAATAGGAGCTCAAAATCATATGCTTCACTAAACGAATATTTAGGCAAGATTATATATATGCGAAAACGAAGCCTGGATTTTATTTTCTCCTGGGCTAAGTAAAAGAAAGAAAGAAGAGAGGAGCAATCTTGATTATTACACCGTTCTCATCAATTCAAAAAAGAATAAGGGTGTGTTCGCAGCACGCTGG
The DNA here is from genome assembly GCA_030737875.1 of Allium sativum. Classification (NCBI taxonomy): domain Eukaryota; kingdom Viridiplantae; phylum Streptophyta; class Magnoliopsida; order Asparagales; family Amaryllidaceae; genus Allium; species Allium sativum. The sequence goes on from JASFAX010000020.1 coordinate 2,367,311, forward strand.
GGATTTTGTTCGCGTCCGACGCGAATACCATTTTCCACGTTCAAATGAAACGATTGCTGAACATTGAAAATCAAGCCGTTGGTGTTCGACGCGTCGGACGCCAACGGCTTGATTTTCAATGTTCCTCCCACACACCTATAAAACCCTCTCACCTACACCTTCCTCTTCATCCACACTACACTCCTCCATTCCTCTTCTAAAATTTTCTTCTACATTATTAAATTTTTCATTTTTTAGTATGACCAATCGAAAGGTTGCACATCACTGATCGTTTACTGCAACTCAGATTATGCTGCAATGTTCGGTTGATGCATATGGTGCTTGTGGCATCAACAAAAAAGGTGTACATAAAGCAATTGCAGAAAAGTTCAACGATGCAATAAAAACCATTTCAGACATCGTACCGATTGACGAAACCAAGATCCGAAACAAATATGACAGTCTTCGACGGGATTGGATGAAATGTGATGCACTGATGAACAAGACTGGCGCGGGTTGGGATGCATACAAAGGAACGGTCTCTGGAAGCGATGAATGGTGGGAAGATCGTGTTAAGGTCTGTAAATTTATTTTGTTACCATTCCTTTGTAGACAGTTTCTTACAATTTATTTCTTACATTTAGGAATTTGGAACGAGTGTCTTGAAATAAGAAACGACCAATAGAAAACTTAGAGCTGATGCAACAATTATTTCGTGGGACGAATGCAACTGGTCAATCGTCGTACACTCCTGCTGCTAGTGTACAATCGTCGCAGACTGGCACGCCGCCATCAACACAAAGCACATTTGACAGGACATGGAATTTCGACGGGTTTTTTGGAACCATTGGAAGACACGCAAAATAATCATATTCCAAACTTGAATTCGCCATCAAATCCTCCACTGCAACAAACTTCAATGAATACACCAAATTGTGAAGCTCCAAGAATCCCTCCGTCAACCCAAATTCCAATGAATCCGCCCATTCAACCAACTGCACGTCAAAATTCAAGAAGAAAACGTGGTGAAAGTGACGATAAGATGGCTATGCTCATTGACCTAATGCACGAGAGACAGATGAAAAAAATCTCGGACGCACTCTGATAGTCCTAATACGGGTACTAGCGTGGAATCAACGGGAAGTTCTACAACTTATGCAAATACGGTAGCTCGTATGCAACGTCTTGGAGCAACGGGTGAGTTTGATGTTGCAGACGCACTATTATTTGTGTTGGACCCCAAAATAAATAATATGTTCACTGCTCTTCCGGATGAGATAGCGAAAAGCTGGTTGATTAGAGGGCTTGCAGACAAACGCCACGACCAAGAATACCAAACTTATCTGATAAATAGCAACAAGTAGGAAGTTCATGTCATCGTGTTATTGTATTTCTGTCGTATTTATGTTTGTATTTTCTTTTGTGTAATGAAATGTAGTCATTTTGTTCAACCGAAATTAGTATTTAATTAACTCAAAACAAACAAATTAACAATTAAAATACCACGCTCAAATACCCCGTTCGTAGCTAAAAACACATTTCCCCTTCGCTACAGTACCACGCTCAAATGTCACGCTCACGTTCGTTAAGAACGCACCCTAAACGCTTGTACTTATAGGCAGATGAAATGAAATTTATGACCTTGTAGAAGAATTGAAAATGGAAAAACATATCAATGCAATCATTGACGGCTAGAAAAACCACAATTTACTTTGTTTTTCATAGGGTAGTATTGAGAATGCACAGGGGTTAACAGTTTTATGAGCCTTGTTAAAATATAAAAAATTGAAATAGGATCTCCTATTTTGACCGTCAAGATATGTTGTTTCTATTTTATGTGTAACAGTAGATAAATGGATTCTAGAGTTTAAACTATATAGCTAGTAATTGTAGTAGGTTATTGGGCTGAATTATTCTTTTTGGACCACTCGGGCTGTAGCCCAGATAACAACATGCATAGCTCCGTCCCTGTATATATGCTGATACGTTACAGCTGAACAATTATTTAATGCATGTTGAAGTTAATAAATCTTGCTCATACGATACAACTAATTAAGAATTTAACACATATTCAACTAAAAGTTATTTAGGTGGTGAATGTGAATAGAACGCAGACGCTTTTTCAATATGTATCCATGTGTTGGACATCTATTAAGTGTTCGAGCTTTTTGAATATTAAGTTGAATGTTCAACGTTATTAAAACCGTTGGAGTTGCCATTTCTCTTTGTGTTGAACATTCAGTCTTATAGTTTGTTTGAATTGATTAAATTGTTTTCTGATTTTTATTTTTTAATTTAAAACCAGTTCATTTGACTTTTAAAAAATCAAAAAAATAACTTATGTAAGTTGATCCACACAAGTCCTTATATTTTGTTGTTGGAGATGCTCTTAGCAATATGTACCGTAATTCGTCTCCATCCTCTAATTATTAATACCATTTTTTTTTGGAAAATATATAAATATAATATAACAAAACGGAGAATCCAACCATTCTCCAATAGCTCACAAAAACAGTTTCTACAGGATGCAGAAATTGTGCACACACACGAAAAGTAGAAGCAGAACAATATACAACTAAATATAGTAGTCGGCCAAAAGCTAGGAAAATAACATAGCAGATGGGCAGGCGAAGCCTCAGCAGAATGACGACGCATACAAGGTCGACGCTGAAATCTCTGAAGCTCCACAGAAGACGCACGAAGAGCGAGAGCAACGGACGTGTCGTCCATGGAAGATCGTAGGCGTGGGATGGGAAGACCAACTTATCGCACTTGAAAATCCGATAGCTCCAGCTCCGCACGCTCCATCATATCCATAGTGTAAAGATCCATCATGGAAAAATAATAAAACTCCAGCTTGACCTAAATCACCAGCTCCACTTGGTCCAAAAAACTAGCTAGGTTGAAGCATCGAAAGCACCTTCCAGCTCCAAGCAGACTAGTTCCAAGAACTTATAATCCAAAACCTGCAGCGCTAGCAAACGACATAAGAACGATTGGAGGGGGCAGTGTGAAAAAGTGACAGTAGCAACAATAAAACCAAAGCACAAATCAACCAATGCCTGACCTAGGAGTGGCCGCTACCGAGGAAACATTGAAGGTAACAGCTATGTTCCTAGACCGGGAGCCAAAGACGCCCCGGAAAGGCCCACCTCAAAATGCAAGGAACGCATCGTTCCTTACTTTCCGAATAATGGTAAGAGGATCCATAGCCACCTCGTTAAATACTGCCTTGTTCCGCGAGTACCAAATATGTCAGCAGACAAGAGAAGGGATCAGACGAAGCAGGATCGAGCGAAAATATTTGCCTGAGATGCCAGACCACCAGAATCTCAGAAAACCTTTAGACGAGGTGGCATTACCTTGGCAACCCATCAGATTTCCGAAATAATTCCAGACAGACTTGGCACAAGACCCAGAGAACAACAAATGAAAAGAGGATTCCGAGCATCCAGTACTACAACACCAACAACGGGACACCAAGGGGATGTCGATTCTCTAAAGATTCTCATCTATTGATAACCCGTCATGCAAGGTTTTCAACATAAACAGAGAGACCTTCGGGGGAATTCAGACATTCCAAACGAAAGAGAAAAGATGAAGAATTGGACCTGGTGTCCTCACCGAGTTCCAAGCCGCCATAAGCGAGAAGAGACTACCGTCCCAAAGGGTACCACCACCATGTGCATCCGTTAAGGCCTTCACAGATTTCATCCGTTTCCACGTCTCGCTAGCATAGAACGGAATACCGGAGTAATTTGTACTGGAAAGCCTGCGGTACTTAGCGTGGAGGAACGTCGCCTAAGGGAGTCGTTCGCTCCAAACCTCACCCAAAACTTACAGGCAAAGGCCAAACAAATGTCCATAGGATTACGAAGGCCAAGGCCTTCCTCACTTTTGGAACGACAAATGGAGTTCCAAGAAATCCAGTTATGGCGAGAAGCATAATTATTGGTACCATACAACTCAATTTGATGCATTTGGGAAAGCGGTAAAATTATGATCCAATTTTTGCTCACGCCTTTATACATCTAGAAGTTTTGATTTTGATTTTGATTTTTTTTTTTTTTTAGGAATATTTGGAAGTTTCTTTAGGTCTTTAAACATTCAGAATTTAGGCAATACATATGATCTCAGTTCTAAATGTATGCAACTTAATTCACTGAAAAGTCAAAATTTTGATGCTCAAAATCCAAGAAATCGTGATCATCAAAACTAAGTCATATATATATATATATATATAAGTTTGCAATACATACAACCTTGGTACCATGATTTAGATTGATATTTGTCTTGGTAATATCAATACATTTAGAACTTTTAATCTTTAAAAAACTTAGTTAGTCATTTTGAAGCCATACCAGACAACTACACATGTAATCCCTTGGTACCTCTAACGGTGATGAGCATTCCAACATGGATGAGTATTTTAATATCCATCATATAAAAACATTATGTATGGCGTTCACAAATATTGATATTGTACTCTCGATATATCTTAGTCAGGAACATTTAGAAATAAGCATTTCTTTCATACAAATCAGATCTCGTATACAAAAGATATGACGTATATTCATTTGATGATTAAATAAGCAATGTCAATAACTTGACTATCGTTAGCATTTAACTAATTACCTTTTAAATTTTACTCCATCTTCATCCCCCAATGTACGTGACATATCAAGCGTGTACCTAACTCCGCCAATGAACCACGTCACGAAGCCTCCCCATGACCAAGACCTCGTCTCAACGCTCGATCCTACCACGCAAAATGCATTCAAATCACCGCTACATACTTCAACCTATCCTTTGAAGTTCGTGATTTGCTCCACTGGGCCGGGGATGCCAAACCTTATCTTAACATACGTCAATCGAAGAAAAGTCCAATGTTGTAACACCCTACACTTTTCTAAGTTTGGTTTTCGATAAAAATTGAAACTCAAATCCATCCAAGCATAGAGAGTATAAATCTAGTACCTGCAAATAACGAGCGTGAGCATAATTATAGTATAATAAAACTAACTAACAGGGGAAACAAGATAGAATAACAAGTATCGACTTGGAAACTACCTTAAAAGGGAGTCATCACATAAATACCGAGCATAAGAGAACAAGAACATAAAACCAAACTTAAGTACTTGTAAAGGCCTGTCTTCCCCTAGATTAACATGAGAGTTGTATAAGGTGGGGGTAAAAACAACAAGCCTTGATGAGAAATGTAAAACAATGTCCATAATACAAAAATGTATCCCCTTTGGTTTCACCTAGAATCATATGTCTAACGAGGCAAGTAATTCTGACCTAACCTTGTAAAGGTTTACAGATGACAATAAGTTACCATACCCAAGTCAGAACTTCCTAAAGATATCGTTATCGTAATACCGAGATAGTACCTTTTAAGCATAAATATGAATCCTTTAAACCATGGCTTAAACAAATACCGAACCTAAGAGGCGGACTCTCCAACTACTCAATACCTGTAACGAAAAGGAATTTCGCTCGATCCGAATCAGTCGCTAAACCGATCTAGACCGTTTGAAACGCCTGATTGTTTTGAGAACACGACGAAATAGAACGCGGACGGAAGAACATTTCATTGTATATTACAACAATTCATCAGAATACAAGAATATACAGAGTATAAACAAATAAACATTACACATTCGATAAATATCAGAGATTACAATACATTACATAGCAGCGGAAAATAATACAATACACAACTGAAAGAGATATACGGATACAAAGCTTTCCGGATATCGTTCCAGCTGTAAACCAGGATCCTGTGAATATAAATCTGCAAAACCAAAACTACTAGCTGCCCGTGCCAAAATAAGGGCACCCAGAGTTTAGGTTAAAACAATAAACTCCAGGTCAGTCATGGGACTGGTGTGAGAACTAAAACAGTTATTTAAAACTTTATTTTAAATCAGATATATCAAGGGACCACGCCGTATAACACGGAACGGGTTTCCTCCCAAGAATACCAGTGCATATAGCAACACAGCGCAATGCTTTTTGAAAAAATGAAGCTATTATAAGACCTAGGTCCTATCACACAATGCAACGCAAGCCGGGGGATAGGGTTTTCCCTTATAATAGCCAAACATGCTTATTACGTTTAAAACAAATCATTTGATACTATTATAAGTGTATAGTGTCAAAACAATTTCAAATCATAAGTACCAATCATAGACGGCATGGGTACCATATATCATGTTGCCATACTAGTTCTACAATTAAAACCGCAAAATCACGTATTTGGAAATTGGATTTCCGTCATGAACCAAGGCAAAAGATAGTCCTTACCGAATTCGAGACTGCCTAGCCCGAGTCTTAGGATCAGAGCTCGAGTGACCCTTGGATCGTCAGGGCCGGTCCACCGATGTGGATTAAAATGCCTGAACAATGCGTTTCTCCGCCCTTTGGGGCGTAAGTGAGCCAACGAATGACTCCATCAGACCCGGATCGTCCGATCTAACCGAGGCGCCTCGCAACAGCAACAACCACATAAGTCAAACTCGTCAGGGCGTGTAAAACCACTGACGCCACTTCTAGCTAGGAAGAAACGCATGTCCCCCCCGAGGTCCTCTCCCGTTTCTGGTTCATACCGGGGTGTGAGGCTCGCGATTTCACGCTATACACAAAGCTATGCCACCCAGGCGGTGCTTTGATCATCACCACAAGACTTTTCTTTTCAACAGAAGCCCTGATCACTGCATCTTAGCATGCCACACAGGCAATTCACACCATGCAACTGATGACTATCAATCACACAGAATAAATTCCAATGTCAGATACACTGTCCATTTGCAAGTCCGTTCTGGGTCTGAACGAAACCGGAGGCACTATATACCTCGCAACCCCATCGATCACCACGTACGTCTGGACGATCACCACTCATTATCCATATTTCGGGATGCCTCCCAATCAGGACCTCGGTTACCATCCAAACGAGGTCAAGATCTCCGGTCTTCGACCACCGTCTTCATTTTCGATTTCTTATCGTCGATTCAGTTATTCAAAATGGGATAAACCCGGTCTTTCTGAGCAACTCGCGTATATAATAAACAAGTGTTATACAAACACAACATACACCTCATTCCAATTCATCAGTCACTAACCGTAAATTAACAAGATAATAATTCCCCAAATATTAACCCCGAAGGCCGAAACCAACATCAGATCAATATCCAGAAAACCATTCTGTTTAGCTAACCGACAGTTAGTTTCTAAATTTCACATTCATAGGGAAAGGTTCCCATTAATTTTATCAAAGATAAATTCCTTGAATTTATTCTTTAATCTTCTTTTGAATTTGGATTCAACTAGTCGGGATTAACGAACCTTACCGAAGTAATCATTTGTTTTAATTTCCCAATCCCAACCTATTCATCCCATGAAGTAAAACTGGTAATACTTCATATCTAACACCACAGTGTTATCGGTAAATTTAATTACCCTTTTCACGTTCAAATCTAATTAAAGATTTAACTACCGCCTGGAGTAAAATTGGTGATACTCCATTTTCGATCTTTTCAATCTAATTAAAGATTCATTAAAACTCCACTTAGTTTTAATCTTTGACAGGGTTAAAGAATCAGTGTCATTTAAAACACGGTTCACGATAAACCCCAAAATCACATCACAATTCAATCAGTCCCTAATCGTGAATTAGCAAGTGAGCAATTCCCTAAATATTAACCCCGAAGGCCGAAACCAACATCAGATCAATACCCAAGAAACCGTTCAACTTAACTAATCTCCAGTTAGTTTCTGATTTTCTTAACTCATTTGGGTCTAAGAACAGTATTATTGAAGATACCATTCACGACAACCCAAAATCACATTCTATTAATTATCGGGTTAAAGAACGAGTGTTATTTAAAACACCATTCACGATAAACCCAAGAATCAATTCGAATTCAATTCTAATTAAATATTATTTAATTGGTATACTTCATTAAATCTAAATAAAAGATTTAATCTTTTTCTCAACTGGGTTCAAGAACAGGGTTAATAAAGACACCATTCACGACAAACCCAAATCACATTTGATATTAAATACAAGGCTCTGAATAGAAAATATATCGGCTTATATTCAATATCAAATTCTACGACCAACAAATATCGTATTGGAAATAACGATATAAATATATCTTTCAAATTCCCATAACAATATCTGTATCATCACGAAATCCAACATCGAAATATTCCGAAGACAATTTCGATTCAAATCCATTCCAATATAATTATTGGAAATTCTGGTTATTTTCAAAACCATTTCAAATCCAATTTATTTATTTAGAAATAAATAGAATTATAATTCTAGTTTAAAACTAGCTCATTTCGATAAAAATCTATTTTTATCTTTTCAAATATGGAGTTTTTCATCCCAAATATTCACAAATCATTTCTTATGATTTTACACAAATTATTACTATTTTTAATAATTTTATCAAGGCCCGTACAGTCGATTTCCATCAATGGTCATCGAACTGCACTTACAACGACCTTTTCCAAATTTGATTTGGACATAATTCCAAATCCAACGGTTAGATTTCTAATTTCTAATATTCGTTAGAAAGCTCTTTTCGATACGAACCCAACGGTTCTGGTTTCAGGAGAATCCGACGGTCGGATCTCCCGTAATATCCGTTCGAAATCAATGGTCGAAATTCGCGAACTGCCGCGGCGCGGCGCGTTCTATTCAGGCCATTATATATATATATATATATATATATATATAATATATAATATATACTTCGACGATTTCCTTTTAAAATGTATTTAATAAATCGTTTTAAATTCGTTTTCAAAACAATTTCAACTTCTTTTTCAAATTCAAGTCAAAATTGAATTTTCCCTTACTAATTCGTTTTAAATTCATTTCGAATTGATTTTAATTCAAATCGATTTTGAATTCAATTTCAGTTCATTTTCAATTCAATTTCAATTCGAATTCATTTCTATTCAATTTCAATTCGAATTCATTTCTATTCAATTTCAATCCGAATTCATTTATATTCAATTTCAATTCGAATTCATTTCTATTCAATTTCAATTCGAATTCATTTATATTCAATTTCAATTCGAATTCATTTCTATTCAATTTGAATTTGAATTTCATTTTTATTCAATTTAATTCGAATTTCATTTATATTCAATTTAATTCGAATTTCATTTCTATTCAATTTAATTCGAATTTCATTTCTATTCAATTTTATTCGAATTCCAATTCTTTTTAAAATATCAGATTTTGAAATCACTTTCGATATTCATTATAAAATGAATAAAATCGATATAAATATCGTTCACGTCAAAATGGCGTAAATCTAATCAACACAGCTTCATATATTTCCATTTCAAATATTCGATTTCAAATATTTCTTTTTCAAATATTTCTTTTTCAAATATTTCTTTTTCAAAACTGGAATGAGGCCCAATCAATTACCATATAATGTTAATTGTATGGATTTTCCACAACACATGTATACAATAACAACGATGAATAATCAACCATCATCCAAAGTGCATTCTACACTGTATAAGCATCAAATATAAATATTTAACGCTTATAACAGTCTGTCAATCAATCGATCGACATACGGGATTAGTGTACGTCAAATATCATCTCAATACCCAAGTGGGGTTTCAAACAATCAAACACAAATTTTATTTGTGTAGTTGGGCGATGTGTAAAATTAATCGTCCCAATCAATATCAGTCAAATGTGTGTATATAAACAAATCGTCCGATCTGTTTATTTTTATTTCATTTTACATACACGTTAAAAATTCTATTCTTAACTATAAAATATTTTCAACTATATAAATATTTTATTTTCATTTCACATCACATCACACAATCAACTACACAGCAAAATCAAACAAGCATACAAGTCGTCCATGGTCTGTGGACGACGGGTGTCGGGTGCTACTAAACACCGTATGCATCCTAGTATATATTTCAGGTAGAAAATAAAATTCAAAGTGAGAAGTTCTCACCGAATAGCTAAATCAAACGCATCGACTCTTCTTCGTAGAAATCTTCGCCGTTCTCGCCTCTTGTCACTTTCTTTGCCCGTATTCTCTACATATGTAAAAATCACATTTTTACTTCGCTATTCAATATATAAAAATCGAATTCTTACTTTGCTATTCAATATATAAAAATCAAATTTTTACTTTGCTATTCAATATATAAAAATCGAATTTTTACCTTGCTATTCAATATATAAAAATCGAATTTTTACTTTGCTATTCAATATATAAAAATCGAATTTTTACTTTGCTATTCAATATATAAAAATCGAAATTTTACCTTGCTATTCAATATATAAAAATCGTATTTTTACCTTGCTATTCAATATATAAAAATCGAATTTTTACTTTGCTATTCAATATATAAAAATCGAATTTTTACTTTGCTATTCAATATATAAAAATCGAATTTTTACTTTGCTATTCAATATATAAAAATCGAATTTTTACTTTGCTATTCAATATATAAAAATCGAATTTTTACCTTGTTATTCAATATATAAAAATCGAATTTTTACTTTGCTATTCAATATATAAAAATCGAATTTTTACCTTGCTATTCAATATATAAAAATCGAATTTTTACTTTGCTATTCAATATATTAAAATCGAATTTTTACTTTGCTATTCAATATATAAAAATCGAATTTTTACTTTCCTATTCAATATATAAAAATCGAATTTTTACCTTGCTATTCAATATATAAAAATCGAATTTTTACTTTGCTATTCAATATATAAAAATCGAATTTTTACTTTGCTAATTTTTACTTCGCTATTCAATATATAAAAATCATATTTTTATCTTGCTATTCAATATATAAAAATCGAATTTTTACTTTCTCTATAATATAAAAATTATATTTTTATACTTTCTATATTATAAAAATTATATTTTTATAATGCTACACATACAATAAAAACGTGTTTTCATTATGCTATTCATATGAAAAATCATACTTTTATTTCAAAACCACATTTATAAAAATCCAATTTTTAACACGATGTTATAGGTATAAAAATCCAATACTTATTATGCTTCTATATACATAAAAATCATATTTTTTTATTTTTCTGAAACCATGTTATTCATGTTTCAAATCGAGGCAAGTTAATCGAAGGAAGCATGTACAAAATCATTGCAACTCACCTCGACTTTGAACTCCACCTGCGCGCACTAGACGGAGGCGTCGGACTTGCATCGGAGGTCGCCACCACTGGCCGGAGGAGCAGTCGGCTCGATCAACGCTGGCAGTTGAGGGTTGACGCAGCGGTGAGGCTGCGGTTTTGGACAGCGAGGGCTTCGTTGTTGCTCGGGGCGGGCGCTGCAGCGATTTGACAGAGGAGGAGGGTTGAGGGAGTTCGACACTGGTGGCAGTTGGTCGAAGGAGGGCGCAGGGGAGGTGCGGAGGTCGGGCGGTGGGCTAGGGTTTGGCCGTGGCGCGGGTTTTGGACAGAGGGGAGGGAAATCGAGGAGGGGAGAGAATGCGAGAGGGAGAGGTGACGGGGGGCGATCTAGTGGGGAGGAAGCGGCGCCGCCGTCGCTACGGCGGTGGAGGAACCTCAATCGTTCGTTCGTTTTTTTTTTCTAATCGTGTTTTCCACGATGAAAGGGGGGGGGGGGTTGACTAAAGGGGAAAGGAAAAGGAGGGGGGAGGGGGTATTACAAAATTATTTAATTTCTTTATTATATTCAAAAAGGTAACTTTTTAATTCGAACACCGAATCAAGCCCAACAAGTGTCGTCCCTAGCGTAATACCCCCATTCCGAACACAATGTGATATGTTTCATAAGCCAATCCGGCTGTTACGATAGGTTTTCATCAAAATTAAAATATAAATCTATATATATTCAATTTGAACGTACATTTCAAATTACCGGGGCCACACACTAACTCGAAAAATTCCAGAAAAATATTTTCTAGCTTCGTATTGACGATACGGTCCTAACAAAACTAGTTTCATCGAATTCTGAGACCGTTCGAAAAATGGCCACTTTCCAGTCGATTAAAATCAACCGAAACTGGTCAAACGCGTTTTCCTTTGCCACGCTCGCATATTGATTCAAAAAATTATGAAATTTGAAACCTAGCAATAACTAGACATCACGGATCCAACAAAAGTGGTTTCGTCGAAATCCGAGGTCGTTTGCAAAATGGCTATTTTTAAGGGTCTGAATTTCATAGCGACTATTCAGAATTTTCAACTGGACGTATCTTTTGATTCCCGCTATGAAATTTTGATTTCTCGGATTCGTTGGAAAGATATTCTCGATTAGATTCAAATATTTTTGGTTTCGCTAAAATCCGGTTTATTCTGAATCCTGTACATCCATTTGAAGTTTGAAATCGAATTATCGAACTACCGCGCCATTTTCAATTCCTTTTATAATTATAAATAAATATTTATATTCTAACGACGATCTATATAATATATACGTTCGAATTCTGTTCAAAATAAATTTCTCGTCGTTATTATTTAAAATAATTCATTTTAAATAATCAAAATTCGCTAAAACTGCCAAAATAAAAAATTTAAATTGGCTCGGATTTCCGGATTATTACAATACCCTATAAAGGAAGGGGCTATTCTATATAGCCACTTATGGCCTTAATCATAATATAAGATAAGCGCGGATCCCTACGACCACTCAAGGCCCAAGGCGGATCCATTGATCACTTAATATCTTATTAGGTGGTTTACTACATGCTAATATAAATTAGAGGACACTAGCTACTAAGTCCTACTAATATTAGGCTTTCATTGGTCACACATACTCCCAAACCCCGCATAAGGCGAGAGATAGTAAGCATCCACTTATGACCTACATGATAGGTAGACAAATAACGTCATTTATGACTTTCCCCGATGGACCCCTGTGTTACTATCTAGCCGACCTTATTAGATAATCCCCTAGTCATTTAATACCTTTCGCAGGATAAACAGACCTATTGTACCTCTGTAGTAGTCATTTATTACCTTATACACGGTCGGAATCCAACCATATTCACTTACTACCTAGAGGAAGCGAACCATCGCGGAGATTACCAATCTCACACCCAATTAGCCTTTCTAATAATTCTCTAAGTAGGCTACACTAATAATTAATACCTTTAACTGTTTATCATGCGAAATGAATGCTGCCTCGTTGTTCAAGGAAATTAAATTAGAGTTCACTCACATGAACTACTCATCCTTCAGCTCATCTGCTACTTTGTTGTAGTTTCTTTCAGATCCAATAGCCTGCAGTATGATACAATTGTACTTTTAACTGTTTTGCTTAGAAAAACAATACTATCAAGCTTGGTAATTTATTTTTGTATAACCTGCATGTTTCGCTGAAATTAGAGCAGCATGCTGTGGATTAGGAAACTTCAACGCTAAAATTGCTTGCCTTCCAATTTCAACCTTGTGCTCAGATCAATCTAATCATGTTTTCTGAAATTTATTTCATCATAATGAAAAAATTGCGAACTTTCTTACAATTGCCTTCTTAGAAGGAATGTATATGTATGTGTATCCCATCAATTTGAAGGCATTAAGTAAACTTTCATATGTAGATTAGAGAGTGTAACCGTCTAAGCATATTAATTTTTGTATATTAAAAGAAAATCAATAAAAATATATTTCACAACTTATATTGCATAATGACTCCAAAAAGTTTTTTACACACATTAATGCATTCAACACTACATTACATTCAACAGTACCCTCTATCTTCCATGTTGTCGCCGCCTCAGCAGTTCACGCCCATGCTTGCACCGCCTATGATGTGGGGCCCACCTCCCCTAAACTGGCGGCCACCTCAGCTTAGGGAACAGTGGTGTTTTGTATTGAAATATGGTAAATATTTTTATACTGTATAATTTTACCCCTATGTTGGTTGGTTTACAAATAAAATATAGTTTAATTGAATTTTTGTTTTATTAGTTATTTTCATCTTCTCTTAAAGTATGCTATAATTTTTTAAATAAAATCTATTTTAAAATATGTTTTAACAAGTAATTTTATATTTCATATTGAACGCCTTAACGGTCAGTTTTACCATCGTTGTATGGTAATATTAGTAGTCAAATAATGCAAGAACAAGTGAACTTGACATTTTGTTTTTGTAAACCGCTCCCATCCAAAAGCGCATAAAAATATGAGAAATTATCCAGCAGGAAAGGACGAATTACGTCTCCTCCAAGTAAACTTGCTCGTGAAGCATTTGTCTCTGATTATGTTGAATCTGAATTGATAAATGGTTAATTTACTTGAATCCTCTTGTTTTAGTCAGCTCTATTTTAGTAACATAAAACTCATGTAATTGTGCATCTAGTATCGGTTGACAATTCGTATATGCATCTCTCCCATTATTATTGTGCATGTGTTGTAAGTGAAAAGACTTTGGCGGTGCTGCGATGGTGTAGGTGATAAATTTATTGTAATCTTCATTTGAATGATAGTTGGAAAGTTTGAGCGATAGTCGAAATGAGATAATGGTGGATGTTGTAAATCAATAGAAAGCGTAGTACAAGATGTTGATGAAACTCATTGCCAAATTTAAGGAGATAAGAAAACAAATTTATCAGTTAATCCTGCACTGATTCTAATCAAATTAATAGATTTTTTTTTTAATTACTTGAACTAAAACATGGATTTACGTGTTGTAGATTGAAATGTAGATTCCCAAATGTATATTGTCTTAAATCAGAATCCATACAGGTAGCATCTGAACTAAAAGCAATTCAAGCAAAAGTGGAAAAGATAACAAAAAAACTTCAATCCAACATTGATGCTAAAGAGGAAAACACAACGAAGATGACACTGAAGAATACTCCTATAGAAACACTAACCATTTCAGGGAAAAGAGAGGAGAAAGGTAACATAATCAATCTGCTGCTACAGCCAGAGCCATGCATAGTGCCCATCGTCCACAACAGCAAACCAAGCTCCACCGAGTTAGCTAAAGAAGTATTTGAAGACAAAAGAATTGCTAATCACTTTGCCAGAGCAATTTGGGTTGATGCACCTTGCCTCATCGACATAAAGAAGGTCGACAGCTTGGCACAAAAAAGACCCTCCACGTTGTTTTGGGGGATCAAGACTTTGAACGAAGACGCAGAAGAAGTAAGAGTGTTGCTGGTTCTTGATGACATAAAGAAGAAGCTCCCACTTGGAAATCTGTTCATCAAAGTAGACAGCATCCAAACTAAAAGTAAAATATATGTAAGCACAGGGAAGAAGGGAGGTTGGTACTCTGATGATGAAAAGGTTGAAGGTCCGAAGAAGATGAGTGTGGAGGAAGCTTGGAAGGTGATCAATGCAGAAGGGAAAGCAAATAACTTGGAATATGAACGGATTGGAAAGGAGATGCTGGAGAAAATGGAGAGGTGGGGATCAATGGTTGTGGCATTGAGGACTGTGTTATTGAGAAATATGGAGAGACGGTACTGGAAGATGATGGTGGAGAACCAGTTTTGGAGAATTCCATGCGATGAAGAGGAAGTTTTGTCAGCATTGATGGGTTTGTGTTATGACATGACTCCGCCTGAGTCTAGACTTTATCATACAAGGTTTGGTGGCAAACAAAAGATTTGCACCCTTTTTTGGTGAACTATTTGTTTGTTGGTTTTGTCTCCTGTCCTTGCTTTTCTCCGGAGTGTAATTCATTCATGACATTATGTTGTTGGAAAATGATATTAAGTCTTTGCTTCCTTCTCAACAAAAAAGATTCATCTTTAATCATTTGTTGAAGAAACGTCTCTTCTTAAGCATTTGTTGAAGAAACGTGTGACCATTGAACGTCAATTCAGCGGATGCCTCACTAAATTATAGATTTATACATGAATTTTACGAAAATGTAATCAATTATAGAACATACATTCTCTTACAATGAAATAGATACACATATTCCATTTTGTAATATGTAACCTTCTTCAGGAGATGCTCTAACATTTGACATTTTAGCAATTTGTTCCATGCTTCTTCACAAGATTGGCATAAATTACAAGATTTTTCCCTGATGCATATATAAAAAAAATCCTTAAATTATCAAGTTTAAAATTTTGACAATAAGTTGAAAATCATTAAATAATTATATTATTATTTTTGTCATAATAAGGCTTTAACGTTGTGACCTTATTTACATTTTAAATGGTTGCAAATTTTTGTTTTCCGTGGAATATGAAACTCTTTAAAGTCTTGGCGCCATTACAGTAGAACGAGTCTATTCTATGAATAATTGGAATGGACCTTTAAGTTTGGATGTATAATTGTTCGGGGGATGATTTTATTCTTAATTTGTTGGGAGGATCATACGAAATAATATTTTAATTTTTATTAGTTATATATAGAGGTTTTTTGAGAAGTTAGCGACTGAACCAAAAAGTTGCGTTTTTAAGCCAATTATTAATAAAAATATAACATGTTGGTCTAGCAAAGTATGCTCTATTTTTAGAGCTTTTTTGTCATAGGTGGGCGGATGACAAGGCATGTTTGTACATCAATCCTACTGAAAAGAAAAATTGTTGCCCGGCCTTATACGTTTAGAGGATTGTTAACTCCAAATTTGGTTAAAAGAAGTTACAATTTTAATTTATTGGACAAATTTTCAAAAGTTACTACTTTTTCAATCTAATGGCACAAATAGGCTGAGTTGGTCAAAATTAACTTATATTTGCAAATAGTTTTGAAACCAGCTTATTTGTGCCATTAATTTGAAAAGGTAGCCACTTTGAAAAATTTATCCTACTTTATTTTAAAATTGTTATGGATGCAAAATAAATTAACCTTCCCTTAAGACAATAAATACAAATTCCAATAATAACGTTATAATCCCAACATTTTTTCATCAGTATACACTGCAAACCTCCAGGTTCTCCTCTTCTTCACCAAAAAAGTCGCTTTCAAAAAAGAAAAAACCGATTGAACCAACCTTTCGAAAATTTGCGTCATTACATTGGGATCTGACTGTTTTCTCTTCGTCATCTTCAATCGAGCAATGGTGGAGGAATTAGGGTTAGGTATGCGATTTAATTTGATTTTTAAAGCAGGGCAATTTTTCGTCGATCGTTTTTTGAAGTATCAAAAAGTTATGTTTACCAGCCCGTGATACGTAGGGAATGATAGTTTGATCTTTTTCTTTAATATATCCAACCTCCCTTAACAAATAATAAATAAGGAGTTCCCTTAAAATTCTCGCTCTCTTAACCAAAATTGGAGTTCCATTAAAAGTCTCATACTTTTATGGATTAACATAACCTATGTTTTTTTATAAACTCACAGTCTAAAATCCCATTAGAAGAAGAAATAACAAGGAAGAGAAGTTATGTCATGAACATGCCACTGCCTAGAAAACGTATACGATGCAACAAAGGTGCAATCGTTTGTTGTTGTTCAATAACAATTAAGAATCAAACTCATTTTTGATTCTTCATTTCATTGCAGTGCAGTTAAACCCATAAGCGTTGGAATAAATGTGGATGTTGTCATATCAATATCCAAAATCATTTTCAAATATAAGATATATATCTGTAGAATTAGACAAAGATTAGATATTTATTGGATGTTTATTAACCACTTTACAACAAAAATAATCTAAACAAATGAAATAAAAATTGATTTATCATAAATTTAAATCTGTACAAAAAATAATAAATACGATAAGGAAAATATTTTTAAGCAATAAATATTAATTTTTTTATCTAGTACATATAATCGTTTTTTTAATAAGCACGAAATAATAATTACGATCTTGACGAAATTGGACGGATAAATTTTAGATATGGATATGGTCATATCCATATTCGTATCTGTTTTTTGGATAATGAATCATTTTTCATATTTTGAGTATAAATATGAATACAGATGAAATTCGATTTTTGGGTACTCATTTATGGTCATTGTGTCAAGTGCGCCATCAAAGTTCAACATATACATGTCTGTCCATGTGCACGTACGCAAGCTCTTGCGAGCTTGTCGAGTAATCCATGTCAAAGTAGTTAGTATAAGTATCTGGTGCATATACCTATCGATATTATATATTTTATCATGGTAATATAAGTAAAATCTTGGACAAACATAGAAATTGTTATAAGCAATATTTTACTATTTTATAATGTAATATTTATGTTAAGTTCTCAAATATTTGGATAAATAATTCCAAATCACTATCAAACACCGATTGCATATTATCTGTTTATCGAGATATTCTATTCAATATAAATCATATATAGGATAATAAAAGCTAATATTTTTTTCAAAAAACAATATAAAATCCCACAAGTAACTTCTAGTCGAAAACTTTTTTTCGTTAATGACGACTGGGTTTCATCCCATTTCTTTTTCGTTTTTTCCGCTCTCCCTCTAACTTTCGCTTATTGCTTTCAGGCTTCTTCAACTCCCTTCCCATTTCTTCTTGTCAAACTCCGTCCATAACCCAGTTTTCGTCATTGCGAAGAATCGATTTCGAACCAATTTTTCAGATCTCAACCAAAACCTGCTCTTTCTCACTCATCTTGTTTCGCTTTTATGTGATCTACCGCTTGTACTAACTTTTCGCCACTTCCTTAACCTTATCTCTATTTCTACATGCGGTGTGCCTCCACTGCCATACTTCTGACTTGATCCTGGGGGTTGCTAGCGGCGTCTCGTGACCCCCGTCCTCTACTGCTTCTTAGGTCACTGGATCTGCAGTTTGCTCCCTCAAAAAGGACGACTATGGCACTCGTCATTAGTTCGGATCAAAGCTTCTTCAACGAGCTGTTGAGTTCGACCTGCGGTTTCTGGTGAGCTGTTTTTACGATAGTTACGGTTCGGTTGGGTGGTTGTATGTATTTGCTGGTTTTCCCATTTTTATGTGGTGTATGTGTGTGCTTAGACTTGTGTAGAGAAGCTTTAGGTGTTGTGTCTATATCTGGATTTACTGGTATATTGTTTTGGTGATTCATGTGGGCGAGCATTTCTGGTTTTCATTATTTTGGTTGACGTTTTGCCTTGGTGGAGTAGTCCGCGTTTTGTCTGGGCTTCAACTTGTTAGTTGTTCTTGTTTTGAGCGCCTCCTGAACGCGGTATTTCTCCTTTTCATCCCACATTACGGGCCTAATGTTCACTTCAGACCATGATTTTGATTATATCAACTTCTGTTACCATGATTTATCGGCGTATAGCCAAATGCTTGAGACATTTTCATACGCGCTGGATGTCCTGAATCTTCTTCAAGAATAATGGCAAACACATACTCCTATGGTCAATTTTTATACCATTTTATTCAAGACCCAATGTTTAGATGGGCCTTACTCTATGATTATAGAGGGTGAAAGGCGTAGTCTTCTTGATCAGTCAAAAGGACGAGGCCCTCTTGTCTTAGTCTTAACTCTAGTAGCATGGCATGACAGGTTTCGTTTTCAAAGTATAGATCAATAGGCGAGCAGTGGGAGGAGTGGACAACTGCAACTTAGCCCAGAAGAAGCTAAATCCTATCAAATAGATGGAAAGTAGCACCAAGTCCTCAGAAGGCATTAGACATGCTTAACACAAGTACTATGAAGGTTGAAGATTGACTAGCTTTCCCTAAAGTAGAAGCTAGCAAAGCAAGCTCCGCACTTGGCTACCCAGCGTTTACCGTGGGCACGATAACTGGTACACCAGAGGTGCGTTCTTCTCGGTCCTCTTGTACTAGGGAAAGTTCCTCTCAACGCTCTAATGCCCGCACTAGATATGAACCGAACTGTCTCACGACGTTCTGAACCCAGTGCCGACCTAGTCATAATAGATCTTCTATGCTAACATAGCATAAGGTATTTCTTTGGGGCAGGAGTTTGGGGAATCATAATATATATCTAGCATGAAGTGGCAGGTAATTCTAGAAGTGAAGGAACTAATATACTGGTCGCTCGCGCTCATCTTCGTTCGTATGTCTGTTACTAGCTAACTAGTAGCGGGAGTTTTGGTAGAACAACCCGGAATTAACTAGTTTTGTTTCAATAATCCTGCATAATATCGAATGTTAGCAGTTCCGGTACGTAGACCAAATGATACAATGCGAGCAAAAGTTCCTAGATTCATGGAGATATAGAACATCATATAAGTTATCATGCTTGCACATTCATCATTTGAGTCTCCAACAATTATTCCAATAATTACATATTTGATTTGGCCGATGGACGAATTGCAAGCATACGTGTAACACCCCGTATTTTCTGTGAATATTAAAATTAACAAATCTAAGAACACTTAATTTTTAGAAGAAGAATTGAGGGAAACGGGTTGCGCCATTGCGTTCATCTCGGAATTCTACTTGCGATAGAGTCCGAGTTTGCGTGAATCGGACTCCGTATAAAGAAGTTATGGAGGTTAGAAGATTTCAAGTTTAAGTAGAAAATAAATATAAATAATAATTAAAATCAAAAACCAGTTCAAAATTCAAAATTCTGACAGAACAGGCTAAGCGGGAAAATTCCCGCTCAGGGTGTCAACCCCCCAGGGGAAGTCGACATAGGTGTCGACCCCCTATAGGGGAGTCGACATAGGTGTCGACCCCTCCTGTAGGGAGTCAACCCCTTTGAGATCTGCTTCCTGTGACGAATTTCTGTAGCTCTGGGCTGATGTGGCCTTCTCTGATTGGCTAATGACTGATTTCTGAGGTATTAGGGCATATGTGACATGCTATGGTTGGATGGATGACACACCTCTTTGGTTTTATGGCTCTGATTTCTCCTAGACTAATCTAAAGGCTAGAATTGAACCTAGACTTCTATATAATCACCCCAAACCTCAACCCTAGAACTCATTCTATGAAGCCGTCATGCTGTTCGTTTACAAACTGGCCTAGCCTCCATTCATCTACCCCAAACTAGAGAACCAATTTCAAACTAGGAATCAATTATAAGAACTAGAGAATCAAACGTCTACATCAAAGGATAGCTTTTCAAATTCAGAAATCATATCCCAGAAATTAAGATCCGTCCTTTTCTATAAGTACAGTTATTGTTTAGATGCGAACACCTAATAAGAAATCATGACAGTAATAACTGGATCTAGAACTATGACTAATTCTATTCGTGCCTATCCTTTTGTCAATTCTGAATTGCCTACGCCTATGAGACTATTGTGATTGATGTAATGACACCTATCGTGCCTATGAGACTATTGTGATTGACATAATGAAACCTAACATGCCTATGAGATTGTTGGATTGACAAAATGGAACCTATCATGCCTATGGAATTGTTGTGATTGATTTATCATGTTGTACATCCTATGCCTATGAGACTATTGGACTTACACAATTGAACCTACCATGTTGTATATGCAAATTACATGATAAGTTATGTTCATACATGCTTACATGTTTAGATCCAAGCTTGTACCCATGTTTAAGATCTATATAAGTTCATGCTTATACAATTAGATCTGTGCTAGTTCGCATGTTAATTGGATATAATTTAAATGTAAGATCACGTTCATGTGCTTAATTAAGTTTATGTCGTTATATCCCAAATTTATACTACGCATGTTGATCTATATTATTTAAGCCTGTTGGAATGTTACATGTCCCTTTCTTTTCCATTTTATCTATAAGTTAGGCTAATTTGCGAGCCTAACGTTCTATGTGAATTATGCGAACGAATAACGGGGGAGACGTTGGGGAATAATATTAAACTACATGCTACTGGCATAGATTGGCTCATAATCATGTAAATAATTAGTAGCATGAAATGGTAGAATTTGTATACCTAGAATTATGGACATAATGTAGAGGGTAAATGGGGCGTGACTTGAATTGACAACACTTGTAGATAATTTTCATATGAACATAAATTGTAAATATGTAAATTAAATTAAAAATGAATATGCCTAACCCGAGGTTAGATTGAGTTACGGTGTAAGACTGCCCGGAACCGCCCGGCACATCCAACAACCGTAACAATATAGATTTAATGTGAGAGGTTAGCGCATTAAGCCCAAAAACCCGAGGTTAGATTGAGTTGCGGTGTAAGACTGCCCGGAACCGCCTGGCACATCCATCAACCGCAACAATATAGATCTAATGTGAGAGGTTGGTGCTTTAATGAATGAATTAAAGCTGAGAAACAGACATGCTAAGAATGGTAGGGTTAAGTTAACACAACAGGGCAACACTTAACCAATGTAACATGACAAGTGGTAGGGTTAAGTAACACAAGAGAGCAACACTTAACCAACTAAGTAACACAAGAGAGCAACACTTAACCAATATAACATGATGTGTGATAGGGTTAAGTAACACAAGAGGGCAACACTTAACCAATGTAACATGACAAGTGGTAGGGTTAAGTAACACAAGAGGGCAACACTTAACCAATGTAACATGACCAGTGGTAGGGTTAAGTTAACACTTAACCAACGAACGAGTGGGGTTAAGTTAATGGGAAATACTTAACTAATATAATATGATGAATGAATAGGATTAAGTTAATAGAAAACACTTAACCAATTACAACATAATGAATGAGAAGGGTTAAGTTAATAAGAAACACTTAACCAACATGACAAGGCGTGTGGATGAGTTAAGTTAACTTGAATGGATGGATAACACTTAGCCAATTAGGGGGGTATACGAATAGACCCTAGAAAACCCTAATAACGGGGACCCATTTCAGTAGTAACCCGCATAGATGTATCACGGTACCCTGAAACTAGCAGGGTGGGGCACGATTACTGGGATGATTATAAGCGATCAAAGTAGTGGTAAAGGGTGCAGCAGTGTTGTAACACTCCACATCCGTTAGTGTCACTCACAAAGGGAATGCACTAAGTTCTGTGGAGCATTTTGGGTAAAAGATGCAGATAAATTACAAGACAGACAGAAATTAAACAGCGGAAAATAAAACTTTGCTTTTATTGATAAAATGATTTGTACAACGATTTCT
This sequence comes from Allium sativum, assembly GCA_030737875.1. Taxonomy (NCBI): domain Eukaryota; kingdom Viridiplantae; phylum Streptophyta; class Magnoliopsida; order Asparagales; family Amaryllidaceae; genus Allium; species Allium sativum. The sequence goes on from JASFAX010000020.1 coordinate 2,390,229, forward strand.
TTACAATATCAGAGTATCATCTGTCTTACAAGATAAAGAAGCATAAAACAATGTTTATATTCCCCAATGTAGCAAGAGCCAGCCATAGCATCTGAAAAGAGAATCCAAGTAAAACTTCGACAAATCTTCAAGCTGGGAAAGAGTGACAGTCCAACTTAACCTGAGCTATACTATTCCCTTCTTTACTACCTTGGGGGGGGGGAACGGAAGAAAAGAAGACGAAAGAAAAACAGAGTCAGACATAAAACCTGAGTAAGTTCAGTAACTTCTAGCATGTGAACATGGAAAACAAAACGACATGAATTAACTGAATACAAGATTACACCATGACGATAGGGTCAGCAAGATTAGACAAGATAATCACAAGATATGCTAAGCTAAGATAAACTGGATATGCTCTAATACTTTCGCCGCTTCGCTATTTCCTTGTTATACTGGTTTCTATATCTCTGCACCACCTAACTAGTGTCCCAACTAGTAACGATAACGTGATCCCAATCACTGTATTTTCCATTGCCTTCAGGCATACATTTATTATTTATTACCTAGATCTAATCTAGGGTTTTCTATCAAGTGCTTTCTAGATTCAACTAGAGTTTACGCTATCTGCTGAACGCTTCTCGGATTCAGGGTTTATGCCACCTAGTCCAACTAGGGATTATGCTACCTGTCGAACGATGCCCCCAAGTCTAGAGACACTACCTAGAGTGGTATATGTTTCTATACTTCCCCACGCATGTATCGCGAATCGTTATCGCTTGTCTAGATGCACATGTCCTGTAATGTGCGGCCCGAGTCCTGTGGCAGGGCAAATCAAGAAACACAGAACTCGGTCGGGAGCTTTCAGATATCTGCCGATGCAGATGCTAAGGTCTGTTTTTATTCCAGTGGCTATGGTCCCACCCGACCCCTCCCTCAACTAATGAAAGGCACACCTTGAAAAATGAGAACTATACGCAGGCCCCCGATGCGCCACTATCCTATGGCCATCCTCACCCATAACTAGATAGCAAGTATATGGTCTTTTGGAGTTCTCCGCCTTTCCGCTTCACGTATCTCGACTGACTCAAGATGGATGGTAGACGATGAGTTGCTATCACAGGGCTACCGTTTTCTCGTCGAATCGCGCCGGTCCATCCTAGTCTTTAGGTTGCCATGTATTGCAACCAAGGCATACGCATGGTTCTTCTACGCAGACCTTAACCTCTATGAGCCCAAGAGGATCATCTGCAGCCTCACAGAGGGATACCAAGAGTACCCTCACGTCCCCTCGAAGCCTCGGGCTTCGTAACCCAATTCGTTGGAGCCTTCGTTTTAATCCGACGGACGTTCGCTCCTTCCCGTGTCATACTAAGAATTACTACTTAGTTCTGTTAACTAAGGTTTACCACTTAGTTTCCAGGATCGTTGTTTTCTTAACTAAGGTTTACTACTTTGCTCCTTTTAACTAAGGTTTACTACTTAGTTCTCTTTCCCGTCAATTTGGATTGGTTAAGTGTCATTAGTCAATTCAAGCTAACTTAACCCTCTTCATTTATCCTGTTAAACTGGTTAAGTGTTATCAGTAATTCATGTTGACTTAACCCTATCACAAACCAAGTTATATTGGTTAAGTATTTCTTATTACTTAACCCTACCCATTCATCCTGTATTGGTTAAGTGTTCCTTTTTAACTTAACCTTGCCCGTCTATTTTAACTAACGTGTTATTTGTGGTTAAGTATTATCCCTTCATGTTTTAGACTTAGCCTTATTCCTTTATCACAATCTGACGGTTAAGTGTTTAACTTTACTTAACCCTACGGTCTAGTCCAGCTAACATATCAAATTGGCTAAGTGTATTAAACTTTACTTAACCCCAACCTCTAGTCTAGTTAACATGTTAATTTGGCTAAGTGTATTAACTTTACTTAACCCCACCTTCTAGTCTAGTTAACATGTTAATTTGGCTAAGTGCTTTCTTAGTTACTTAACCCCTACAAATCTTGTCTTGTTACCACATTAAGTTTGTTAAGTGTCCCTATGGACTTAACCCTCCCATTCTAGCTTAACTTGTTAAGTTGGTTAAGTGTTCCTATGGACTTAAACCTCCCCTTTCTAGCTTAACAGTGTTAAGTGTCAGTATGAACCTAACCCCCACCCATCGATTTGGTTACCATGTTGAATTGGTTAAGTGTCTTAGTTAGCTTAACCCTACCATTCTTGTTCTAGCTTTAATTAAATAGATTAAAGCCATGACAACTCACATTAGATAGATATTGTTGCGATTACTGGATGTGCCAGTTGGTTCCGGGCAGGTTTACATCGCAACTCAGTCTAACCTCGGGTTAGGCATATTCGGGTTTTCTAATTTCAAAGGGTTTGATTAATTTTCAATCAAGTTTTGAAAGTAACCATCCCGTCCGTCGGATTAGTTAGGGATAGCCAGGGAGAGCAGGAAACTTGTATTTTCCAAACTCAAGCCTAGACACTATCCTCTCTGTCACCCTAAAACTTTCTGGTGTGTTATTAAAAGAGATGTCGTTAATAAACTTTAATTTGTCTAAATTTGCATTTTCTCATTTAGGACAAATTCTATAAGTAAATTATTCCTAATTTACTTATTTTCTAATTACTCTTTTAATGTAAATTGTCAACATTTATCCTTATGGCCCATTTTCCCCTCTATATCATATTTATGCTTTTTGGTATGTAAACTATACCAAATCAAGTGTCACTAACCATGATTTTTGCCAAACATGACAATTACTTGCAATAATGGCCAATTTCAAACTTATGCCAATATACCTATCAGCTAATCCAATTCTGATTTAACACTCTAATTACAAGTCATGTCAAACTAGACTTATTATTCTAGTTCATAATTCATGTAAATGCTAGATTTACAAGTCAATACTAGATTCAAATTACACATCCTATGCTTCATGTCAAATTTATCCAATTTGCATTTCTATGAACACGCCATAATACATGTTCCCAATTTATGCCAATTTCCAAGTTTATAACTACGTTTTTAGTAAATTTCATATTTTGCCCAAATCGTATTCCCACCGTTCGTATAATCGTGATTCAATCTAGATTATAGATAAATCTAGATTCGTAGAAAATTGGGAATGAACCAAAGATGCTATGAAAAAGATAGACATAATAACTAGCATAGAATGATAATTTACTAATTACAGACCTAACGAATTTCACTGAAATTGATCTAAAACATCGAAGGCCTATAGGTCTGAAAATCTTATGACATAAAAAGGGTTGAATAATGACGTAGGTTCAAGAACATGGGTAGACCTAACTTAATAGGTAAACTCCCAAGGTCTAAAACCAAAGAAAACCAAGAATAGACAGAATAGAGACGTAGGTTCAAGAACATGGGTATACCTAACTTAATAGGTAAATTCCCAAGGTCTAAAACCAAAGAAAACCAAGAATAGACAGAATAGAAAATCAGGTTTAGACCCAATTTCACAGTCACAAAACTTAAGCAACACTTTCCTAGTCATGAATCATAGGTGTTTAGTCATAGTTGTCCTTGTTATGTCATAGGCAATAGTTTATGTTTCCTAATCAAAGGCATAGGCTTGTGTTCGCAGTCAAAGGAAATAATTCTCATAGTCACAGTCACAGTCATAGGCAATGTTCATAGTCATAGGCAATGTTCATAGTCATAGGCAATAGTTTATAGTCATAGGCAATGTTCATAGTCATAGGCTATGTTCATAGTCATAGGCAATGTTCATAGTCATAGGCAAGGCCTAATTGGTCATCGAATCATAATAGTTCTTAATTTGGTCCAAAGATATAGGCACAGATTCGAATAGAAAGATTTGGCATATTCTTTTATTCCTTTAATTTCATGTCACGAACAGAGAGAAACGTTCAAATCTAAGAAGTAACAGACTTACAGAGATTATATTAGATTCGTACAAAAACAGTCGTTTGAATCTTCACTTGAATCCTAGCTTGACTTGAATCTCCTCTTGAAAGTCTTGAGCAGCATTTCCTCGTCTTGATTTATTTTATATATTATTTATTTATACATTTTCTCAGAGGCAGCATAAGGATAGAAAAGAATTGTGAATAGAGAAGGAGACTAAGGCTGTTTATATAGGGTTAGGCGGATGAACCTAGGCAGAAAATGTGACCAAATACATCAGAACGAACCAGGTTCAGAAAACTTGAAAAAGCGGGGGGGGGGGGGGGGTCGACCCCCAGGTCGACTACCCAGTCGACCTGGGTGCCTTGGGTGGGAAAAATCCCGCCCAGCCCAATCTGGGTCCGATTTTTGAAATTTGAACTCGTTTCTGAACTGTTTCTGCCTGTTTGAATTTTAAACTGAATTCTGAAACTTCCGGAGGTCATATCTCTCTCATACGGAGTCCGATTAACGCAAACTCGGACTCTATCTCATGCAGAATTCCGAGACGAACGCAATGGCGCAGCCCGTTTCCCTTGATTTTGATTTTAAATTTTAATTCTGCCTTGATTTGTGAATCTTAGTGTTACAGAATTATTGGGTGTTACATTCTCCCCCACTTAAAAGGATTTCGTCCCCGAAATCTTCAAGTTAGGAAGAATGTGTCCTACCATCCAATCACCCATCTACTCAACTATTCAATCACAGGCATTCATTGTCCTCAAAAGATTTCTAATGCTTTCATGTTTATATGCATAGTGTGTGTATATGTCTTTATCTAATGCAAAATCAGGCGGTCTACTGATTCAGTTGACCTCCTTAATGCGAATCATGTCAATGCCATGCGTCCAATCATGTATGCAAGCATCCCTTAGTTATGTAAATACTACATGTGTGCATAGCCATTCATCCATATGATAACATATCAAGTTCAACTTACAAACAAATACATATCTGTAAATGAAATATGAAAGCGTCCGAACTGATCTAGTGCCTAATACGTATGTATATGCATTCACGAGCAACCATTAACAACCACTTGCAACCATCAACCATAACATGTTTCAAGTACATGTTTACATCCATTGGCTTTTACCTAAGGATCAAAGATATGACCTAGAGGATATACTTTGGAAAGAGAGAAACAATTATGCATAAAGCTCCTACCAAAGAAATCAAGGATGCACCCTTAAGGAAAAGGGTATGATGCTAGTATCTAGCATTCTTGAGCTTTACTCCACTGTATCTTAACTAATTTAACTTCACGATTGTGAAGTTTCTGACCTCCATTTCCAAAATAAACAGATGTCAATCATGGCACCAAGTATACATACCAAGATGGTTTGAGGTCTCTCCTCTTAGCTTATCTATCATGCCATAACTATGAGGGTCAAAAGGTCACTATGTACTTTTTAGAGTGTCTGTCACAACTATTCATCTCTCACGCAAACCATCCTAGTCGATCTCGACATCCCTCAAGTACAAGCCCCAAAGGCCTAAACCAATATCAGACAAGTGCCCAAGGAATGTCTCCTCCGAATTGAGACGATCTACGCGAGACGATATAAGTAAACTCGATAGCTATTCTCAAATCCCTACTAACCAAAAATAAACTGGTCGAACCCCCAATTGGATTTGAGACTCTAGTGGGATCTTTCTACTATACAAGTACTATGGTGCAGAGACTCAACTATGGAAGTGGATATGAACAAATGCGAAGCGCTAAAACCAAAGGAAAGAGTACGAATAGCAAAACTAGACTCTTTCAACAGAACTTTACTACCTTTCTCCTAGGTATGCTTGGTGGCGAAAGTATGTACTTGCCCTTCTGAAAATCTTGTTCCTCGTTCCTGCCCTCGTCCTTAATTATATGCCCTATCATACCCTAGTAAAGATACTTCCTCTTGTCTTAGGTTTTATAATTTCTTCCTCCTTCGTGAGCTAAATCTACATCTATGAATTCTTCATCCCAGGGTTGTGCTCCCTAGCCAAACTCCTCATCCCCTTCCGTGTGTAGTCATGTTGACAAATCTCTTGAAAGCTGCCTCCATCGTACAGAAAACCTTATAAGTTTTGAAAGAAAACTGCCCGTAGGTGAAACAACTACGGTTATGGATGAAAGCCAAGCAAGACTTCGCCCATCGATGAGGTTACCTCCCAGAAAGCCAGGAGCCCCAGAGACTCAAGAAAGAAGGAGACAAGAATTCAAACAGAGGAAGAGAAGATAGTGCGTATGGCTTAGGGGAATATGCCTTTAAAACAAATCTTTTCTCTTGAAAATGGTTCTTTTAAAACCGTTTTGAAAATAATTTTTCAAATCTTTTATCTGATCTGGTAACCTTCAGCTCTGATACCACGTGTAACACTCCACATCCGTTAATGTCACTCACAAAGGGAATGCACTAAGTTATGTGGAGCATTTTGGGTAAAAGATGCAGATAAATTACAAGACAGACAGAAATTAAACAGCGAAAAATAAAACTTTGCTTTTATTGATAAAATGATTTGTACAACGATTTCTTTACAATATCAGAGTATCATATGTCTTACAAGATAAAGAAGCATAAAACAATGTTTATATTCCCTAATGTAGCAAGAGCCAGCCATAGCATCTGAAAAGAGAATCCAAGTAAAACTTCGACAAATCTTCAAGCTGGGAAAGAGTGACAGTCCAACTTAACCTGAGCTATACTATTCCCTTCTTTACTACCTGGGGGGGGGGGGAATGGAAGAAAAGAAGACGAAAGAAAAACAGAGTCAGACATAAAGCCTGAGTAAGTTCAGTAACTTCTAGCATGTGAACATGGAAAACAAAACGACATGAATTAACTGAATACAAGATTACACCATGATGATAGGGTCAGCAAGATTAGACAAGATAATCACAAGGTATGCTAAGCTAAGATAAACTGGATATGCTCTAATACTTTCGCCGCTTCGCTATTTCCTTGTTATACTGGTTTCTATATCTCTGCACCACCTAACAAGTGTCCCAACTAGTAACGATAACGTGATCCCAATCCCTGTATTTTCCATTGCCTTCAGGCATACATTTATTATTTATTACCTAGATCTAATCTAGGGTTTTCTATCAAGTGCTTTCTAGATTAAACTAGAGTTTACGCTATCTGCTGAACGCTTCTCGGATTCAGGGTTTATGCCACCTAGTCCAACTAGGGATTATGCTACCTGTCGAACGATGCCCCCAAGTCTAGGACACACTACCTAGAGTGGTATATGTTCCTATACTTCCCCACGCATGTATCGCGAATCGTTATTGCTTGTCTAGATGCACATGTCCTGTAATGTGCGGCCCGAGTCCTGTGGCAGGGCAAATCAAGAAACACGGAACTCGGTCGGGAGCTTTCAGATATCTGCCGATGCAGATGCTAAGGTCTATTTTTATTCCAGTGGCTATGGTCCCACCCGACCCCTCCCTCAACTAATGAAAGGCACACCTTGAAAAATGAGAACTATACGCAGGCCCCCGATGCCCCCACTATCCTATGGCCATCCTCACCCATAACTAGATAGCAAGTATATGGTCTTTTGGAGTTCTCTGCCTTTCCGCTTCACGTATCTCGACTGACTCAAGATGGATGGTAGACGACGAGTTGCTATCACAGGGCTGCCGTTTTCTCGCCGAATCACGCCGGTCCATCCTAGTCTTTAGGTTTCCATGCCCAGGAGGATCATCTGCAGCCTCACAGAGGGATACCAAGAGTACCCTCACGTCCCCTCGAAGCCTCGGGCTTCGTAACCCAATTCGTTGGAGCCTTCGTTTTAATCCGACGGACGTTCGCTCCTTCCCGTGTCATACTAAGAATTACTACTTAGTTCTGTTAACTAAGGTTTACCACTTAGTTTCCAGGATCATTGTTTTCTTAACTAAGGTTTACTACTTAGCTCCTTTTAACTAAGGTTTACTACTTAGTTCTCTTTCCCGTCAATTTGGATTGGTTAAGTGTCATTAGTCAATTCAAGCTAACTTAACCCTCTTCATTTATCCTGTTAAACCGGTTAAGTGTTATCAGTAATTCATGTTGACTTAACCCTATCACAAACCAAGTTATATTGGTTAAGTATTTCTTATTACTTAACCCTACCCATTCATCCTGTATTGGTTAAGTGTTCCTTTTTAACTTAACATTGCCCGTCTGTTTTAACTAACGTGTTATTTGTGGTTAAGTATTATCCCTTCATGTTTTAGACTTAGCCTTATTCCTTTATCACAATCTGATGGTTAAGTGTTTAACTTTACTTAACCCTACGGTCTAGTCCAGCTAACATATCAAATTTGCTAAGTGTATTAAACTTTACTTAACCCCAACCTCTAGTCTAGTTAACATGTTAATTTGGCTAAGTGTATTAACTTTACTTAACCCCAACTTCTAGTCTAGTTAACATGTTAATTTGGCTAAGTGCTTTCTTAGTTACTTAACCCCTACAAATCTTGTCTTGTTACCACGTTAAGTTGGTTAAGTGTCCCTATGGACTTAACCCTCCCATTCTAGCTTAACTGTGTTAAGTTGGTTAAGTGTTCCTATGGACTTAACCCTCCCCTTTCTAGCTTAACAGTGTTAAGTGTCAGTATGAACCTAATCCCACCCATCGATTTGGTTACCATGTTGAACTGGTTAAGTGTCTTAGTTAGCTTAACCCTACCATTCTTGTTCTATCTTTAATTAAATAGATTAAAGCCACGACCACTCACATTAGACAGATATTGTTGCGATTACTGGATGTGCCGGTTGGTTCCGGGCAGGTTTACATCGCAACTCAGTCTAACCTCGGGTTAGGCATATTCGGGTTTTCTAAGTTCAAAGGGTTTGATTAATTTTCAATCGGGTTTTGAAAGTAACCATCTCGTCCATCGGATCAGTTAGGGATAGCCAGGGAGAGCAGGAAACTTGTATTTTCCAAACTCAAGCCTAGACACTATCCTCTCTGTCACCCTAGAACATTCTGGTGTGTTATTAAAAGGGATGTCGTTAATAAACCTTTAATTTGTCTAAATTTGCATTTTCTCATTTAGGACAAATTCTATAAGTAAATTATTCCTAATTTACTTATTTCCTAATTACTCTTTTAATGTAAATTGTCAACATTTATCCTTATGGCCCATTTTCCCCTCTATATCATATTTATGCTTTTTGGTATGTAAACTATACCAAATCAAATGTCACTAACCACGATTTTTGCCAAACATGACAATTACTTGCAATAATGGCCAATTTCAAACTTATGCCAATATACCTATCAGCTAATCTAATTCTGATTTAACACTCTAATTACAAGTCATGTCAAACTAGACTTATTATTCTAGTTCATAATTCATGTAAATGCTAGATTTACAAGTCAATACTAGATTCAAATTACACATCCTATACTTCATGTCAAATTTATCCAATTTGCATTTCTATGAACACGCCATAATACATGTTCCCAATTTATGCCAATTTTCAAGTTTATAACTACGTTTTTAGTAAATTTCATATTTTGCCCAAATCGTATTCCCACCGTTCGTATAATCGTGATTCAGTCTAGATTACAGATAAAACTAGATTCGTAGAAAATAGGGAATGAACCAAAGATGCTATGAAAAAGATAGACATAATAACTGGCATAGAATGATAATTTACTAATTACAGACCTAACGAATTTCACTGAAATTGATCTAAAACATCGAAGGCCTATAGGTCTGAAAATCTTATGACATAAAAAGGGTTGAATAATGACGTAGGTTCAAGAACGTGGGTAGACCTAACTTAATAGGTAAATTCCCAAGGTCTAAAACAAAAGAAAACCAAGAATAGACAGAATAGAGACGTAGGTTCAAGAACATGGGTAGACCTAACTTAATAGGTAAATTCCCAAGGTCTAAAACCAAAGAAAACCAAGAATAGACAGAATAGAAAATCAGGTTTAGACCCAATTTCACAGTCACAAAACTTAAGCAACACTTTCCTAGTCATTAATCATAGGTGTTTAGTCACAGTTGTCCTTGTTATGTCATAGGCAATAGTTTATGTTTCCTAATCAAAGGCATAGGCTTGTGTTCGCAGTCAAAGGAAATAATTCTCATAGTCACAATCAAAGTCATAGGCAATGTTCATAGTCATAGGCAATGTTCATAGTCATAGGCAATAGTTTATAGTCATAGGCAATGTTCATAGTCATAGGCAATGTTCATAGTCATAGGCAATGTTCATAGTCATAGGCAAGGCTTAATTGGTCATCGAATCATAACAGTTATTAATTTGGTCCAAAGATATAGGCACAGGCTCGAATAGAAAGATTTGGCATATTCTTTTATTCCTTTAATTTCATGTCACGAACAGAGAGAAATGTTCAAATCTAAGAAGTAACAGACTTACAGAGATTATATTAGATTCGTACAAAAACAGTCGTTTGAATCTTCACTTGAATCCTAGCTTGACTTGAATCTCCTCTTGAAAGTCTTGAGCAGCATTTCCTCGTCTTGATTTATTTTATATATTATTTATTTATACATTTTATCAGAGGCAGCATAAGGATAGAAAAGAATTGTGAATAGAGAAGGAGACTAAGGCTGTTTATATAGGGTTTGGCGGACGAACCTAGGCAGAAAACGTGACCAAATACATCAGAACAAACCAAGTTCAGAAAACTGGAAAAAGCGGGAGGGGAGGGGGGCGACCTCCAGGTCGACTACCCAGTCGACCTTGGTGCCTTGGGCGGAAAATTCCTGCCCAGCCCAATCTGGGTCCGATTTTTGAAATTTGAACTCGTTTCTGAACTGTTTCTGCCTGTTTGAATTTTAAACTGAATTCTGAAACTTCCGGAGGTCATATCTCTCTCATACGGAGTCCGATTAACGCAAACTCGGACTCTATCTCATGCAGAATTCCGAGACGAACGCAATGGCGCAGCCCGTTTCCCTTGATTTTGATTTTACATTTTAATTCTGCCTTGATTTGTGAATCTTAGTGTTACAGAATTACGGGGTGTTACAAGTGTAGTTCCGACGGAGTATGGGCATGCACGTGCTCCGAAGTGGAAAAGCAGGCACTGGGCATCAGTAGTATACACTGTGCATCTAGAATTTTTGTCGGGTTGCTATCATAGGGATTAATATACCTTATGGTGGGACTAGCACAGGATATCTACACGCAAGAGAGGGCTGACTGACATAGACATAAGGAAAGTTAATGCAAGTAGGGAGCCGATCGATAGGGTAGTAAGGGTACATCTAACATCTTTATGACAATTAGGCTGGTTGAGGTAAGATCCTCATACTAGATGTACACCTGAAGGCTACCACAATTGCGCAGTTGGGATCACCTTATTTTATAACACAGGATACTAGTTGGGACACTAGTAGGGGATAAGGATCCTTTTTCACATGATACTAGTTGGGACACTAGTAAGGAATACAAATCGTTCTATAAAAGACACTAGTTAAGATGTTAGTTGGGTGGTGCAGAGAAAATAGGAAATCAGAGAAAAAACTGAAGCGCATTCAGTGTATCTTACCTTGTCATATCTAACGATCATCATTTGTTGTCCTTCTATGCGTATTATCATGGTTATGGTCTGGTATCCAGTTTATTCATGTCATGATCCTTTTACCTGTTTACATGCGGAATAATCACTGGACTTACTAGGCTTTATGTCTGACTCTGTTTTGTTTTGCTCTCTTTTCTTCCGTTCCCCCCCCCCCCAGGTTCATAGGGAGGGAATATTACCACTTAGCTCAATTTTCTTGCCAAGCTTGAAGATGGACGATGTATTGCTTTTGACTCTCTTTTCCACTACTATGGCCGACTCATGCTTTATTGGGGAATATCATTGTCATTTCATGCTTCTTTATTTTGTTAAACAAGACAAATGCTTTGTTGTAATGGGTATTGGTGTTTTGGTGCTGGAAAATAATCTTTGTACAAGCTGTTTTATCAATACAGTAAAGTTTTATTTATTTTCTGCTGTTTGAATTTTGTCTGTTTTGTAATTTATCTGCTCTATACACTTATGACACTCCACCGAAATTAATGCATTCCCTTTGTGAGTGACCTTAACGGTGGGGTGATACACGTGGTATCAGAGCTGAAGGTTACCAGAACAGATAAAGGATTTTGAAACCCATTTTCAAAAGCATTTTTGTAAAGAAGTATTTTCAAAAACATGTTTTAAAGAAGCGTTTTCCAAGAGAAAAGTATTGTTTTTAAAAGGCATATTCCCCAAAGCCATATGCACTACCTTTCGATTCTCTATTTGAATCTCTTCTTCCTTTTTTTCGCCATAGTTTCCTAGGCATACGACACATGTCGAGGGCGAAGTAGTGCCCAACCTCCATCTGTAGCTGCAGTAATTTCACCTATGACTAATTTTCTTTCAAGCCTTACAGGTTGCCGTGCGAAGGAGGTAGTTTCAAGGAACTTATCAACAAGCTACACATGGATAGTAAGGATGAGAATAAGAGAGTTTAGGCTAAGCAGCACAAGCCCAAGGATAGGAAGCTTGTTTATATGGCTTAATCCACGCAGAAGGAGAAAGGTGAAAAGAAAGAGGCCAAAGTGGAGGAATCACAAACAAGGGATTAAAATATAAGAAGGGTGGAAGAAGTAATAGATCCCGCAATAAGAGGAAGTGTCTTTTCAATGGTATAGCGGGTCATTTAATTATAGGAAGAAGAAGACAGGTGGTTGTTTTCAGTATGGTGAAGCAGGGCATCTTATCAAGGATTGCCGAAGGATAAGGACAAGGGCAAAGGACATACTCTTCTAGAGGGCAATTGCATGCTCTCACTGCTAGTGTACCTAAGAGAGGTAGGAACGTTTCTGTTGAGAGTTTAATTTTTCTTTTCAATCATCCTGTTAGAACTTTGTTTGATTCTGGCGCTTCACATTCTTTTCTATTTGCTTCTGTAGTTGAGTCTCTGCACCTTAGTACTTGTATAGTAGAAGATCCCATTATTGTCTCAAGTCCAACTGATGGTTCGACTCATTTATCTGTGATTTTTTTGGATTTGGGAATGTCTATACTAAGCGTTTAATTTAGATATAATGCTTACATTTTTGGTTTCATGGGCTATGGGTTGATTCTAGGGATGGATTGGTTATCCAGTAAGGGTGCCATTCGCAATTGTGAAAGAAGGGTAGTTAGACTTTTGACTTGCCTCGGTAATACCCTGGAAATCTCATGTAACCCTAAGGGTTCTGTCATGCTTAGTTACCTAGAATGTCTTGATGCATCTGTTGATAATTTGTAATCTGTTTAAGTACTCCACGAGTATCCCGATGTCTTTGATGAAGTGAAGGGTTTACCCCCAAAACGTGAAGTAGATTTCCGCATATACTTGGTTGATAATGCCAACCCAGCTGCATTACCTGTACAACACATGGCTCCTAGGGAGAGGAAGGAGTTCAGCAAGCAAGTTAAAGAGTTGCTTGAGAAGGGGTTTATTTAGCGAAGTATTTTTGAATGGGGTGCTCCAGTAGTGTTCGCTACTAAGGTAGATGGTCCACTTCGCTTATGCGTGGATTATAGAGAATTAAACAAGCTGACTAAGAAAAATAGGCACCCACTTCCAAGAATAGATGATTTGTTTGACCAGCTTGTAGGTGCGTCTGTTTTCTCCCAACTAGATTTGGCTATAGGGTTTCATCAGGTGAGGACAGTATAGAAAAGATTACTTTTAGGACCCCTGACCGTTTCTTTAAGTGGCTCGTTATGCCTTTCGGTTGGACGAATGTGCCCTCTTATTTTGACGACTTAATGAGTAGGGTGTTTAGGGAGTTCCTTAATAAGTTTGTAGAAGTCTTTGTGGACGATATCTTGATTTTCTCAAAGAACGAGGGAGAACATGCTTTGCATTTAAGAGAAGTCATGGATACACTTCGAGCGCATCAACTTAAGGCGAAGTTCTCCAAAAATGTCATTTTTGGAGAGAAGAAGTAAGGTTTCTAGGACATGTGGCATCCAAAGAAGGGATAGCAGTAGATCCCGTAAAAGTAGTTGCGGTGCAAGACTGAAAGGTCCCAAGGAATGCAACAGAAGTAAAAAAGCTTTCTTGGACTAGCATGTTAATATAGGAAGTTCATTAAGAACTTTGCAAAGGTATTAGCCCCACTTACTGGATTAATGAAGAAGAATCTAACCTTTGCTCGGGATATTGATTGTGATGTCACTTTCCAACGATCAAAGAGGGCTCTTACAACGGTCCCAGTTTTGACTATTACCTTACGGTAGTAAAAGGTTTACGGTATACATGGATGCATGCGGCACGGGACTAGGCGCCTTTTTGATGTGAAAAGGAAGCGTAAGGTCGTAGCGGATGCCTTAAGAAGAAAAAGGTTGACTTCAAGTCCTCTCTATGTGAAAAGGAATGCCCGGAATACACATCAACCTTTGATTTTAAAAACCTTCGGTTAAGTTAGTAGTTGGCATCGCTAGGAGTAAGACCTACGCTTTTGGATCAAATAGGGACTTCACAAAGAAAAGACTCTCAGATTGTTGACGCAATGGATAAGTTAAGTAGAGAAGAGACCCCTAATCACCTGAATAAATACACTCGGTAACATGGTTAGCATATGTTTATTTTTAAGAGATAGTTCTTTCACATGGAATACCCTTTAGTGAATTTTGGAATACCTTTTGAGGAAATGTTAGCATAACACATCAGAAGTTTTAGTCCCGAGTATACTAGAAGGAGAAGAGGTGGAACTAGAGGCGACAGTGAAATGAGTTCCAACTCATATTTTGGAAACAGAAATTAAGAAGCTACGCAATCGTGAAGTTAAGACAGTCAGAGCACAATGGGGTGAAGCTCAAGAAGATGCGACTTAGAAGGCTGAAGACTAGATACGCGCATCATACCCTTTTTAGGGTATATCCTTGATCTCTCTTTTTCTGTAAAGTTTGTTAGCATGCTAATCTTTATCTTTTAAGTATATCCTCTCGGCCCTATCCTCGATCCTTAGGTAGAAGCCAATGGATGTAAACATGTGTTTGAGACATGTTATGTTTTGTGGATGCAAGTGGATGTAAGTGTTTGCTCGTGGATGCATATACATACACATTAGGCACTAGATCGGCTCCGTCACTTCCATATTGCATATGCATGAGCGGATTTATGTATATATATGGATTGGAACTTGATGTGTTATCATATGGATGTTGCATTTGAATGTATGGTTGTGCACTTATATAGAGATGATATGTATCAATAGGGTTCTTTTTCATACATAATGGATGCATGGCACTATCATGAATTGCATTAAGGAGGTCAACTTAATCAGTAGACCGCCTGATTTTGCATTAGATAAGGACATGTACACACACTATGCATATGATCATGAAAGCATTAGAAATCTTTTAAGGACAATGGATTCCTATGATTGATGGTTGAGTAGATGGATGTTGGATGTTAGGATACATTTTTCTTAACTTAGAGATTTCGGGGACGAAATCCTTTAAGGAAGGGAGAATGTAACACCCTGTATTTTCTGTGAGTATTAAAATTAACAAATATAATAACACTTAATTTTTAGAAGAAGAATTAAGGGAAATGGATTGCGCCATTGCGTTCGTCTCGGAATTCTGCTTGAGATAGAGTCCGAGTTTGCGTGAATCGGACTCCGTATGAAGAAGTTATGGAGGTTAGAAGATTTCAAGTTTAAGCAGAAAATAAATATAAATAATAATTAAAATCAAAAACCAGTTCAAAATTCAAAATTTGGACAGAACAGGCTAAGCGGTAAAATTCCCGCTCAGGGTGTCGACCCCCTCCCCCCCCCCCCCCCCACCAAAGGGAGTCGACATAGGTGTCGACCCCCCCATAGGGAGTCGACCCCTTTGAGATCTGCTTCCTGTGACGAATTTTTGTAGCTCTGGGATGATGTAGCCTTCTCTGATTGGCCAATGACTGATTTCTGAGGTATTACGACATATGTGTCATGTTATGGTTGGCTGGATGACACATCTCTTTGGTTTGATGGCTCTGATTTCTCCTAGACTAATCTAAAGGCTAGAATTGAACCTAGACTTCTATATAATCAACCCAAACCTCAACCCTAGTACTCATTCTATGAAGTCGTCATGTGATCGTCTACAAACTGGCCTAGCCTCCATTCATCTACCCCAAACTAGAGAGCCAAATTCAAACTAGGAATCAATTAGAAGAACTAGAGAATCAAACGTCTACATCAAAGGATAGTTTTTCAAATTCAGAAATCAGATCCCAGAAATCAAGATCCGTCCTTTTTATGTAAGTACAGTTATTGTTTAGATGTGAACACCTAATAAGAAATCATGACGGTAATAACTGGATCTAGAACTATGCCTAATTCTATTCGTGCCTATCCTTTTGTCAATTCTGAATTGCCTATGCCTATGAGACTATTGTGATTGATGTAATGACACCTATCGTGCCTATGAGACTATTGCGATTGACATAATGCACCTATCGTGCCTATGAGACTGTTGGATTGACAAAATGGAACCTATCATGCCTATGGAACTGTTGTGATTGATTTATCATGTTGTACATCCTATGCCTATGAGACTATTGGACTGACACAATTGAACCTTCCATGCTGTATATGCAAATTACATGATAAGTTATGTTCATACATGCTTACATGTTTAGATCCGAGCTAGTACCCATGTTTAAGATCTATATAAGTTCATTCTTATACAATTAGATCTATGCTAGTTCGCATGTTAATTGGATCTAATTTAAATGTAAGATCACGTTCATGTGCTTAATTAAATTTATGTCGTTCTATCCCAAATTTATACTACGCATGTTGATCTATATTGTTTAGGCATGTTGGAATGTTACATGTCCCTTTCTTTTCCCTTTTGTTTATAAGTTAGGCTAATTTGTGAGCCTAACGTTCTATGTGAATTATGCGAATGATTAACGGGGGAGATGTTGGGGAAAAATATTAAACTACATGCTATTGGCATAGATTGGCTCATAATCATGTAAATAATTAGTAGCATGAAATGGTAGAATTTGTATACCTAGAACTATGGACATAACTTAGAGGGTAAATGGGGCATGACTTGAATTGACAACACTTGTGGATAATTTACATATGAACATAAATTGTAAATATGTAAATTAATTAAAAAATGAATATGCCTAACCCGAGGTTAGATTAAGTTATGGCGTAAGAGTACCCGGAACCGCTTGGCACATCCAGCAACCGTAACAATATAGATCTAATGTGAGAGGTTAGCGCATTACACCCAAAAACCCGAGGTTAGATTGAGTTGCGGTGTAAGACTGCCCGGAACCGCCCGGCACATCCAGCGACCGCAATAATATAGATATAATGAGAGAGGTTGGTGCTTTAATGAATGAATTAAAGCTAAGAAACAGACATGCTAAGAATGTTAGGGTTAAGTTAACAAAACAGGGCAACACTTAACCAATGTAACATGACAAGTGGTAGGGTTAGGTAACACAAGAGAGCAACACTTAACCAATATAACATGATGTGTGATAGGGTTAAGTAACATAAGAGGGCAACACTTAACCAATGTACCATGATAAGTGGTAGGGTTAAGTAACACAAGAGGGCAACGCTTAACCAATGTAACATGACCGGTGGTAGGGTTAAGTTAACACTTAACCAATGAACGAGTGGGGTTAAGTTAATGGGAAATACTTAACCAATATAATATGATGAATGAACAGGGTTAAGTTAATAGAAAACATTTAACCAGATACAACATGATGAATGAGAAGGGTTAAGTTAATAAGAACCACTTAATCAACATGACATGGTGTGTGGATGGGTTAAGTTAACTTGAATGGATGGATAACACTTAGCCAATTTGGGGGGTATACGAATAGATCCTAGAAAGCCCTTGTAACGGGGACCCATTTCAACAGTAACCCACATAGATGTATCACGGTACCCTGAAACTAGGCAGGGTTGGGCACGATTACTGGGCTGATTATAAGTGGTCAAAGTAGCGGTAGGGGGTGCAGCAATGTAGTTCCGACGGAGTATGGGCATTCACATGCTCCGGAGTGGAAAAACATGCATTGGGCATCAGTAGTATACACTGTGCATCTAGAATTTGTGTCAGTTTGCTATCATAGGGATTGATACACCTTATGTTGCGACCAGCATAGGGTATCTACACGCAAGAGAGGGCCGACTGACACAGACACAAGGAAAGTTAATACAAGTAGGGAGCCGATCGATAGGGTAGTAAGGGTACATCTAACATCTTCATGGCAATTAGGCTGATTGAGGTAAGATCCTCATACTAGATGTACTCCTGAAGGCTACCACAATGGCGGAGTTGGGATCACCTTATTTTATAACACTGGATACTAGTTGGGACACTAGTAGGGGATAAGGATCCTTTTTCACAGGGTACTAGTTGGGACACTAGTAGGGAATATGAATCGTCCTATAAAAGACACTAGTTAGGATGCTAGTTGGGTGGTGCAGAGAAAATAGGAAATCAGAGAAAGAACCGAAGCGCATTCAGTGTATCTTACCTTGTCATATCTAACGATCATCATTTGTTGTCTTGCTCTGCTTATTATTATGGTTATGGTCTGGTATCCAGTTTATTCATGTCATGATCCTTTTACCTGTTTACATGCTGAATAATCACTGGACTTACCAGGCTTTATGTCTGACTCTGTTTTATTTCGCTCTCTTTTCTTCTGTCCCCCCCCCCCAGGTTCACAGGGAGGGAATATTACCACTTTGCTCGGTTTTCTTTCCATGCTCGAAGATAGACGATGTATTGGTTTGGACTCTCTTTTCCACTGCTATGGTTGGCTCATGCTTTATTGGGGAATATCATTGTCATTTCATGCTTCTTTATTTTGTTAAACAAGACAGATGCTTTGTTGTAATGGGTATTGGTGTTTTGGTGCTGGAAAACAATCTTTGTACAAGTTGTTTGACCAAGCTGCTATTTTATCAATAAAGTAAAGTTTTATTTATTTTCCGCTGTTTAAATTTTGTCTGTTTTGTAATTTATCTGTTCTATACACTTATGACGCTCCATTGAAGTTAATGCATTCCCTTTATAAGTGACCTTAACGGAGGTGGGTTGTTGGAATACGTTTCATGCTTGTTTGAGTAATAATAGTGAGATTTCCCAATATCATGCTAAGAATAGCTAGGATTTCCAAAAGAAGATGTTGTTCGTTTGATGAGAAATAAAAAGGAATATCGAAAATTCACGTGGTAGAAGCTAAAGTAGCTACTTTCGAAGTAACAGAAAGAAAACAACGATTGGAGTGGGAGAGTTAGCTATAGGTAAAGTTCTCTCAGAG
Organism: Allium sativum; assembly: GCA_030737875.1. Classification (NCBI taxonomy): domain Eukaryota; kingdom Viridiplantae; phylum Streptophyta; class Magnoliopsida; order Asparagales; family Amaryllidaceae; genus Allium; species Allium sativum. The sequence continues at coordinate 2,409,445 of JASFAX010000020.1, forward strand.
TCGAAGACAGAGGCATGTTAAAGAAGTCTCGATTATCAGACCTAATCCGCCTTTCCTTGGATATAGTGAGCCTAGTGATAGGAGACTATCTAGCTTGGTTTGGAGAGCACTTGTTAGGTTAAAGATTTGTTTTTTGCAAAATATTATGGCCTAAATACTGAACTATTGACCCTACTTGTTCGGGTGGGTGTTCACCCCAAAGTGTTCTGCTCAAAAAACGGACTGAACACGTTCAAGTTATTGGCTCGTCCGATTCGGCTGTATTCATGAGTCGCTCATTCAATTGTCCCTTGGAGACACGGTCGATAAGTTCCATACATGGTCGCTCCTCGTCCTTCTCTTGGTCCCACCCAGGCCCAGGTAATAAAGAAATGGATCAAGAAAGGGGACTTCTGCTACGGTCTATGCCACCCATTATTGATGAGGGAAGTCACATCTGTCCCATTACAAGCACCTTTGTATCCATCTTCTCTTTTTTTTTCGAGCCTCTAGTGAGTTACAGACTGAGTTAGAAAGGATAAAATCTTTGATGATTCCATCATTACATGATTGAGTTGCGAAAACTTCTGAATAGGTATCCTATATCTGAACTGAATTCTTTTTGGTTAAAGAATCTCTTTCGATTTCTTCGGCAATGGAGGAGAGACTGCTTATGTTAATTTTAGTTGCAACTCCAACTATGCCTCTATATTTGATTACTCCTCCCCTTTGTTCAACCACATCAAGCTGTAGTTGTGTTCTTCATGGCATGCTAAGATGATATTTTTTCTCAAGGTTACTAACTAGTCATGTTACCTGTTATGGTCTTGGATATGCTACAAATCGTATGCAATTAAAGTTTACTAATCTTCTATGTCAATCTTATAGTGTTGTTGCAACTCCAATTTTTGTAGTAACATTACAAATATCGTATGACTCCTGTATGAGTATGTAAGTGACTCATGTGTGAGAATGCTAGTGTCATTATGCTAATTCACATCTTTGTGGTGTTTGTTTATGTAATGGCGCTCCCTGCTTTGTAGTGAGGCATATTGTATTCAGAGATCCATGTACTGAGATGTATTATACTTGAGATTCCATGGTTTTATGAAGATTTGATTTTCTTTTCAGTTATGCTTCACTACTATATCCTGTTGTATATTTTATTATTATATATTATCCATGCGTTGTGAGTTATACGACATGTTTAATTTCGAGTTATTCTTCCCTGATGATCATCCCATATCGGGCTGGCACGTCATACAGCGCACCTTTTTCTTTTATTTGATGCAGGAGGTACGGGGAGATCTTCATACACACAAACAATGCTTGTGAGTGTGTGTGTGTGTCTCTTAGTGTCTCCCTAACGTATGCGTTTGTAATTTGTTTGAGGCAGTAATCTTCTAAACACTTGTTGGCGCCGAAGCTCCCCCCAAGCTTGGAAGTAAGCTCTTAGTATTGATATCGTCGAAGTCGAACATGGACGCTTCAAGAGGAATGCCTTCAAAGCCTTTGATCTGTCCCTCCATTTCTAGCAATCATACTTTCTCCATGGTTAAAATAAGAGATGGGACTTTGAAGCTTGCCCTTTCTTAACTTAGTAACCTTAGAAGGACGCAAATTATATGGTTCATTATCATCTTCTTCTTCAGTTTCATCTCCATCAACTTCATCTCCACCTCCGACATCTTCCTAAGCTTCTAACCGGTACCTCCTTGACTGAGGCATGAAGGGGCATGTCACCTTCTCGTACTCCTCTTTATCGTATGTCCACCTCTTCCTCACCATCATGATGGATTGAAGGGTCTTCTCTCAACCAATTGACCAAGCGAAGAAGATGGTCAAAAATTAGTTACTACAAGTTCCAAAATAACGAGGCGACTTCTTTCAAGGTTAACACCCTCTCCGGATATTCTTGACTGGCTGCCTGCACAATTCAAACTTTATGTTAGCTTAGATCTCACAACTCTATTAGTATGAAGCTACACAAGTAAGTGAAAATCACACTTACATCCTTTAATCCAATATCGTGCAATTCCTGACAGACAACACATAAAGAACCAATCGTGTTTGAAATTACTTATTTTATTCCACGTCTCGAGAATGACTTATGAAATATCCAACGCTTCCAAATAAGTAAGCAATGGGGTAGTCCTATGACGCTTAAAGATGTATATATATCTGATGTCCTCACTAGTCAGCTCCTAGCCCAGTTATCTAAATATAACATATATGTACCGAGCATGAAGGCATCATTGTTTAAGAGTAGTTGTTCCAGAGACAGTCTCATGAAATACGTCTTTTGGATAAACGAACTGAACGGGATCACACATCACACGGTAAACATGTACCTATTACAAACTATGTATCACTCTAAAGGCTTGTGCGCTCTGCCTTCTTGTTCAAGCACTCGTACGTCTTCATGGGGAGTACCATGTTTAATGCATATTCTTGTCAACATTGGCCTGCCACGCAAATGATCTATCGAGTTTTCCAAAATCGCCACTCCATCAGTGTATTTGGAGTTGGCAAGAATATCACTTTATCAACTTTCATATCTCTGGCCCCATGTAGACCATCTCCCGCATGCTGTGGAGCCTCATCTGCGGGAAGTAATCATTCGACTTGCTCCACCTGCTGTTACCCTTCGAGCTATTTCCCTTCTTATGATCCCTCAAGTTGATCTATTTGCCGAGGGGGGCTCGATTCTTCTGTTGGCCAATGATATTTGGATCTGAAACTTGGTTCACTTGATGATTGGTTAAGCTGTGAAGCTTCTTCCGTTCTATCAGATTCTTGGGCTTTAAGACGATCATATCTTTTTGGTCCCGTAATTTACTATACTCCCAGATAATTTCTGTTGGTATGGTTAACCTATACCCCTTGAGCTCGGTATAAACTAGTGCAAAACGTGCGGTGTCATGTGTACATATGCGATTTAATCAAATTTTATCGTAAGTGGTGATGGGATTCAATTTACGACTAGAGCGACTGTCATCCCCGACCGTCTCACCATCATTTGAATCGGTAATTGTGGAGTTTTGTCAAGATTTAGGATTGGAAATTAGTGTTCAAATTCAGTTTTAGTCATAGTCCATAGTTCAATTTCATGCTCTATCCTATGTTCATTTCCTAAATCTCGAATTAATTCGGGTTCGATGGTTTGTGCTCATATACGTGAAAATCAGATTGTCATCGCGACGACGACAAAGCGGGAAGCCAAGATCTAGGTTCATAGCAAATTTTGAACTTTTACTTTTCGCTTAACTTCCTATCACGACGAACCGATCCAAATTCATCATGCTCCCCAACCGATCGGACCCCACCACTTCTCCATGGTTACACCACCTCACAAGGCAAATTGATCTATCTCTTCTTTCCTTCCTTCTCAACGCCTGACCGTAACGGGCAAAACTGCAACTATTTCATGTGCAACCTTAAACCTGGTTAGTCGATGGAGTTAGAAAACCCACCTCAATCGATTTATACAAGGAGGCGGGTAGTGGAGATAACAACAGAAAGGAGGGAAAGCGAGCGCTACCTAGGGAATTGAGATCAAATAGTTAAATTGGAGATGATTTGGCTTGGCCGAGGTTTTTTTCAAAAGGCAAAAGTGAAGAGGAAGCAAAATATTTTGGCTTGCCTGGATTCATTCTCCTCTTCCAAATGTTTGATTCAGTTGAAAACTGTTTTAAACCTAAGAGTGAGGGTGGTTTAGAGGTCTTAAATTTATACAATCTTAATATTTCCTTATTATGTAAATGATTGTGAAAATTTAATGATTGTAATATAATTTGTATATGGAAAGAACCGATTTAGAATCAATGGTATAATGGTAATTTTAATCTTAGTCTTGGCACTTTTAATAATCCTAATAATGTTTCTCATTTTTGGAAATCTATAGTTTATAATTTTGAAATCTATAAGATAGGTATTAGCTATATTGTTAATTTTGGTAATGATGTTTCATTTTGGGAAGATCGTTGGATTTCTGCTATTCCTTTAAAAATTGAGTTTAAAGAATTATATGATATTTGTAATTTTTAAAAGGCTTTGATTTCTGATACTCACAACCAGGATCAAGCTTTTCCTTGGAATTTTAATTTCAATCGTAACCTAGTTGGTCCTACTCTTAAACATTTTGCCTTACTTTGTACTAAACTTGATTTTATAAGTTTGATAATGAGAAAGATGTTTACCATTGGTGTTACGATAAAAGTGGTTCTTTTTCTTCTAATTCACTCTATAATTTTCTTTGTTTTACTGGGGTTATAAATAAAGTTTTCGATTACCTTTGAAAAGCCAATGATCCTCCTAAAACCAAATTACATATGTGGCTCATTTTACATTGTAAACTTAATACAGTTGAATTACTAAAGCTGAAAAGTATATTTATCAATAAAAATTGTTATTTTTGTAATAATCATTTATAAGATATTGCCCATTTATTTTTCGATTGTTCTATTACTAAGTTTATTTTATCTGGTGTTTTTAACCTTTTAAGTTTTCCCTATAACTTTAATCACTTTGATTGTGATTATTATTGGAATTCTTATAGATTTCTTTTTATTGCTAATAACAGAGATTACTATGTGATACTATTTTTTTAATTATTTATTGGTATATTTGGTTTGAAAGGAATCAATATGCTTTTCATAATCATAATGATAATATTAAAAAATTTAATTTATAAAATACCTTTCTTTTGTTTTAATTAGATTTCAAATCCCTTTTATAGTCTTAAAAAACTTGTTGATTTTAAAATTTTCCTTACTTTCATTAGATCTCGCATTCTCATTTTCAAATCTGACTGTCGTTTCACTACCAATGCTTTATCAGCGTCTGCTGACTCCAGTTAGTGATATCTGGTCTCTGTTGTTCCCTATCATGCTTCTTTTATATATATGTTGTTGTTTGTGATATCTGGTTTAGTTTCTCTCTGTGCTTGTTTGTCATAATTTTATTCTGTTTGCCTTTTGTCTCTCGTTCTGTCTGTGTTGTTTTTGATTTTTTCTTTCTATGTTCATTTATATTATTCAACTTCTGTAAGCTTCTTTTTTTGCAGTATCAGGTTTAGGATAGCTTTTTTTTCTTTTTTGGACTCTAGTTTTCAGGCTTTTGTATTTATATTATTGTATATTTTATCATTGGACTTTAGATTTTAGGCCTGGGGTTTTCCTTTTCTCTTTTCCATTGTAAGGGGCAAGTTTTGCTACCTATCAGGCTTGTTGACAGCTCTTTTTTAAGTGTGGAATAAAATTACATGAGTTCTCTCCTCCACGTGAGAATCCCCTATTTCTCTCAGAAAAAAATACACCATAGGAACAATTCGACCCCTTGTGTTTTTGGAAAAATGCCCAAGTGAAGGACCGGTACGTATCCCTTAAGAGGGGTCGGTACTGATACCAAGTATGTACCGATTTTTTTATATACATGTGTTCATGCATACGACTACAACTCGATTATGTGCATGCACATATTGATCTAAATCATATGCGTACTTAGGGGTTGATGACTAACAGCTAGCTTCTTGACTTGATAAAAGTTAGAATTTCACCTGTGAATTCCAAGTGAGATCCAGTCTAGATGGTTGAAATCGATCAAGTGAATTGAACTATCAACGAGGCTGGAGCCACTTACTTATACCATTAGAGTTTGATCGAGCATCTCAATTGTCCAACAACGACACATCCTTTGGCGTATACAATTCAATGGATGGATAACTACCATTTGCGAAGAGCATTATGCAGTCCATTCCAACAACCAAAACCTATGTTAATTCAAAGCATGTCATGTTCACACAAGACATACTTTAGGGAGGCAGGTGTATGAAGGCTATAAAGACTAACAACCTAAAGAGGTAGTATGAAGTCGCAAATATCAAGTCTGGATAAAATTATGAGACGGCGATTAGATGAGCCTAGTAGAACATCCCTCGAGAGCTCACCAAGGGATCAAACTAACTCAAAGTCGGGGATCTGCATATAACAACCCTGAATTTTGGAACCAGTTTAAAATTTTATTTTTAATTGATTTTAATGGAAATTAAATATTTTGAATGATTTATTTTGAGAATAAACGACTTAGAATTTATTTAAAATGAAGTTTGAATGTATAAATTTATAATTTAATTAAAACGAGCATGTAACAAGGTAGTAGTTTGGAATTTAGTTTTAAACTTTAAATGAATGTACAATGTTCATTATAAATCAGAATTTGATGAAACAAAAAACGTTAGGATCTAATTAATCATATCTTTCTAATGAATGCAAAAAATTTATATTTCACTTTATATATTGTAAGTTTTTCCCAAATTAAAATTTCAAATAATTGCTCTAGAATTTATTAATATTTTAATATTATTAAAGCCCTTAAACCATTTTGCAAACGACCTTCGTTTTGGACAAAAGTAATTTTGTTGGATCTGGAACGTCAAATTATTATCAAGTTTAAAATTTTAAGTCATTTGGAATTAGTATGTAAGCGTAGTAAATTTAAACGCGTGTTGTAAATTTGGTTGAATTTAATAAGCTAGTTAAAAGAACTATTTTCAAATGGTCTCCAAATTTGATGAAATTAATTTTGTTCGGACTTTAATTGTAAAACATAGCTAGATTTCAAATTTAATAGTTTTTAAAGTCAGTATGTGGCCGTGGTAAATTAAAATGTACGATCAAATTCAATATTTAACGTTATATTGATTTATACATTAATTGTAATAAAAACTGATGAAAAAGGCCGAATCAGCTTACGAAACATATCCGAATGTGTCTGAAATGGGGGTATATAGTTAAGGATGACAGTCGTTGGGATTCGTTTGGAGTTCGGAGCGTTAAACAAGTAAATTGGAATTAAATTATATATATATATATACACATATATATATATAAACCCTAAATTTTTTCCAGACCCTAATTCATTTCAGTAGTCGTCGTCACCTATAATTGAATGGCCGAAATTTTCGATTTTTAATCCCTAAATCGTGCTCAATCCTTAAAAAATTAACGAAAATTTCCTAAACAAAGGTCGAAGAGCTCTTCAAGAGCTTTAATTTCATACGGGTTTGATCAAGATTGGTGAAGTTTTGTGTGTGATTTATGGCCTGAAAAGGCCTGACTAGCAAATGGATTTGGGGGCGGAATGGAAGGCTGAGTAGGCCCACGTTGGTGGCGCATGGAGGCGACGCCTTGGCGCTTCGGGTGGCGGAGCTCGATCGCCGTCTGGCGCAACGATGGAGGTTGGGTTTGGAACCCTAAATTTGAACAGTGGGTTCGATTTTTTCTTGGAGTGGAGAACAATGGGGTGAAGATAATTAAGAGGTAGGGATTAATGTTTAATTAATTTATTAATCATATTAATTTATGTAATTAAGGTGTTAAAGGTTTAAACATCTGTAACTTTTTCATGCAACGTTAGAATTCGACGATTTCAGATGCGTTGGACTCACAACGGCGAGATCTACAATATGGAACTAACTAAGATAGAAACAGAGCTAGTTGAAATTTTTGGTTAAATTAAACATCTTATTTAATTTAATTAAAACAATCATTATTTAACAATTTCAAAACCGATCAATGTGAGAACCTTCTCACTCAATTATTTTGTTATGTTATTATAATCAAAAATAATATATATATATATATATATTGATCGCCTGTGTGACACCCCACATCCGTTAACATCACTCATAAGAGAATACGTTAAGTTCCATGAAGCGCAACATGCAATCATTATGGAGAATACACAAGATAGATAAAATAAGCATTGGTAAAATTTAATATAATAGAAGTAAAGCATAGTCTCAAAAATATGTATAAACCAGTTACAACCGATAAACTGTTTCAAATACTTTTTCCAAACTAATACAGAGAATAGGATACCAAAGTACATAAAGTCATATCCCAATGCATAAGCCAAACTAAAGTAGAATGCAGAGCAAAGCGATACATTTCAAGCCAAGTGCAAGCTGAAGCGATATCCTAGTTATTGCTGAGTACCACCACCCTAGGACCCTTAAGGGGGAAATGAAGAAATAGGCGAAAGAAAAAGGTCAGACATAAAGTCTGGCGAGTTCCAATGATTTACAAATATGCATGAATTAGAATGACAAGACAGGTAAATAAAACCGGGTAAGAAAGGTATAGTTTTTGTAACGACCCACATTCTACGCATCGGAGGATTGTAGAATATTTATTTCATTTTCATACGAACCACCACCCTAAGACCCTTAGGGGGAAAGGAAGAAAGAGGCGAAAGAAAAAGGTCAGACATAAAGTCTGGCGAGTTCCAGTGATTTACAAATATGCATGAATTAGAATGACAAGACAGGTAAACAAAACTGGATAAGAAAGGTATAATTTTTGTAACGACCTGCATTCTATGCATCGGAGAAACGTATAATATTTATTTCATTTTCATACGAATTCGTATGGTCGTGTAACTTTGGGGAACGACTATTGGGGTCATTTCCCATGTTCATGATTTTTGCCGATTTTTAAATAACCATTTTGCCCCTGGCGAATCTTGTTTCGCCTATAACTTTTGATTGGTAAGGAGTTTTGACATAAAACCACTTCCATTCAGTTCGAATGATGGTTTTCCTTTCCATAGAGTGGTCACACTTGTCAAACGGACTTACCGTTTAGGAGATATGGCTGAATTAAGGTTTAGAAGGTGAAAAACAGCTTAATTGGGCTGAACCCGGTGATTAGCAGCTAGGCCCATTGGGGGATTTTAGGATTAGGGGTATTTAAGGACTGAAAGGGACTAGAGAAACCCTTCTTTGTCATTTTTGCAGCCGCCACTTTCATTCCTTCAACCCTAGTAATGGCTTCTACCTTCTAAAAACACCTCTAATCACCTTTTAATCAAGGATTAAGCTAACCAACATCAAATCAAGTTAAAATAGCATCAAATCAGAGTTGGAGCTGCTGTGTTGCATAGAGATTCGACCCAAATAAGAGATATTTTCAGATCTAAGATTAATTTGTGGCTAAGGTGAGTGATTTGCATTATTTTTCACTAATTACGGCTAATTAGGGGTGGTTAGTGATAATTAGCGAAATTATGGCTCAGAAAAATTTGGAAAAAATTTGTAAAATTCTAAAATATTATTTTAGGCCTCTGTTATAACTTTGGGTTAATTTGGATATGTTTTGCTAATTGTATGGTTAAATCATGGTTAAGGGGATTAAGGGGAAAACATGGGTTTTGGGTATGTTTGATTCATATTAACATGTTAAAATTGTTGTTTTAGTGTTTGTGGTTGATTATGCATGTTTCTATTACTTTTTGGAATGCTTCATGATTGTTTAGCAAAGTTAGAATAGTCGAAAACGCCGTCGTGTGACGTAAACAACTCGCTGTGAGAAGTGCAGGAAATCCGATTGGGTCATGAACCCCGAACCGATCCGCTCGTAGCCAAGGCACCACGACCCCGAACCGCAAGCCAACCACCCCACTCGTGAAGCATGTATCACGAGCTGCAGTCCTGAAGACAGCCGAACCGATCAGAGGAAGAACCTGGGTCATGAACCGACCTGGACCATGGAGTGCTCACGAGTCGCACCGCCAGGAGGGGTAGACCCGGAGCTTGACCACGAACCGATGGAGCATGACCCGAATCAGTGAAGGAGCTCGACCCGACCCGGAGTATGTACCATGACCCGAATCGGCCTTGATGGATACGCCTGACCCGGCCCAGTTGGGTAATCAAGACGCGAACCCATATGACGGTCACGAACCAAACCAGTTGGAGACCAAACCGCGATGGAGACCAAAACCCAAGATGCAAAGGTAGTCCAAATGAGGAGTTAGCACTCAGGATCCATATGGGAACCGACGAGTTAACTTCATGACTGGGCTTTGCTGCGGGACGTGTGCAAAGGGGTTATCGATATCCATAACTTTAGTTCACTACTTAGGGACAGATTAGTGGCTATGGATCAGTGCAATGGGGTCATAGCGACTCTATGGAGCAAAGTGGTCGTAGCAAAGAATTGAGTGATCGAGTGGTGGATATCGTATGCTTTACGCACTGAGTGAGAGATGTGAGGATGATTGCTATGTTTGATGTTTGTTATCACCATGACCCACACCCCCGTTTACACTTTATGATAGTATTACCTTAGAGTACTGTACATTTGGTTGTGCTAACTCTTTGGTTGCAGGAGCAGGTTCAGGTATGGTTGGATTATACTTGTTATTGTTTTGTTGCTTATTGCTCATACCAGATTTTTTTCTGACCCAGAGTTTTATGTCTCTTCTTATTACTCTGGGTGCTCCTAAACCAGCAGACTAGAGACAGGTTAGGTGGTAATGCGCGAGTAGCTGTCTAGAGACGAGCAGGAGGCTTCCACGTATGATATACATATATACTCTCTGTGTTGTAGTTGATCACTGCTTGGACATTGGTAGTGTACCTTTTCTTTCTTTTGCTTTAGAGACAGAAATTTAAAGTTGTAATAATGACGTTGGATCATAAGCTGTATTATGGATTCCGCTGCTATGATGATTTAGTTTTCAGCTTATGCTCTGTCTCGCCTGTTTTATATCAAAGTTATGTTGTTATTATATTTTATTCCATGCGCTGTGAGATATACTACAGGTTCCTTGTTAGTTCATAGTTTCAAATTCCTTTCTTCTCTTTCTTTTCCTTTCTTTGGCGACCGTCCCGTGCTAGTCGGGCGTTGGCACAACGCACTTTCATTGGAAATGTCGGCTGGTGCAGGGCGGGCCGTCACACTTGGTATCAGAGCCTAGGTTGCATAGTTAATCTAGGGGAAGACACCAGGGAGAGATCGTACACGTATATGAGAGCGCGTATTTGTGATACTTTGGTTTTCAAAAACTATATATATGTATATACTATTAGTATATCTAAGGATGAAATCGCACTGCACGCGCACCGCATTGAGATGGTTAATCGTTTTCTCCTTACAGATTGAACGATGAGCCGATATACGAGGAATACTAGTTCAGGAGCCAATATTAGTAATGCTCTTGATATGAGGACGATGTTCACTAACATTATGAGAGAGATGCTTAGGGGTGTTCATAGGGCAGCTCCTAATGCTGCAAATGGTGGTGGTCCAGCGGTGTAGGCGCCTAAGGCCGATTTCGCCAAGCTCTGTAAGGACTACACTAGTCTTGGTGGAAGCCGTTCCACGGAACGGAATCGGCTACAGAAGTTCTGGATTGACTTGATAGTTGTGAGCGTATCTTCAAGGATCTGGGAATCGATGATGCGATGAAGAGGAAGCTAGCATCCCGTCGGCTGCACGGACGGGCTATGAATTGGTGGAATGCTATTAAGGCAGCTACCCCTGAGGATCAAGTTACTTGGGATCAGTTTAAGGCCCGATTCAGTGATAAGTTCATCCCAGCTGCTCACAAATCTGAATTGTTTAGGAAATTTTTGGAGCTTAAGCAGAATGGTAGGGCAGTTTCAGAATTTATTGCTGAGTTCGATACCCTATCGAAATATGGATTATCCCTTATTGATACTGCCGAGAAGAAGAACGAGAAGTTCATAACCGGCTTAGATGAGTACTTGGGGGAAAGACTTATAAACCACATCGATGAGACGTTTGAATCTATTATAGGGAAAGCATTGAGATCCGAGAGCCTTTACCCTAAGTCAAAGGCTGATGTTGCTATTGCATCTGTAGAGGAACCAAAGCAGCAAGCAAGCAGTGGAGGTAAGAAAGAGTCTCAGAATAAGAGAAAACAGGATCAGACCAAGGGTAGTCAGAAAAAGAAGGACAAGAAAGATAAAGAGTGCTTTAGTTGTGGCAGGAAGGGCCACTATGCTAGAGATTGTTAGGAAAAGCCTGGGGAAAGGAAGTGCTTCGATTGCGGCCAAGTGGGACATCACAAGGATAATTTCCCGCAACCCCTTAAAGAGAAGCAGATTGTGAAAGCATATGCTATCAATGCTGTTCCTTCTTCGTCGAATGCCCCAACTGCGGAGGAGAAAGGGAGGGGCGTCATTATTCGAGGTATGCTTTCTATTTACGATGTTTCTGTTCTAGTATTGTTGATAGCGAGGCATCCCATTCCTTCATATCTATTGACCTGGTAGATAAGTTAGTATTGGAACCGGAGATAGTCGATAGACCTGTAGATGTGACGAATCCGATAGGTGGTTCGACTAGTCTTTGCATGATTTGTTGTAATGTGGTCTTATCGAGCTATGGATGTATGTTTGCTTGTGATTGCTTAGTTGTTTTGCTAGTATCATCTCACGTAGATTGTCTGAATTTAGAGGAGATGTTCCTTGAGTGCTTGTCTGATATTGGTTTAGGCCTTTGGGGCTTATGCTTCGGGAATGTCGAGTTCGACTATGATGGTTTGCGTGAGATATAAGTAGTTGTTGTGATTTCCATTGAATGATATCTCGACTTACTCGAGGAGTGATGTGCAGCCGTGACATGATAAGACTGTTCAATGGTATAGACTGCTCTGGGTTGGATTCGATAGGGCTAGGAGATGACTCGAGTGGGACTTAAGGAAGCTGCAAGGTAATGGATTGTTTAGGACCCTATGTTGATGTTCTCTTTGGTTCAAGAATGGTAGAACTTCGAAGGTATAAGATGTGCTCGTTGATCGTGGAGATGCAACGAGGGTTAGGACGATTCAAGTTAGACTTGAACTCGTAAAAGGATAAGAAGTGTTCGTTGATCGTGGAAATGCAACGAAGGTTAGGACGATTCAAGTTGGACTTGAACTCGTAAAAGAAAAATGGTTGTTCATTGATCCTGGAGATGCAAGGAATAGAGAGACGACTCATGTTGGACTTGAGATTTGTCAGTAATGGATACTCAAGACTGGGTCTAAGTATGTGGGTAGCTTTTCTGATGAGAGTACCAAGAAATCGTCGATACTTAGAGTGTTCTGGGCGGACTCAAAGCAGGGGTATCTGGGGATGCCCATTACCTTGAATCCGTTGGACGTGATCAAGTTATCCTTGGAGGATAAATGTACGTTGGACGTACGGTAGTCCATATGGAGGCGGGGCTTTCATTAGCCTTGGGATTGGTTGGACCAGTCAGGTAGGTATCGACGTATGTATGGCTTTAGCACGTGATAGATATGACATGTTTGATGGATGCTATGTTTGTTCCTATCTTTATTCCCTTGAGTAGACTATCACCTGTAGGATTCTGGTAATAGAGAATGAAGAGATGACGACATATACGGACGCCTGTGCTACCGGACTAGGTGCGGTAGGTGATGCATCAAATAGGAGACATGACAGCTTAGATGATATGTTTCTTGAATGGAAGCAGTTGGAGTATATCGTGGGATATGATCTCAGACGTAAGTATGGATTAGATCCAGAAATGTTAGCAAGTTTGATGGTTAGACCGACTTTGATTAAGCAGATTGATTCCAGTCAGAGGAACAATCCTAACCTATTGGAAATCATCTCCAAGTTAGAAATGGATATTGATAGCAAGGAGACGAGCAATTATGGACTTGATAGAGAAGGATGACTTTGAAAGAATGGGAGACTGGTTGTACCCAATGTTAATGGATTTGAGAGATGAAGTACAAGAATTGCCAGTTAGTTAAAACTGAGCAAAAGGAGCCTAGTGGTTGTTACAACCGTTGGAAATTCTCGAATGGAAATGGGAATAAGTCTCAATGGATTTCATTGACAGTTTACTAAGGACTAGATTGGATCATGATAGTATTTGGGTGAATCATGTATTAGAGGATCTCTTGAGGGCTTGTATATTAGATTTTGGTGGGTCATGGGATGGCCTTTTGCATCTAGTTGAGCTTGCATATGATAGATAATAGTTATCAGTCCAGTATTAGTATGACTTCATTTGAGGTTTTGTACGGAAGACCGTGCAACTCACCATCATGTTAATTGGAAATCGGTGAGAAATTTGTGCTTGGACCAGAAGTAATAAGAGAAACTTCAGATAAGATGGCGGGAGTTCACAATGTATTTCATGTTTCCCAGTTAAGAAGTTTGTGCACGACCCTAATGTGACTATTTCACCAAATCAGTTGGACGATATCGAGGTAGAACTCGAGGTGGTTGGGAACCACAAGACGATTCGTATTGCCGGACACTATACGAAACAGCTTCGAAGGAAGACGGTGAAACTGGTCAAAGTCCAGTGGGGGTGAGAATGAGAAATACTGTACTTGGGGAACAGAGGAGAACATAAGGAAGTTGTATCCAGATCTCTTTGCCTGGTAATATTTTAATAGCAATAGTTACTCCTTTGTTAGTAAACCACATGATAGGATAGGCTTGTTGTATTGTTATGCATGTCTTATTGTTGCAAATGATTGATAGGCATGCAAGATCCTTTGTATGTTTTGGTTAAGAAATTTCGAGGGCGAAATTTCTTAAAGGGGGAGAATGTAACGACCCGCATTCTACGCATCGGAGGATCATAGAATATTTATTTCATTTTCATACGAAGTCTATGGTCGTGTAACTTTGGAGAACGATTATTGGGGTCATTTCCCATGTTCACGATTTTTGCCGATTTTTAAATGACCATTTTGCCCCTGGCGAAGCTTGTTTCGCCTATAACTTTTGACTGGTAAGGAGTTTTGACCTGAAACCACTTCTGGATGATGGTTTACCTTTCCGTAGAGTGGTCACACTTGTCAAACGGACATACCGTTTGAGAGATATGGCTGAATTAAGGTTTAGAAGGTGGAAAACAGCTTAATTGGGCTTAACCGGGTGATTAGCAGCTAGGTCCATTGGGGGATTTAGGGATTAGGGGTATTTAAGGACTGAAAGGGACTATATAAACCCTTCTTTGTCATTTTTGCAGCTGCCACTTTCATTCCTTCAACCCTAGTAATGGCTTCTACCTTCTAAAAATACCTCTAATCACCTTCTAATCAAGGATTAAGCTAATCAACATCAATTCAAGTTAAAATAGCATCAAATCAGAGTTGGAGCTGCCGTGTCATATAGAGATTCGACCCAAATCAGAGATATTTTCAGATCTAAGATTAATTTGTAGCTAAGGTGAGTGATTTGCATTGTTTTTCACTAATTACAGCTAATTAGGAGTGATTAGTGATAATTAGCGAAATTATGGCTTAGAATTCTGGAAAAAATTTGTAAAATTCTAAAATATTATTTTAGGCCTCTGTTAGAAATTTGGGTTAATTTGGATATGTTTTGCTAATCGTATGGTTAAATCATGGTTAAGGGGATTAAGGGGAAAACATGGGTTTTGGGTATGTTTGATTCATATTAACATGTTAAAATTGTTGTTTTAGTGTTTGTGATTGATTATACATGTTTATATTACTTTTTGGAATGCTTCATGATTGTTTAGCAAGGTTAGAATGGTCGAAAACGCCGTCGTGTGGCGTAAACAGCTCGCTGGGAGAAGTGCAGGAAATCAGATCGGGTCATGAACCCGAACCGATCCGCTTGTGGCCAAGGCACCACGACCCTGAACTGCAAGCCAACCACCCCACTCGTGAAGCATGTATCACGAGCCGCAACCTTGAAGACACCCGAACCGATCAGAGGAAGAACCTGGGTCATGAACCGACCTGTACCATGGAGTGCTCACGAGTCGCACCGCCAGGAGGAGTAGACCCGGAGCTTGACCACAAACCGATGGAGCACGACACGAATCAGTGAAGGAGCTCGACCCGACCCGAAGTATGTACCACGACCCGAATCGACCTGGATGGATACGCCTGACCCGGCCCGGTTGGGTAATCACGACCCGAACCCATACGACGATCACGAACCGAACCAGTTGGAGACCAAACCGCGATGGAGACCAAAACCCGAGATGCAAAGGTAGTCCAAATGAGGAGTTAGCACTCAGGATCCATATGGGAACCGACGAGTTAACTTCATGATTGGGCTTTGCTGCGGGACGTGTGCAAAGGGGTTATCGATATCCATAACTTTAGTTCACCACTTAGGGACGGATTAGTGGCTATAGATCAGTGCAATGGGGTCGTAGTGTCTCTATGGGGCAAAGTGATCATAGCAAAGGATTGGGTGATCGAGTGGTGGATATCGTATGCTTTACGCACTGAGTGAGAGATGTGAGGATGATTGCTATGTTTGATGTTTGCTATCACCATGACCCACACCCCCATTTACACTCTATGTTAGTATTACCTCAGAGTAATGTACATCTTGTTGTGCTAACTCTTTGGTTGTAGGAGCAGGTTCAGGTATGATTGGATTATACCTGTTATTGTTTTGTTTTATTGCTTATCGCTCATACCAGACTTTTGTCTGACCCAGAGTTTTATGTCTCTTTTTATTACTCTGGGTTCTCCTAAACGAGCAGACTAGTGATAGATTAGATGGTAATGCACGAGTAGTTTTCCAGAGACGAGCAGGGGGCTTCCACGTATGATATACATATATACTCCCTGTGTTGTAGCTGGCCACTGCTTGGGCATTAGTAGTGTACCTTTTCCTTCTTTTGCTTTAGATACAGAAATTTGAAGTTGTAATAATGATGTTGGATCATAAGCTGTATTATGGATTCCGCGTCTATAATGATTTAGTTTTCAGCTTATGCTCTGTCTCGCCTGTTTTATGTCAAAGTTATGTTGTTAATCTATTTTATTCCATGCACTGTTAGATATACTACAGGTTCCTTGTTAGTTCATAGTTTCAAATTCCTTTCTTCTCTTTCTTTTCCTTTCTTTGGCGACCGTCCCGTGCTAGTCGGGCATTGGTACAACGCACTTTCATTGGTAATGTCGGCTGGTGCAGGGCGGGCTGTCACAGTTTTACAACATGTAATCGAAACAGAATAGCAGGATGGACAGAATAACAGAAATAAACTTATGGCCAGGAAATGCTCCACATTTATATCCTAAAACGGGTAAATGTCTGAACATATATGTCTGAACATACACGTTTCATATTTCAAATCCTAGTCTGCACCAATACTAGTATACAAGTTTAACATGATTATGCATTACATGATTAACAGTAGGTATGACAACAAGAATAACAACATGATTAGGCGTACCCTAATTACATAATAGGATTAGGTGTTTTAACCTAATTACATAACAGTTGGATTATGTGTACCCTAATTGCTACCCATGCAATTGGCTTTCTGTTACCCGAATATCCTGTGTCAACCCCGGCAGTAGGGTGTATCACTCCCTAACCCAGCGACTTATAGAACATAGCAATATCCGTAGGTGTTTCCACGTCTTAAATCCCATAGTCGGATCCATTAATGCTTATGACTCCATCGGAAACACGCACCTAGCACCCACAAAATCCTTGAACCTCTTACTATCCATTTTAGTAAAGCATGCCCTGGTCCCTACCTAGTGCAGGACCCCCAAATAAGATACCTATAGGGATACTGACTGATATGGGCTCCAAACAACATACTAACACAAGCCAAACACTCGTGCCCCCAAGTAACTAGGATTTAACCCGATACCACAGCAGATGGGGGACCTCTTCGCTTATTAATACTTATATTCAACTAAACAAGTTCAGGTTTCATTAATAAGCATGGTTGTAATGTCAGGTGTATACAACCCTATTCTTAACATGTCCTTTACTTAATGTCTGATTAAGTCAAAGTTAACATGTCTATTTCTTATGCATACTATTTATTAACTACATTCCCAAGTTATAGGTTCATGCATAAGGTCTATTTACAACAAGTGTTTATAACAAGCCTACACATATATACTTATCCTTTTTTTTCCAATTTATAACATACATAGGTTTACCAAGTTATAGCATATACAAATTACTGAAAGCCTAACCTGTGTACATTCAATCATTCCCAATTAATCAGTATGCCTAACTTCCTTTTTATGTCATTTCATTATTGCCCCAATTATACGTATACCCTACTTGGGTATAGACTAGGCTTCTAAAGGCCTAGGCTTAGCGTAAAATAAAAAGGAAAAAGAGATAGGAGTAGAATCACATAGGCATTTAAGACTAGAAATAAAAATAGAAAAATGGGAAAAGGAAGATAAATACATTTTACTTGTTATTTATCCAACATCACAGGCATGTATATGACTTGTCTAATTAACATTATAGGCATGTATATAACTAGTTTAAACATCACAGGCACGTATAACTTCTGTTATTAACATCATATGCTTGTACATAACTTGTTTAAACATCACAGGCGTGTATTACTTGTTTAACTAACATTAACACAGGCATATAATAGATTACAATGGCATAATGATAACAGTGAATCAGGTATATTTATTTTTTTGTAAATCCTAGCTAGTTTCATTTAACTGTCATGTTCAAGGCCTAAGAAAATCAGATCTGTAAATAACTGTAACCCACAATGTGTCTTGGTGAAGATAAATATGTTTATAACACAAGGCTACAACAATTCCAGTCCAAATCAGATCCAAGATGTATGCAAGTTTTGATTGATGTTGGTTCTATTTAGTCCAATCTCTGGCAACATTTCCCCATTATGCATATATTTTATTCAGAATAATTTTAAGGCAGAATAAGAGGTGAAGAATTTGTGTAAATTGGTTATGGAGGAGGCTGTCTATTTATAGAGTAACAGAATCAACACCAACCTTTAGATCTATGTTTTAAATCTGGACTGTACATGTCATGCTGAGTCAGCATGGATACAGACAAAAAATAGGCTAGGTTTGTCAGTAGGCGTTCGGATGGATCCAGGTGGGGTCGACCCACCTACCCCTAGATCGACCCTAGGGCCGACCCAGCCACCCATGGGTCGACCCATTGGTCGACCCAGGCTAGAGCAGGTCGTCCCTTAACGGGATGATTTCCACTTCTGTTTCCCGCTCGTAATATTCAAAATTCTGGAAATTATATTTTGATTTATACATACATAAGCCTCTTGTATGTATACAAACTTCTAGAGCCTATAACTTCTTCATACGTTGTCAGTTTTACGCAAACTTGGGGTCTATCTGAGCCAAAATTTCGAGATGAACGCAATGGTAATGCCGGTTTCAATTCATTCTAAATATTTATTATGGTTTTAGTGTATTATATTTTAGGGTGTTACATTCTCCCTACTTAAAGGATTTCGTCTCCGAAATCTCCAAGCCTAGGAGAATGTTACTATCCTAACATCCACCTACAACCATCTACTCATCCATCATTCACAGGAATCCATTGTCCATAAGAGAATTCTAATGCTTGTATGAACTTATGCAAAGTGTTGTGTGTATATATCCTTACCCTAATGCGAAAATCAGGCGATCGACTGATTCATTCGACCTCCTTAATGCAATATATGTTGGTGCCATGAATCCAAAATGTATGCAAATAGTCCTAGTAAATCATGTGAACTCTACATGTATGCACAATCATCCGTCCAAATGCAACATCCATATGATGATACATCCATTTCCATAAAAAAAACTA
This sequence comes from Allium sativum, assembly GCA_030737875.1. Classification (NCBI taxonomy): domain Eukaryota; kingdom Viridiplantae; phylum Streptophyta; class Magnoliopsida; order Asparagales; family Amaryllidaceae; genus Allium; species Allium sativum. The sequence goes on from JASFAX010000020.1 coordinate 2,428,811, forward strand.
AAATGCACACACATCCATATGCAACATGTAAGTGATTGAGTCGATCTAGTGCCTAGTGTATGTATATGCATCCACGAGCAACCACTAGCAAACGATTGCATTCACTTGCAACCATCAAGCATAACATGTTTAGAACACATGTTTCAACCATTTATTTCTTCCTAAGGATCGAAAGATTTGAACGATAGGATAAATAAACTCGAATGATAGAAGCAAGTGCAAAGTAAAACCTTGGAAAAGAAGTCAAGAATGTACCCTCAAAGGGAAAAGGATAAGAAGCGCGAATCCTATCTTCGGGTTTCCATGTCGCATCTTCGCGATCATCTCCCCTTTGTACGTTAGCCAACTTGATTTCCTTATTGCGAAGCTTCTTGATTTCTGATCCAAGGATATAAGTAGGAATTCATCTTACAACTGTTTCCTTCTCAACTTCTATGTCCTCAAGAGCGACCGGCTCTACTATCTATGTCGTATCATGTACACATTTCCTTAGATAGGAAATGTGAAATATGTCGTGCATGCCCGCTAGGCTGTCTGGTAGCTTAATCCTACAAGCCATCTATCTATCTCTACTATAGAGAATGGTCCTACAAATTTTGGTGCCAACTTCCCTACTGAGCCAAAGCGAACTACATTCCTTAGCGGTGACACTTTAATGAAGACCATATCTCCTACTTCAAATTTCAAGTCGGTTCTCCTTTTATGAAGACCATATCTCCTTCGTCGGATGAGTTCGATCTTTTCTGAAGTATGTATAATCATATCTGTACCGAGCAGAAGTCTGTCAGTAGACTGTAATGACCCGCATTTTTAGCAGTCGAATAATTTATTTATTTATTAATTATCAATTTAACAATATCGATAACTGAAATTAAATAATATTGAATATTTAATTAATATAAATAATAGAATAATATATTTAATTTCTGAAATAATCAGAAATAGTGAATTGACAATATAATGTGAACTGGACAATTCAAAATATTTAATTCAGCTTAGAGTTGAATTAGAATAACGAATATAATTAAATAACGTCAGTTTGAATGTATAATTATATTATAATTATAATCAAGCCCGTAACGTCGCGGCAATTCGCTATTTGGCGATTTGAACTTCAACTGAATGTACAGGGTTCGTTTTAAATTGGATTTCTGTGAAACAAGAAACGTACAGAGCTGGTGAGGTATATTTTTGTAATAGAAGAGAAAAATCTGGATTTCATTGTGTAGATTTTGATTTATGTCCAAATCAAATTTTAGAAAAGTCGGTGTAACACCCCGTATTTTCTATGAACGTATAAGTAACAAATCAGAGAATAATTAATTTTTAATATAAGAATCAAGGGAAACGGGTTGCTCCATTGCGTTCCTCTCGAAATTCTTCTTGGAAACAAGTCTGAGTTTTCGAGAAACGGAGTCTGTATGAGGGAGATATGACCCTCCGAAGTTTCAGAGATTTTCAGAATCGAAAACAGCTCAAAAATTCGAATTCAAAATCCTAGAACAGGCTGGGCGGGAAAATTCCCGCCCATGGACCAGGTCGACCTGGGGGTCGACCATAGTGTCGACCTCCCAGGGGCCAGGTCGACCATAATGTCGACCTGGGGGTCGATCTGCTCCCGAAAACCAGTTTTTGAACCTGATTCATTCTGATGTTTCTGGTCTCGTTTTCAGTCTAGATTCGTCCGCCTAATCCTATATAAACAGCCCCCTAGCCCCATTCTCTTTACACCATTCTTCTCTAACCTTATGCTGCACAATTTCATTCCTATACTCTGCCTCCGTTCTTATTAAATAAAATAATGGCGTCGTTATTCTGCTGGAATCAAAACTAGGATCTTCTTCCAATCTGAATAAAGTTAAAAGGGAACAACTATTTTCTAATCTAAATGATAGTCTACGCCAAAGGAACGCTATTCAGTGTCAGAACTCAGTTACCAGAAATCAAGACTTTCCTTTTTGATTTGTGAGTACAGTTATTTTTAGATATGAACTTTAATTATGATCTTGGCATGGTTATAAATCTGAATCAGAGGTTATGTATATTCTTATCTGTCAGATCTGTTTTTCTGTGACTATTCTGTACCTCTTTCTTCTTTCTATTCTATAGCCAGGCTACTACGAGCCTGCGCCGAATCTCATAAGAAATTATCGCACGAATGCTAAATTTTGGGACAAATAATGAATAATGCATTATTGACATGAAACTGTTGCCTATGAGACTATTGTCTATGACTATGATTCATGCCTATGAGACTATTGCCTATGACTATGATTCATGCCTATGAGACTATTGCCTATGACTATGACTCATGACTATGAGACTATTGCCTATGACATTTGAATAAGAAACTATTGTGCTTAGTCGCCCATGACTATTGTGGTTAGTTGCCTATAACTATTGTAGTTAGTTTCTTATACCTATTCCCTTAATTATGTTATATCTCATAATTAGTGTGTAACTTGGCTAGTTTATTCCCATTCACTGTTATGTACATCGAGCCTATTGGAGCCATTATTATTGTATTTGGTTCATTATTGCATGCCTATTCTTTTATATCAATTCTTGTGCTTATCCCCTACTCCTTTTGTTAGTGCCATTTCATGAGTACTTAGAGAACTTGTGGAAACATGTTATACGGGGATTGGGCATAGCTTAATTAAGTTAATTTGATATAATAAATATGTTGGCATAATCTGAATTGGCTATAATAGTGAATGATTAACATGTATATTAGTCTTGGACATAAATGGTGAACTAGAATATTAAATCTTGTTTTGACATGAACTGTAAATAGGAATATTAAGACTAAAATTTGGGGCATATATTGTATTATGAATTATGACCTTGATTTGGGCATGTATGTTTAGGCTAAATTTACGATTAGGAAAGATATGTAAATAGAGTTTTAGATACATATAATCTGCTAAATCTGTTAAATTGCCTAATCCGTTATCTGCTAAATCTGTTGAATTGCCTAAACTGCTAAATCTGCTGAATCGCTTAAACTGCTAGATCTGCTATCTGTTGAATTGTCTGATCTGTTGAAAACTAGATAATGGTAATCTGGGTATGTAAATCCGTAGGCTCGACCTAAAATTTAGTAAAACATGGAAATTTGATTAATCTGTTGTATCCTGTGAAGAAGTTTAATCTGTTAAATAAACAGAATTAGTCTGATATCTGTAAAATCTGTATTGGAATGAATTGGCTATGACACGAGGTTAGACTCTGTTTGCGGTGGAAGCCTGCCGGAACCAACCGGCTTAACCAGCGACCGCAAACTGTCAGTCTAATGTGAGAGGTCGTAGGCATAACTAAAATATGCTTAGACACGAGGTTAGGTCTGGCTTGTGGCAGAAGTTTGCCCGGAACCGCCCGGCATATCCAGCGGCTACAAGCTACCGACCTAATGTGAGAGGGCTGTGCATTAATATTTAATTAATGCAAATCTGGGATAAATATGATGTCTAAAACGTTTTGGGTGAATAGGTTTAAACCAACCGGATTGATGAATTTAACAAACCCGTTTCGTAAGTCGGTGGGCCCAATTCAAAGTTAGACAATCTGTAAGTCTGTTAAGAACTGTACATCTGATCCGTTAGTCTGAAAACCTGTTAACTTGATTTTCTGATCTGTGAACTAGTTGACCTGAACTCTGTATGTCTGAAAACTTGTAAACAAGTTAATCTGAAATCTGTCAGTCTGGGGACACAAGGTTAGGAGGGAAAAATACTTGTGTCATCTGTTGTTTGGGACCCATATTAGTCAGTAACCCTTTATGGTATCAAAACTATGACCCAACAGTAGGTAGGGTCCGGGCACGCTTACTGAACTAATTATAAGCGGTTCATTCTGATAATGGCGAGGGGTGTTGATGGTGTGTTCCAACCGGGTCATGTGCGTGCATGCATCCCAGTCTGCCTCTGAGGATGTAAGATGCCGTGACATCTGTAAATAGGTCTGTGTCGTTCAAAGGTTGCCACTTTAGGGAATGATACACCCTTTTGTGGGGCTGGCATTGGGTATTTATGTATTAGGGAGCCGATCGCGTGGGGTAGGATTTAGGGTACACTTAGTTCTGTCTGTTCTGTGGGGTACCGTCTGTTTCTGTTGGGTGGTAACACCTGTCTGTTTCTGCGTGGTACCGTCTGTTGCGGTGGTAAAGGCCCATTTACTAGTGTACACCTAATTCTAACATTTTATTTCCGTAAGGATTATTCCGTTTCTGTTCCTGTACCTTCTGTTCGGGTGGTAAAGGCCCATTATTCTGTTTCTGTTTAGGCATTAGGGTAACACCTAATCCTGTTATACTAGTATTAGTGCAGAGAAGTGAAAAGTAATAGCTTATATCATTTTGTTTCTTCTGTTTAACCTAAGTATATCTGCTTCTCCTGTTACTGTTATCTCGCATCCAGTTTTATTTGCATGCCATGATTATTATTATCTGTTCATATGCTGGAAATCACTGGACTCGCCAGACTTTATGTCTGACCTCGTTTGTTTTTCGCCCCTTTTCTTTCCGTTCCCCCCAGGTTTCCAAGGAGGGAATACTTTAGCTTGATTCGGATTTCTTCTGCTTGAAGTACTTAAAGTGCATAAAATATGGCTTGACTCCTTATGGCAGCTTCTGTGGGGATTATGATTTTATAATTTTGTACTCTTAGGGCTTTTGAAAAGGGATGATATATATATATATGTTCTTGAGTTTTGGTAAAGTGATTTGGAAGGATGTAACCAAACTGATTTCTGTTTTCCACTGTAATAAAGTTGTAAATTTTTCTAGTACTACTTTATGTATCTGTTCTTGTAATATTCTGTTCTGTCTACTAAAATGCTCCATCAAAGTTAAGGCATTCCCTTTGTGAGTGACCTTGACGGAGGTGGGGTGTTACACTTGGTATCAGAGCTGAAGGTTTCCAGATTGGGTAAAGTTTTTGAAAACTATTTTCAAAAAGGTTTTAAAAGGAAGTATTTTCAAAAATAAAGTTTATTTTGAAAAACATAATCCCCAAAAGCCATATATCTATCTTCTCAGTTCTCCGTTTTGATTCTTTTTCTTTCATTCCAGCATGTCTGGGAATCTTAACTTTCCAGACGGCGTGCCAATACCTGGCTGTTTCAGGAGGTACTTAGAGGCTAGGGCCAACGATGCAGGCCCCGCAGATATTCCTTCTCCAGCTGCAGCGATTCCTCCTCCTCCGCCCCTCCTCGTGCAATTGCTTTTTCAAAGATCTATAAAGATTTTAGGGCCATGGGTGGAAAGGATTTCAATGGAACTGAATCATTCGTAGAAGCGAGGAACTGGCTCAAAGAAACTGAGGATATGTTCATTATCTTCGAGGTGGACGATAGGCAGAAGGTACAGTTTGCGATATGGTTGCTCAAAGACGAAGCTTCCTACTGGTGGGAAGTCACTAACGCCGAGAGGCCGGTTGACACATGGATGAATTTCAGGATAAGGTTTGAGATGAAATTCCTCTCAGAAGCTGAACGAAGTCTGCAATTGGAAAAGTTCTTATCTCTTAAGCAAGGAAGTATGACTGTCAGGGAGTACGTCAATCAATTCAATCAGCTGGCCCGATTTGGACTGGACTTAGTGAATACCACTCATAAGAAGGCTCTCCGTTTTGTCAAGGGATTGAATAAGCCACTGCACAGCCTAGCCATGACCCATGTACCCATGGGAGCGACTTACGAGAGATTGGTGGACATGGCACTACTGCACGAGGAAGACAAGGGCAAGAAAGAGGCAAAGAAGGAAGAACCACAGAAGAAGAAAGCATGGCCCAAAAAGGAAACACAAAAGAAGGATGAGAAGTCTGAAGATAAGAAGGAGAAAAAGTGCTTTACTTGTGGAAGCTCGACTCATCTGAACAAGGATTACAGAAAAAGAAAGGGCACTTGCTTCAACTGTGGTGAGATGAGACACTTCACTAGACTCTGCCCGAAGAAACGAGGGCAAGGGCAGAGGGCAGGACCAACTTCTGGGGGGCAGACGAACACTCTCGAGGCTAGTGGATAGGATAGAAATAGGAACACTTTCTGTAGGAGGTCTAATTTCTTTATCTGATTGTTGAGTTAAAACTCTTTTCTGATTCTGGCATTTTGATTCTGTAATCGATACTCTGCACTTTAATACTAGTATTGTTTCTGATTCCGCTGTAGACTCAGACCCATAAGGGTTATGACTCATCTAATAGTGATAAGTTGGGTATCTGTGATGAGCGTTAAGTTGACTATGACGCATACATTCTGGGTTTTTATCATGCTTAGTTTCCTAAGAATCATTTGGTAATCTGATCTGTACTAGTAATCTGTAAATATCTGAATATTTCTGATAAGGTTAAAGAGGGTAATCCTCTGGGTGTCAATCTGATGTTGATTTCGGTCTTCGGGGTTGATACTTAGGGGAATTAGTCTCTCAACCAATGTCTAATGGAAACCAAGTTTTTGTTTATCTGCACTCACTCCCATCACTCGACTGTATCCTATCAATCGAGTCTTCGACCTATAGATAGGAATCATATGGGTGTAAACATGTGTTTGAGACATGTTATGTTTGATGGTTGCAAGTGGATGCAAGTGGTTGCTAGTGGTTGCTCGTGGATGCATATACACACACTAGGCACTAGATCGGCTCGAAAACACTCTCATACTGCATATGGATGCGTGAGCATTTTCAATTTTTGTGGATGCAAAATGATTGACTCATCACATGGATGTTGCATATGAATGAATGGTTGTCACTCATATAATAATGATATGTATCAAATAGGAAAATTGCATACATGTTGGACTCATGACACTGACATAGTTCGCATTAAGGAGGTCAACTGAATCAGTGGACCGCCTGATCTTTGCATTAGATAAGTACATATACACACACTCTTGGATAAGTTCATACAGCATTAGAAATCTTTTAAGTACAATGGTTGCTTGTGGATGATGTTTGAGTAGATGGATGATTGGATGGTAGGACACATTCTTCTTAACTTGAAGATTTCGGGGACGAAATCCTTTAAGGATGGGAGAATGTAACACCCCGTATTTTCTGTGAACGTATAAGTAACAAATCAGAGAATAATTAATTTTTAAAATAAGAATCAAGGGAAACGGGTTGCGCCATTGCGTTCGTCTTGAAATTCTGCTTGGAAACAAGTCTGAGTTTTCGAGAAACGGAGTCCGTATGAGGGAGATATGACCCTCCGAAGTTTCAGAGATTTTCAGAATCGAAAACAGCTCGAAAATTCAAATTCGAATTCGAATTCAAAATCCCAGAACAAGCTGGGCGGGAAAATTCCCGCCCATGGACCAGGTCGACCTAGGGGCGACCATAGTGTCGACCTCCCAGGGGCCAGGTCGACCATAGTGTCGACCTGGGTGTCGACCTGCTCCCGAAACCCAGTTTTTGAACCTGATTCATTCTGATGTTTCTGGTCTCGTTTTCAGTCTAGATTCGTCCGCCTAATCCTATATAAACAGCCCCCTAGCCCCATTCTCTTACACCATTCTTCTCTAAACTTATGCTGCACAATTTCATTCCTATACTCTGCCTCCGTTCTTATTAAATAAAATAATGGCGTCGTTACTCTGCTGGAATCAAAACTAGGATCTTCTTCCAATCTGAATAAAGTTAAAATGGAACAACTATTTTCTAATCTCATCGATAGTCTACGCCAAAGGAACACTATTCAGTGTCAGAACTAAGATACCAGAAATCAAGACTTTCCTTTTTGATTTGTGAGTACAGTTATTTTTAGATATGAACTTTAATTACGATCTTGACGTGGTTATAAATCTGAATCTGAGGTTATGTATATTCTTGTCTGTCAGATCTGTTTTTCTGTGACTATTATGTACCTCTTTCTTCTTTTTGTTCTATAGCCAAGCTACTACGAGCCTGCGCCGAATCTCATAAGAGATTAACGCACGAATGCTAAATTTTGGGACAAATAATGAATAGTGCATAATTGGACATGAAACTGTTGCCTATGAGACTATTGCCTATGACTATGATTCATGCCTATGAGACTATTGCCTATGACTATGATTCATGCCTATGAGACTATTGCCTATGACATTGAATAAGAAACTATCGTGATTAGTCGCCCATGACTATTGTGGTTAGTTGCCTATAATATTGTAGTTAGTTTCTTATACCTATTCCCCTAATTATGTTAGATCTCGTAATTAGTGTGTAACTTGGCTAGTTTATTCCCATTCACTGTTATGTACATCAAGCCTATTGGAGCCATTATTATTGTGTTTGGTTCATTATTGCATGCCTATTCTTTTATATCAATTCTTGTGCTTATCCCCTACTCCTTTTGTTAGTGCCATTTCATGAGTACTTAGAGAACTTGTGGAAACATGTTATACGGGGATTGGGCGTAACTTAATTAAGTTAATTTGGCATAATAAATATGTTGGCATAATCTGAATTGGCTATAATAGTGAATGATTAACATGTATATTAGTCTTGGACATAAATGGCGAACTAGAAAATTAAATCTAGTTTTGACATGAACTGTAAAAGGGAATATTAAGACTAAAATTTGGGGCATATATTGTATTATGAATTATGACCTTGATTTGGGCATGTAAGTTCAGGCTAAATTTATGATTAGGCAAGATATATAAATAGAGTTTTAGATATATATAATCTGCTAAATTTGTTATCTGCTAAATCTGTTAAATTGCCTAATCCGTTATCTGCTAAATCTGTTGAATTGCCTAAACTGCTAAATCTGTTATCTGCTAAATCTGTTGAATCGCTTAAACTGCTAGATCTGATATATGTTGAATTGTCTGATCTGTTGAAAACTAGATAATGGTAATCTGGGTATGTAAATCCGTAGGCTCGACCTAAAATTTAGTAAAACATGGAAATTTGATTAATCTGTTGTATCCTGTGAAGAAGTTTAACCTGTTAAATAAACAGAATTAGTCTGATATCTGTAAAATCTGTATTGGAATGAATTGGCTATGACACGAGGTTAAACTCTGTTTGCGGTGGAAGCTTGCCCGGAACCAACCGGCTTAACCAGCGACCACAAACTGTCAGTCTAATGTGAGAGGTCGTAGGCATAACTAAAATATGCTTAGACACGAGGTTAGGTCTGGCTTGTGGCAGAAGTCTGCCCGGAACCGCCCGACATATCCAGCGGCCACAAGCTACCGACCTAATGTGAGAGGTCTGTGCATTAATATTTAATTAATGCAAATCTGGGATAAATATGATGTCTAAAACGTTTTGGGTGAATAGGGTTAAACCAACCGGATTGATGAATTTAACAAACCCGTTTCGTAAGTCGATGGGCCCAATACAAAGTTAGACAATCTGTAAGTCTGTTAAGAACTGTACATCTGATCCGTTAGTCTGAAAACCTATTAACATGATTTTCTGATCTGTGAACTAGTTGACCTGAACTCTGTATGTCTGAAAACTTGTAAACAAGTTAATATGAAATCTGTCAGTCTGGGGACACAAGGTTAGGAGGGAAAAATACTTGTGTCATCTGTTGTTTGGGACCCATATTAGTCAGTAACCCTTTCTGGTATCAAAACTATGACCCAACAGTAGGTAGGGTCCGGGCACGCTTACTGAACTAATTATAAGCGGTTCATTCTGATAATGGCGAGGGGTGTTGATGGTGCGTTCCAACCGGGCCATGTGCGTGCATGCATCCCAGTCTGCCTCTGAGGATGTAAGACGCCGTGACATCTGTAAATAGGTCTGTGTCATTCAAAGGTTGCCACTAAAGGGAATGATACACCCTTTTGTGGGGCTGGCACAGGGTATTTATGTATTAGGGAGCCGATCGCGTGGGATAGGATTTAGGGTACACTTAGTTCTGTCTGTTCTGTGGGGTACCGTCTGTTTCTGTTGGGTGGTAACACCTTTCTGTTTCTGCGTGGTACCGTTTGTTGGGGTGGTAAAGGCTTATTTACTAGTGTACACCTAATTCTAACATTCTGTTTCCGTAAGGATTATTCTGTTTATTTTCCTGTACCTTCTGTTCGGGTGGTAAAGGCCCATTATTCTGTTTCTGTTTAGACATTAGGGTAACACCTAATCCTGTTATACTAGTATTAGTGCAGAGAAGTGAAAAGTAATAGCTTATATCATTCTGTTTATCATGTTTAACCTAAGTATATCTGCTACTCCTGTTACTGTTATCTCGCATCCAGTTTTATTTGCATGCCATGATTATTATTATCTGTTCATATGCTGGAAATCACTGGACTCGCCATACTTTATGTCTGACCTCGTTTGTTTTTCGCCCCTTTTCTTTCCTCCCCCCTAGGTTTCCAAGGAGGGAATACTTTAGCTTGATCCGAATTTCTTCTGCTTGAAGTACTTAAAGTGCTTAAAGTATGGCTTGACTCCTTATGGCAGCTTCTGTGGGGATTATGATTTTAAAATTTTGTACTCTGAGGGCTTTTGAAAAGGGCTGATATATATATATATGTACTTAAGTTTTGGTAAAGTGATTTGGAAGGATGTAACCAAACTGATTTCTGTTTTCCGCTGTAATAAAGTTGTAAATTTTTCTAGTACTACTTTATGTATCTGTTCTTGTAATATTCTGTTCTGTCTACTAAAACGCTCCATCAAAGTTAAGGCATTCCCTTTGTGAGTGACCTTGACGGAGGTGGGGTGTTACAGTCGCTATGGAATTCCTTTATAATTTATAATGATTTATTTATATTTATAAAAGGAATTTCATAATAAATTGAATATCGATTTATATCGGGATTTGAAATATCGAGTTAGAAATTCATATAGGAATATTCTAGAGCTGTATGGTATTCCACTGTGAATATATACGATAATATTTATTTTTAAATATTAAATTTAATTGTTTTTAAATATATTTATATATTTCAAAGGGTTATTTAGAGCTTTAAAAATAGCCAGTTTTGCGAACGAACTCAGAATTCGACGAAACTAATTTTGTTGGGACCGTAATGTCGAATTGTAGCTACATGACCATTTCTGTGATTTTTGAATATCGTGTGTGATCACACGGATTTTTAAAAGGCTAAAATGAATAAAATAATAAAAGAAAAAAGATCTAAAAATATCCTAAGCTAATTGTGATCAAAACAAGGGCCACGTTTCCTTTGATTTCAGCCGCTCCTTCAATGATTATAAACGCGAGCAACAAATCCTCATTCACAAAGCAAATCGCAGAAGAAGAAAATCAAAAATAAAAACAATGAAAAAACCTAAAATCCCTATATACATATATATGAATTCCTGTGTACTTCCTCTTCACAAACATATACAAATTTCTGGGTTCGACGCCATTTTTGTTGTTTGGGTTTTTGCGTCCGCGAGCTAGGGTTGGAGTTCGATCACGATACAGTGGGTTTTGGCTCGAGTTGATAATGGATTTGGTTTGTGGTTGGAGTAGGCTTTGTTTGTGAGATTTTGAGGGATTTCTGTGTGATTTTTGTTCGATGCCTGTACTGTACATCGTGGAAAAGGGAGTCGACGGAAATTGTCAGGGACGTGCGAGGTCGATCTTAATGGGTGGAGGAGGAAGCGCAGGAGAAGAGGAGATCAACGGTGATTTTAGTTTTGAAAATCATTGAAGGAATGAGGGTGCGGTTCGGAGTGGAATCATCGGCCATGGTTTGGGAATACTGGAGGATACGGGATGTTTAATTTGGGGAAGGAGGACCTTAGGCGGGTTTGGGCTGAAAGGTAGTGGGCCGGAATTTAAAGTGGTGAGGCCTACTAGTTTTATTAATCTAGGTTTATTTTAAATTATATAAATGTATACGCAAACATAGAAAATTAATATCTTCGTCATATGTTAATGGAATTCAGCGAAACAAGATCCGTTGGGATCGTATGGACGACGACTACCAAATGGGACTGACTTGGAGTGGATGGGAGCTAGTTTGAATTTATGGCGAAATAAATTGTTTGATTCAAATCAAACAATAGTTTATCGTTCTTTAACGATGAACTGCCAAAGTGAGTAAAACTCATCAACTCTGAACAGTTATATTTTTACAACGTATTCTGAACTGATAGTTATCTGTTGATTGTTGTGTGTTAACTGTTTGGTTGAATTGCTTAGGTATTGGTTGAAATTATAGATATCGATATTTATATATATATATATCGTTAATCAAATATCGATTCTGTTTGTTAGAATATTTCATATCGAAGTGAAATCGATGTTATTATATCTTTTAACATCTGTGGATGCAGGGAAACAGGTCGGAGGAATCCAACTAGATTCCTCAACATATATTTTTCTGTTTTTCGTATATTGTGTATATGATGTGATATATAATCTGTTGTTGATTATGTGTGTTTGAATGATATCGATCAATGTTATTTGGTATTTTAAATACCGTAAGAAATACTGGGATGTAAAAAGGGGATTTTCAAAGTATATTTTGAAAATAAATTATTTATATAAAATCAATGGATTTTATATATAAAAGGAAAAAGGATTTTATATAAGGAAATAATTATAAAATCAAAAGAATTTAAAAGGAAATATATTTGTAAAAAAATTATAAAGGAAAATATTTGTAAAACAAATATAAAGGAAATTATTTGTAAAACAAATATAAAGGAAATATATTTGTAAGACAAATACAAAGGAAGATATTTGCAAAAACAAATAGAAAAAGGGTATATTTGTAAACCATTTACAAATAGAAAATGAAAAGTATATATTTGTAAACCATTTACAAATAGATTTGGAAAGGGAATATTTGTAAAACATTTACAAATAGAATAGAAAAGATAAAAGAAATATTTATTTGTTAAATAAATAGAAAAGATAAAAGAAATATTTATTTGTTAAATAAATAGAATTTGAAAAGGGAATAGTTATTTGTTAAGTAAACAAATAGAAAAGGAATAATAGAAAAGGAATAATAGAAAAGGGAATAATTCAAAGAACGAAATCGAATATAGTTTATTCGAAAGGAGTTAAGTGAATAGAGTTAATCAAAAAGAGTTAATCAAATAGAGTTAATCGATTAGAGTTAAATCAATAGAGTTAAATGATAAGAGTTAATTGAATCGAGTTAAAAGGAGTTATCGAATCTAGTTGTTCGAAAGGAGTTAATCAAATAGAGTTAATCAATTAGAGTTAAATCAAAAAGAGTTAAATCAAAAAGAGTTAATCCAATAGAGTTAATTGAATCAAGTTAAAATGAGTTATCGAATTTAGTTATTCGAAAGGAGTTATCGAATATTAGTTATTCGAATTGAGTTAAAAGGAGTTATCGAATTTAGTTATTCGAAAGGAATTACCGAATATTAGTTATTCGGATCGAGTTAAAAGGAGTTATCGAATATTAGTTATTCGAATCGAGTTAAAAGGAGTTAATCGAATTTAGTTATTCGAAAGGAGTTATCGATTAGTTTAATCAAAAGGAGTTAATCGAATTTAGTTATTCGAAAGGAGTTATCGATTAGTTTAATCGAAAGGAGTTAATCGAATTTAGTTATTCGAAAAGGAGTAATCGAATATAGTATTCGAAAAGAGAGATTATCGAATATCATTTATTCGAAAGAAAGAGTAATTTAATTTAGTTATTCGAAGTGAGTTGATCGAATATTAGTTATTCGAAGAGAGTTAATCGTCGAATTCGATTATATCGAATTCGGGAAAGTACTTATACTTTCCGGTGTTTAAATCAAGATTTATTTATTTATAAATCTGGTGTCTATTTATTTATTCACATTAAAGAATAAAATTTATAATTGAAGTTAGATATTTCGAAAGTAGGGATTTTTACGTTATCGTTATAACCAATGTTTTCAATAAAGAAGTGGATTCGTAAATAGAATCCGAGAGTTTCGTAAGGAAGTTTGTTAAAGATATAAAAGATAAACTTTGACTATTTCGATGTTAAAACGTTGTTCAGTTAAGGTCTGAGAGGTAATTATACCCCAACTTAATTGACTTCCTTCTTAACTAAGGAATGGTAAGGTTTGATAATGAAGGAGTTTTGGAAATGTTTTCAAAATACGAATCAGAAATGTTTTCTGATAATAGAAAAATAAGAATTTAGAATATATGGAAACTGAAGATAAGTAAATTAATGAACTAAGGGGATAAATGTTAAATGATGATTGATCGATATAATTTCCATTTGGAAATAATATCGTAGTTTGCACACGTGTTTTTCTTTGATAGTTAACTCACCGACTATCGAAGTTTTTGACCATTTTAACGTTGTTAATATGGAGAGACCAGTTGGATTACTATCCGAAGAACCACTCTGTATTGGCATAAGCATTGCGAATCATATATGCCAAAGATAATTGAAGACGAAGTAAAGTGCAAGGGCTGTTGTATAAATCTTAGGTAAAGATTGCCTAAGATGGATGTACGGAATAGTGCCTTCGGTTTGTCCAGTCCCAGGACGACCTGTATGGAAGAATGTCTGACAGAGTATATTTAATAGATCGCGTAAGTTGATCTCTTCAAACGTATTTACGTTTGGTGGCATAGGAATTAGTTTCTCTTAGCTGTATACCCGTGGTATATTTGGGGAAATCAATTTGTGATTTGGCGGGTATGACGATGTGACATTCAAAGTGAATAATGTGTGATCTGTCAGAGATAAGCGTGTCCTCCAGCCTCACAACCGGGAAATAACAGAAATCGGGCAGGCAGCATGGCTATGTAGGTCGCACCTATTAGGGTGTATAATCACCTGATCTAGAGTTTCATTTACTTCTAAAAATCTATTATCGATGTTGTCCCATTCGGGAAACGGTTGCTGATCCCAACCGTTGGTGATATACATTCGATACACTCAAGCGAAATGAGTGGTCGGTCATGTGTGGCCGGGTTGCAAGATGTTCTTATTGAACCCAGTGTATTCCTCTCTAGAGGTACACTAGTGAAAGGTGGTTCCATACCTTGTCATAGTTGGAAATCCATTACCCAATACGTGCTTGCGGTTTTGATTTTATACTATATATGTAGAACGTGAGATGAAAGCGTTTCTGCTAGATGATTATTATATTGTGGTTGATAGACATTATTATAATATCAAAAGGTTTTTGATATAAAGATATCTTGGATTCTCATAAGGGAAAAACCCGTTCCGTTATACGGCGTGGTCTTATGAGATATCGTTTAATGGCTCAAAATTGTTTAAACTGTTTTACCAATACCAGTCCCATGACTGACCCGGAGTTTATTTTGTTTTGTTTTCCCTAAACTCTTGGGTGCCCAATTTTGTACGGGCAGTCAAGTAGTCAGGATTTACAGATACTTGAAGAGTTGGAGCAGGAGGCTTCAGGATCATATAGCTATTGTTTATTTCCGCTGTGTTGTAAGTGCTGTACTTTGGAAATGATATGTATATTCAAGTACCGATTTATATTTCAAAGTTATGATATGTAATATATGTTATTCGTTCCGCTGTGAGGTTTGTATTACTATGATGTTGTGTTCTTCTTCTTCTTCTATTCTAAGTTTCTACCTTATCTATTCTCACCCTCTAACTTCTTTCTATTAACTTTCCGGTATTTTTCGATGTTTGGTTAGTCATCATTGAGTTTATGGCGATAACCAAAGTCGCTAAAAACCGGGTCGTTACATAGACTCCTACCAACAAGTCGGTGATCTACAAGTCATCCATGTAATGCTTCGAATGATGCCATGCCTATACTGGATTGGTAACTTTTGTTATAAGCAAACTCCACCAAAGGAGGGTGCTCTTCCCAAGTCCTTCCAAAGTCTAAGATACACAGATTTAGAAGATCCTCAAGAACTCTATTCACCCTCTCAATCTGTCCATTTGTCTGAGGATAATATGCAATGCTCAAACGTAACTGTGTACCTAATGCCTCTTGCAAGCTTTTCCAAAACTCGCTAGTAAAATGGGGTCGCGATCCCTCACTATACTAGAAGGTACCCCATGCAATCGAACTATCTCATGAAGATAAACTGATGCCAACCAAGACGCCGTCCTCTTGCTATTTACAGGAATAAAATAAGCGCTCTTTGTAAGTCTGTCCACGATCACCCAAATGCTCGTATTGTCCTTCCTTGATCGTGGCAATCCATCTATGAAATCTATATAGGCGCTCTCCCACTTCCTTTAAAGGATATCCAAGGGCTGAAGCAATCCGCCAGGTTTCTTTTATTCATCCTTTACTCTTTGGCAAGTCATGCATCGAGCTATAAACTTTGCTACATCTTTCTTCATACTAGCCCACAAGAAAGCCATCTTCATGTCCCGATACATTTTGTCGCCGCCCGGATGGATAGTCATCCGAGAATAATTGAAACACACCACCTCCGTTAGGGTCACTCTCAAAGGGAATGCCCTAATTTTGGTGGAGGTTTATAAGTATAAGTCACAGATATACAAGACAGATATAAGAACACATATTTTTGAACAGCGGAAAAACAACAACTTTTATTTCATTAAAAATACGTGTTACAACAACCATACCATAATTGTCTTACAATACTTCCAAAAACACAACATCTTCATAACTGTCTTGATTACATTATTTAAAGAAGCATAAAGAAAACATAAATAAACTGCAAAAGTCCCATAGTTGTTGTCCAAAGCCATAGTCCAAAACGAAAAGATCCAAGCAATACATTCTTTCTCTTCAAGCTGGATATGAAGGCTGGTCAAGCTGCGGTATTCCCTCCCTGTGGACCTGGGGGGGGGAACGGAAGAAAAGAAGACGAAAGAAAAGTAGAGTCAGACATAAAGCCTGAGTAAGTCTAGGACTATTCAGTCTATGAATAAAGAACTGGGTATGATAAGTATAAACTAGAAATGGGAAAGCACCATATACTTAGTTAAGTTGTCTAGGGTCGAATATACTATCGTATCCCATATTAATCTCTGTACCCGTATAAACTAGTTCCCAACAGGCACCCCATAATCAGGGTGAAGTGATCCATTTCATGATGATCGGCTCCTACTCGCATAGTTACATGTGTCTTACGGCCCCCGATGTTGTAGTTACCTATGCTGGTCCCACCATGGGGTGTATCAAGTCCCATGGCGGCGGCCCGACACAACCCTAGAATGCACAGGTATGCTACTGGTGCCCAGTGCCTTATTTTTCTGCTCCGGAGTGAGTGCACGCCCACACCCCGTTAGAACCTACACTGCTGCACCACCGCCGTCGATTTGACCTCTTACAGTCAGCCCAGTAATCGTGCCCCACCCTGCCTAGTTTCAGGGTATCATGATACCTTATAGGGTTACTGCTGAAAAGGGTCCCCCGCTACTAGGTTTTTCTATTTCTAGCCAACATGCTAAGTTGGTTAAGTGTTTTATAAACCTAACCCCCAATCAGTCTGTTTAGTTTAGCATGTTCCATCTTGATTAAGTATTAATATAATTTACTTAATCCTATCAATCCTGACTCAGCCTTAATTGTCTTATTAAAGCCTTGACCTCTCACATTAGACAGGTATTGTTGTGGCTGCCTGTTGCCGTTTGGGTCCGGGCAGTCTTACGCCACAACTCAGTCTACCCTCGGGTCCTTATTGGGCTCCATGTTTAACCACCCACATTGGATAGGTGTTGTTGTGACTACTGGACAGCCGGGCGGTTCCGGACAGGTTTACATCACAACTCAATCCAACCTCGGGTTAAACACATCGTATTTTCTATATTTACATATTTTGTCTTTCTTCTTTATTTTCTTATATGTAAATATTTGCGGTCCATTATTCAAAATTAATTTAAGCTACTGGTGTAAGGGTTTACACCAATCATGGGCCCAACCCATTCTTGAATTTGGGCCCCTCTACTTTTATATTTTCATTTATTAATTAATTTGGCCCAACGCTATTTCCCCCGTTTAATACGTTCGTTTATCATAATATATGTTGAGCTTAGCCTTTTAAGCCCAACTTGGCCATGTGAAAAAAGGGAGGCTTAAAACGTGATTATATACACAAAAAGGGGAATGTGAACGCATGAACTTGCAACATAACGTTGGAACTACAAAATAGAAACTGGTGTACTTGCATTGTGGTAACATATACTTTGGTCATAAAGCATAAGTGACATGAATCAGACCATGTAAACTTGTAGTTAAGTTAAGAATCTAACTAAATTAGATATCATTATTGACACATAGTCTTAACTACAACATAAACCTATATTTTTACTTAGGCATAATGTCAAACATAAGCAAATCATGTTTATAAAATTACTATATGTTTACAAAGGTGCTTACTTTTGTTATTAATACAAAAGTATAGTTCAACTAGAATTATTCCAACTTAATCATGATTTTTAATCTATTCACATAATCATGGCACAAATATTCCTAAACATGAAATCATGGTTTTTGATCTATTCATGTAATCATGGCATAAATATTCCTAAACATGAAATCATGGTTTTTACTTTATTCATGCAAACTTGCAATTGGAATGTAAATCTAACTTAGCTATGTGTCACATATATAATTCTTGTTAACAATATAGGCCTAACATGTTTTTCAATTAGGCATAATACCAAACATAGCCTAGTCATATTCATAAAATCAACATAAGTTCACAAAGAGGCTTACTTTTGTTTCTAATACAAAAGTATGGTTTTATACATAGATCATGATGCCAATTCCAACATAATTTCATATGAATCATAATACCCCAAATTTGATCCAATTACACACAAAGTGATTTTGTACAAAAATATACATTATGTTGGCATAGTAGCAAAACCACATACTTGAATGAATCTCAATTAAACAACCACAAACATGTAGCCTCGACATGAATTACATACTTGCGAATATCCAATTGTATACTTGCATGAATCTCAAATAAACTACCGCTAACATGTAGTTTTTATCATGAATTACATACTTGCGAATATCCAATCGTTATATCACAACATTCCAAATCGATTAGAATCATAACAACGCACAAATATGAATTACTATCACCACAAATCAAGCGTAATTCTCATTTTACACAAATCAAACACAGTTATTTAATTCATACCGGAATAGTACTCTACTTACAATCGTGTGACGAATTCTTCAATTCAGGAATCTGAATTCTGGATTTGGAGATGCTATTCCTTTGATGTAGGCGTTGATTTGATTTGTTTAAGTTTAACTTGTAGTTGCTTTATGCTTTAGAGTTTGTCTCCTAATTGTCTCTCAAATTGGTGGCTACTTCTAGTCGTTCCTCAGCAGCATGATGGCCTCATTCTTATTTTTTGAATGAATAGATTAGGTAGAGTCTAGGGTCATTTTTATAGAGTTTATGAATTGATTCGGACCGTCGATGTAGCTTGGGTTAATCGTAGCCATTCATTCGAAAGAGAGACCAATCAGGAGCTGACACCTAGCCCTAGTGACAAGGCAAGGCTCAGAAAATCGACCAAACACAGACCTGGCCAGCCAGGATGGGCTGGGTTCGACCTGGCTCTGGGGCCAGGTCGACAGCCCAGTCGACACCCAGGTCGACAGCCCTGTCGACCTGGCTAGCCCAGGTCGACTGCCAAGTCGACCTGGGTGCCTTAGGCGGGAATTTTCCTGCCCTAGCCAATTGGGCCCGATTTTGAATTTTAAACTTGTTTTTCTGAGCTGTTTTCGTCTGTTTGAATTTTAACCTGAATTCTGAAACTTCCGGAGGCCATATCTTCTTCATACGGACTCCGTTTTTCAAAAACTCGGACTCTATTTCGCGTATTTTTCCGAGACGAACACAATGGCGTATCCCGTTTCTCTTAATTCTTTGATTTGAAATTATTTATGCTTTAATTTATGAATTTCACTGTTATAGAATACACGGGGTGTTACATTCTCCCCCACATAAAAGGATTTCGTCCCCGAAATCTTCAAGTTGGGAAGAATGTATATCCTAACATCCAAACATCCATCTACTCATCCATCAAACACGAGCATCCATTGTCCTTAAAAGACTTCTAATGCTTCATGATCATATGCGAAGTGTGTGTGTACATGTACTTATCTAATGCAAAATCAGGTGGTCTACTGATTCAGTTGACCTCCTTAATGCGAATTATGTAAGTGCCATGAATCCATTATGTATGCAAAATTTTCCTATTCATGATTCTACATGAGTGCACAATCATTCATACAAATACAACATCCATATGATAACACATTAAAGTTCAACCATATACGAATGCAAACATATATGCATATGCAATATGAAGTGACTGAGCCGATCTAAAACCTAGATTGTGTGTGTATATGCAACCACGAGCAACCACTAGCAATCACTTGCAACCACTTGCAACCATCATCCATAACATGTTTCAACTACATGTTTTCATCCAAAGAGTTTCTACCTAAAAGATAGGGTCGAGGAGATATACCTAAAAAAAATAGATAAAAGCGCAACTTAAGGAAAAAGAAAGATCAAGGATGTACCCTCAAAAAGAAAAGGGTAGGCAGCGCGTATTCTAGCTTCAGTTTCCCAAGTTGCATCTCCTTCGGCGTCGCTCCACTGAACTTTGACGAGCTTGACTTCGCGGTTGCATAGCTTTTTCACTTCCGTTCCTAATATGCGGGTTGGAACTTTCCTCACGGTTGCTTCGCGCTCCACTTCAGCTTCTTCTAGGATATTTGGCTCTACCACTTCAGCAGACTCATGTAGACATTTTCGGAGATGTGAAACATGAAAAACGTTGTGAACTCCGGCCAGCTTTTCGGGTAGCTCTAATCTATAGGCCATTTTCCCAATTTTCTCGATGATAGGGAATGGCCCTACGAACCTTGGTGCTAGCTTTCCTGTGGTTCCAAAACGAACAACGTTCCTTAGCGGAGATACCTTAAGAAAAACTCTGTCCCCAACCTCAAATTCAAGGTCGGTCCTCCTCTTGTCGGCGTAGGACTTTTGTCTGTCTTGTTCCCTTGCTTAAGAAATAAGAATTTTTCCAACTGCAAACTCCTTTCCGCATCTGAGAGAAATTTAGCCTCAAACCTTGCCCTAAAGTCCTCCCATGTCTCCACTGGTCTTTCTGCATTAGTGACTTCCCACCAGTAGGAAGCCTCTCCCTTTAGTAGCCAAACTGCCAGTTGTACTTTCTGCCTATCTTCTACCTCAAAGATGATGAATAAGTCCTCGGTTTCTTTCAGCCAATTTCTAGCTGCCACGAAGGACTCAGTTCCATGAAAATCCTTTCCTCCCATAGCTTTAAAATCTTTACATATCTTAGCAAACGTGTTTCCCCGTGGAAGAGGTGGAGGAAGAGGTGCTGCTGCAGCTGGATGATTTCCTGCAGCTGGGGGAGGAGGAACGGTAGGACCTGGCTGAGTGGCCCTTGCTTCAAAGAACCGTCTAAACCAACCAGGTATTGGTACACCCTCTGGCAAGTTAAGTTCTTCGGACATGCTGAAACAAAAAGGATAGATTCAAAACGAAGGATAAGAGATAGTACCTATGGCTTTGGGGGGACTTTGCCTTTTAAAATAAAATAATATTTTATCTCTTTAAAAAAAATGCTTCTTTAAATTTCCTTTTTGAAAATAATTTTTCAAAACTTTTTATCTTATCTGGTAAACCTATGCTCTGATACCAAGTGAAACACCCCACCTCCGATAGGGTCACTCTCAAAGGGAATGCCCTAATTTTGGTGGAGGTTTATAAGTATAAGTCACAGATATACAAGACAGATATAAGAACACATATTTTTGAACAGCGGAAAAACAACAACTTTTATTTCATTAAAAATACGTGTTACAACAACCATACCATAATTGTCTTACAATACTTCCAAAAACACAACATCTTCATAACTGTCTTGATTACATTATTTAAAGAAGCATAAAGAAAACATAAATAAACTGCAAAAGTCCCATAGTTGCTGTCCAAAGCCATAGTCCAAAACGAAAAGATCCAAGCAATACATTCTTTCTCTTCAAGCTGGATATGAAGGCTGGTCAAGCTGCGGTATTCCCTCCCTGTGGACCTGGGGGGGGGGGAACGGAAGAAAAGAAGACGAAAGAAAAGTAGAGTCAGACATAAAGCCTGAGTAAGTCTAGGACTATTCAGTCTATGAATAAAGAACTAGGTATGATAAGTATAAACTAGAAATGGGAAAGCACCATATACTTAGTTAAGTTGTCTAGGGTCGAATATACTATCGTACCCCATATTAATCTCTGTACCCGTATAAACTAGTTCCCAACAGGCACCCCATAATCAGGGTGAAGTGATCCATTTCATGATGATCGGCTCCTACTTGAATAGTTACATGTGTCTTACGGCCCCCGATGTTGTAGTTACCTATGCTGGTCCCACCATGGGGTGTATCAAGTCCCATGGCGGCGGCCCGACACAACCCTAGAATGCACAGGTATGCTACTGGTGCCCAGTGCCTTATTTTTCTGCGTCGGAGTGAGTGCACGCCCACACCCCGTTAGAACCTACACTGCTGCACCACCGCCGTCGATTTGACCTCTTACAGTCAGCCCAGTAATCGTGCCCCACCCTGCCTAGTTTCAGGGTATCATGATACCTTATAGGGTTACTGCTGAAAAGGGTCCCCCGCTACTAGGTTTTTCTATTTCTAGCCAACATGCTAAGTTGGTTAAGTGTTTTATAAACCTAACCCCCAATCAGTCTGTTTAGTTTAGCATGTTCCATCTTGATTAAGTATTAATATAATTTACTTAATCCTATCAATCCTGACTCAGCCTTAATTGTCTTATTAAAGCCTTGACCTCTCACATTAGACAGGTATTGTTGTGGCTGCCTGTTGCCGGTTGGGTCCGGGCAGTCTTACGCCACAACTCAGTCTAACCTCGGGTCCTTATTGGGCTCCATGTTTAACCACCCACATTGGATAGGTGTTGTTGTGACTACTGGACAGCCGGGCGGTTCCGGGCAGGTTTACATCACAACTCAATCCAACCTCGGGTTAAACACATCGTATTTTCTATATTTACATATTTTGTCTTTCTTCTTTATTTTCTTATATGTAAATATTTGCGGCCCATTATTCAAAATCAATTTAAGCTAATGGTGTAAGGGTTTACACCAATCATGGGCCCAACCCATTCTTGAATTTGGGCCCCTCTACTTTTATATTTTCATTTATTAATTAATTTGGCCCAACGCTATTTCCCCCGTTTAATACGTTCGTTTATCATAATATATGTTGGGCTTAGCCTTTTAAGCCCAACTTGGCCACGTGAAAAAGGGGAGGCTTAAAACGTGATTATATACACAAAAAGGGGAATGTGAACGCATGAACTTGCAACATAACGTTGGAACTACAAAATAGAAACTGGTGTACTTGCATTGTGGTAACATATACTTTGGTCATAAAGCATAAGTGACATGAATCAGACCATGTAAACTTGTAGTTAAGTTAAGAATCTAACTAAATTAGATATCATTATTGACACATAGTCTTAACTACAACATAAACCTATATTTTTACTTAGGCATAATGTCAAACATAAGCAAATCATGTTTATAAAATTACTATATGTTTACAAAGGTGCTTACTTTTGTTATTAATACAAAAGTATAGTTCAACTAGAATTATTCCAACTTAATCATGATTTTTAATCTATTCACATAATCATGGCACAAATATTCCTAAACATGAAATCATGGTTTTTGATCTATTCATGTAATCATGGCATAAATATTCCTAAACATGAAATCATGGTTTTTACTTTATTCATGCAAACTTGCAATTGGAATGTAAATCTAACTTAGCTATGTGTCACATATATAATTCTTGTTAACAATATAGGCCTAACATGTTTTTCAATTAGGCATAATACCAAACATAGCCTAGTCATATTCATAAAATCAACATAAGTTCACAAAGAGGCTTACTTTTGTTTCTAATACAAAAGTATGGTTTTATACATAGATCATGATGCCAATTCCAACATAATTTCATATGAATCATAATACCCCAAATTTGATCCAATTACACACAAAGTGATTTTGTACATAAATATACATTATGTTGGCATAGTAGCAAAACCACATACTTGCGTGAATCTCAATTAAACAACCACAAACATGTAGCCTCGACATGAATTACATACTTGCGAATATCCAATCGTATACTTGCATGAATCTCAAATAAACTACCGCTAACATGTAGTTTTTATCATGAATTACATACTTGCGAATATCCAATCGTTATATCACAACATTCCAAATCGATTAGAATCATAGCAACGCACAAATATGAATTACTATCACCACAAATCAAGTGTAATTCTCATTTTACACAAATCAAACACAGTTATTTAATTCATACCGGAATAGTACTCTACTTACAATCGTGTGACGAATTCTTCAATTCAGGAATCTGAATTCTGGATTTGGAGATGCTATTCCTTTGATGTAGGCGTTGATTTGATTTGTTTAAGTTTAACTTGTAGTTGCTTTATGCTTTAGAGTTTGTCTCCTAATTGTCTCTCAAATTGGTGGCTACTCCTAGTCGTTCCTCAGCAGCACGATGGCCTCATTCTTATTTTTTGAATGAATAGATTAGGTAGAGTCTAGGGTCATTTTTATAGAGTTTATGAATTGATTCGGACCGTCGATGTAGCTTGGGTTAATCGTAGCCATTCATTCAAAAGAGAGACCAATCAGGAGCTGACACCTAGCCCTAGTGACAAGGCAAGGCTCAGAAAATCGATCAAACACAGACCTGGCTAGCCAGGATGGGCTGGGTTCGACCTGGCTCTGGGGCCAGGTCGACAGCCCAGTCGACACCCAGGTCGACAGCCCTGTTGACCCTTGCTAGCCCAGGTCGACTGCCAAGTCGACCTGGGTGCCTTAGGCGGGAATTTTCCCGCCCTGGCCAATTGGGCCCGATTTTGAATTTTAAACTTGTTTTTCTGAGCTGTTTTCGTCTGTTTGAATTTTAACCTGAATTCTGAAACTTCCGGAGGCCATATCTTCTTCATACGGACTCCGTTTTTCGAAAACTCGGACTCTATTTCGCGTATTTTTCCGAGACGAACACAATGGCGCATCCCGTTTCCCTTAATTCTTTGATTTGAAATTAGTTATGCTTTAATTTATGAATTTCACTGTTATAGAATACACGGGGTGTTACAATAATGAGCTTCCTCAAGTACTGCCTTAAGTAATTCCCCAATCTTATAGCCTTCAGTCTCGCCTTACCCACCCCTTATCATCCATGATATACGTAGCAAGGTGACTGGAAGCCTCTCCTATATCAAGCTTGTCCAAGATGTCTGAATCTACGGGTCCTCCCACTGCATGGATCCAAATCTCTCCAATAGAGTAGGTTAGACCTCTAATGATGCTAATAATCCCTCTGTGAAATCCGTTGAAGGCTTAAAATCAAAAGCAGAGATGTACTCCAAACACCGTCTCTCAACGAATAGAGGCCTAAAAGTCATCCTCTGCCTACTTAATTCGTCCACTACTACATTACCCTTGCCAGGGGTATAAGTTGTCTCGAAGTCGTAGGATGCTAGGAATTCCATCCATCTTTTCTGCCTCAAGTTGAGATCTTTCTATGAAAACAAGTATTTGAGCGACTTATGATCTGTGTATAGCTCAAACCTTTCTTCAAGTAGATAGTGTCACCAAGACTTCAATGCGAACACTATAGCAGCCAACTCTAGATCGTGGGTTGGGTAGTTCTTTTCATGAACACTCAACTGTATGCTTCCATAACACACTACCTTTCCCTCTTGCATCAACACAGCACCAAGCCCTGTGCCACAAGCATCGATGTAGATCGTAAACAACTTATTTCCATCTGGGAGAGTCATAACCGGGGGTTGTTGTCATAGCCCTCTTTAACCTCTGAAAGGCATCCTCACAATTAATGCTCCATGAAAAACCCAAGTTCTTTTTCGTCAGTCGGGTGAGTGGGGCTGATACTCTTGCAAAATCTTTGATAAACTTTCTATAGTTTCCTGCCAACTTGAGGAAACTCCCTACTTCCGTTGCATTCATTGGAGCTCTCCAATCTTAAACTGCAATGATATTCGCGAGATCCATAGCTATCCCGTCCTTGGAGACTACATGCCCTAGGAACCTTACTTCCTTTATCCAAAAGCGACACTTATAAACCTTCGCCTTGAGTTGATGTGATCGGAGGGTACATAGAACCTCCCCTAAGTGTTGGGCATGTTCCTCCTAGTTCTTTGAGAACACCAGGATGTCATCCACAAATACCACTACGAATTTGTTCAGAAACTCTCTAAACACCCTACTCATCAAATTCACAAAATAGATGGTTGCATTGGTCAGCCCAAAAGCCATAACCAACCATTTGAAGAAGCCATATGGAGTTCTGAATGTAGTCTTATCAATGTTGTCTTCTGCCACTCTTAACCGATGAAACCCTATGGCTAGATCCATCTGCGAGAAAACCGATGTGCCAACCAGCTGATCAAACAGGTCATCGATTCTTGGTAGCGGGTGCCTATTCTTCTTAGTGAGCTTATTTAGCTCCCTATAATCCACAAATAGACGAAGTGAGCCATTTGCCTTAGTTGCAAAGACGATTGGAGCTCCTCATTCTGAAATGCTTCGCCTAATAAAACCTTTCGTGAATAGCTCCCCTACTTGCTTACTGAGCTCCCTCCTTTCCCTTGGAGTATGTGGCGTATCGGTAGAGCAACTGGTTTTGCATTCTGTACCAAGTAAATCCGGAAGTCTATCTCATGCTTTGGAGGTAGTCCCTTAACCTCCAGGAACATATCTAGAAAGTCTCTAACTATGGGCATAGATCGCAAGTCATCAACATAAGTGTCAAGTGATTCTAGAAAGATGAGCATTACCAACCCCCGTGGGTCGTAGGAAATTTCGAGAGTCCTAACATGGAAGGAAATAAGTCTAACCACTCTCTTTTCGCAATCAAGGATGGCACCATATATGGCTAGCCAATCCATACCTAGAATCAAACCATAGCCCATAAAGCCAAGTACATATGCATCGCATTCAAATTCGATGCGCAAGATAGAAATTCTCAAATCCCTACACATCATAGATAAATGAGCCGATCCTCTTATGGGGTTTGATACTATTACAGGTTCAGAAACTATACTAGTATTTAGGTGCAAACTATCAACTAAAGAACTGGATATAAATGAGTGTGAAGCACCAAAATCAAATAGGGTTCG
The DNA here is from genome assembly GCA_030737875.1 of Allium sativum. NCBI lineage: Eukaryota > Viridiplantae > Streptophyta > Magnoliopsida > Asparagales > Amaryllidaceae > Allium > Allium sativum. The sequence goes on from JASFAX010000020.1 coordinate 2,455,923, forward strand.
AATAGGATAGTCAAAAAGGGAAATCAAACCTTCAACTGTGACTTCCCTACCTCAATCAGGTCTATTTTTTTCCAAAGCATGCACTTGTCCAAAAGTTCCTGCCCCTTGCCCTTTTTCCAAAGCGCGTTTCTTGGTGAAGTGTCCCATCTATCCACAATTAAAGCAAGCTTCTTGGTCTTTCTGCAGTCTTTTACAAAATGACCCATACCACCGCAACCATGACACTTTACCTCCTTTTTGATTTGGGCCTTATCGGGTTTTCCACCTTTGTTTTGTTGCTTTCCTTTCTTACGCCACCATTTCTGCTTTTTACCCTTAGCTTAGGTCTCCTTAGTCTTGGTCTCTTTGTTTTCCCCCTTGCCATCTTCTTGCATAAGCGCCATATTAACTAGCCATTCAAAAGTTGCCCCCATCGGTATGTGAGACAAAGCAAGTCCTTAGAGAGGTTCATTCAACCCTCTCGCAAATCTGAGTGCCTTCTTGTGGGGTGTATTCACCAACTCTAGCCCAAACCTCGCTAGTTGGTTAAACTTATTCACATACTCCTTAATCGGCAAGCAAAGAACCTTTCCATTTGGAGTCCCTCTTCTGCCTTAGATAAGAATTTCATCTTGAACCTTTGCCTAAAGTCCTTCCAAGTTACCACTGGTTGTCCAGCTTGTATTACATCCCACCAGTAGGAAGCCTCGTCTTTAAGTTACCATACAACCAGTTGTATTTTCCTTCGGTCATCGACCTCAAAAGGTCCAAACAAGTTCTGTCTCTCATAGTCAATTCCATACTTCAACAAAGGTTTTTGTTCCATGGAATGGTTTTCCTCCCATAGCACAGACGTCTTTGCATATCTTAGAGAAATTATCTACACGTGGAGATGGATGAACAGCGGCTGCAGCTGTGGGAGGGGCATCTCCTTGGCCTCCGGCAGGCGCCATAGCCTCAAGATATCTACGGAACCAAGCCGGTATCCAAATGCCGTCGGGAAGATTGGGTTCCCCAAACTTACTGAAAAGAAAAGGGCTCAACAAGAGATCGAGAGATTATTGGCTATAGCTTAAAGGGATATGTTTTTCAAAAACAGATTTTTCCTTGAAAATACTTTGCTTTCTGGAAACAGTTTTAATTTTTTTTTAAAACTTTTACTCTGATCTTGTAACCTTCAGCTCTGATACCAATTGTGACACCCTACATCCGTTAACGTCACTCATAAGAGAATGCGTTAAGTTCCATGAAGCGCAACAGGCAATCATTACAGAGAATACACAAGACAGATAAAATAAGCAGCGGTCAAATTTTAAACTTTATTATAATAGAAGTAAAGCATAGTCTCATAAATATGTTAAAACCAGTTACAACCAACAAACTATTTCAAATTTGTCTTTCATGCCAATATAGAAAATAAAATAACAAAGTACATAATGTCACATCCAATAGCATAAGCCAAACTAAAGTGGAAAGCAGATCAAAGCAATACATTTCATGCCAAGTCTAAGCTAAACTGATATCCTAGTTACTGCTGAGTACCACCAGCCTAAGAACCTGAGGAGGGGAAGGAAGAAAGAGGCAAAAGAAAAAGTTCAGACATAAATTCTGGTGAGTTCCAGTGATTTACAAATATGCATGAATTAGAATGAAAAGACAGGTAAATAAAACTAGGTAAGAAAGGTATAGTTTTACAACAGGTAATCTAAACAGAATAGCATGATGGACAGAATAACAGAAATAAACTCATGGTCAGGAAATGCTCCACATTTATATCCTAAAACAGGTAAATGTCTGAACATATATGTCTGAACACACACGTTTCATACTTCAAATCCTAGTCTGCACCAATACTAGTATACAAGTTTAACAGGATTATGCATTACAGGATTAACAGCAGGATTAGGCGTACCTTAATTACATAATAGGAATAGGTGTTTTAACATAATTACATAATAGCAGTATTAGGTGTACCCTAATTACTACCATGGCGATCGACTCCCTATTACCAATATCCTGTGTCAGCCCCAGTAATAGGGTGTATCGCTCCCTAACCCAGCAACCTATAGAACACAACAATACCCGTAGGTGCTTTGATGACTTAAGTCCCGTAGCCGGATCCATGCACGCTCATAACTCCGTCGGAAATGCGCCCCTAACACCCCTAAAACCCTTGAACCTCTTGCTATCCAGTTCAGTAAAGCATGTTGTAACCCCTACCTAGTGCGGGACCCCAAATAAGATACCTACACACTACACCAGAAACGCCAATTAGGCAGTGCTCATGACCGTATCTAATTTGATTTGGAAGTGCTATGAGCCGTATTAAATTATGGCGTCTTTATTGCTTATATACGGTTTTAAGCCGTATCAAATTAATATATTGATACGGCTTAAAGCCGTATCAAATTCATATATTGATACGGTTTAAAACCGTATTAAATTACTAGATTGATACAGTTTTAAGCCATGTCAATATATTAATTTGATACGGCTTAAAGCCGTATCAATATATTAATTTGATACGGCTTAAAACTGTATATTGATACAACTTAAAACTGTATCAAATGAATATATTAACACGGATTTAAACCATATTAAATGGCTTGATGGTACAATGCCATCAACGAAATTAGATACAGCTTTTAACTGTATCGAAATCATAAAATCATGTACAACATATATGCAATATAAAGAAACATTGCACCATTGATATATATGCACAATAAAGAAGATATGCTCCATCTATGTAACAGTATATAGCGAAGATACACAAAGAAGAACTTCAATTGATATACAAAGCATAACTTCAGTTAATACACACCACAAAATACAATTTATACAAAGCGTAATGTTTATAGTTCTGAAGAAAATAAATTGAATACAACTAAACTGCAGTAGTCGAGCCCATGCAATCCATGCTTGTTCCAAAGCCTGAAAAATAAAAATAAAAACATCAGTTTAGTTTTGTCTCCAATACAGCATAATTACCACAATACTACATATCTGATATATCCAAATAAACACTCATCGAAGAGTACAGTCATGTTACTATATCCAAATAAACATATTATTTTCAAATCCCTGCTCATATCTGATATTAAAATTTTATGGGTAGTTTGAAATTATGAATGTTATAAAAATAATACCATATAAACATGAAGCGCATCAGTGTAATAGAGAACCACCACCAGACCAATATCATAAAGAACGACCACAAAGAGATAGATATCTACGGTATATTTTCACATTGTCCATCCATGGATAACTTCTCAAACTCATTCCAAAACATATCAAATCATGCACATATGGTTCGAGCTCAAGTGTTTATCCAACAATTAGTTTATAAAATAATTAGATTAGGAAGATATAGAAAAGAATGCTTCATTTGCGTGAAAGATAATTTTGAAACATGTACTTTGAAGATTTGAAAACAAAACATAAAAGCAAGTATATATTTTCACTCTGACTAACAACAGTTTGATGTGTTACAATGTATCAAGTGCCTTTTTTTCTGTTCTCATCCATTTTAGTTTATTTCAGAGATGGAAATTAAGAAAGATTTATGCACTTGAAGAAACTTTGTAAATTAAAGCAACAAGTCTGAACATGTACAATGTAACAAACATATCAATTTCGTATCAATGTACAAAAACACAGTGGGGATCAGTCGAAGTATCACTTGATTCCGAGATATAATATAAAAGTAATTACTGTAGATTTTCCAAAATAAATTTAAAATCCAGATTCTATGTTCATAATCATGCATGATTTCACGAAAAAATTTGATAGATCGGTCGGATACTGAGTTCACTTAAGATATAATTCAAATGAACCACAGATATGACTAAAATCAGTGGATTCTATGTTCATAATCATGCGTGCTTTCACCAAAAAAGAAACGACGAATACTCTTAAAAAAGACATGCACGTCGACCAAATTCTATTGTAGATTGGGTATGTTTTCTATTATTGGAATGCTTTAGTCCTAGAAGCAGATCCACCAATTTCTCCTATAAATACCATGATTATTTTAAATCTCAACGAATCTATCATCAGATTAATTGTAGTAATGATCCCATAAGAAGAGAGAATGCTGCCTTAAGACCTATTAACGAAGTTAAGAACAATGGTTCCTAGCATGTTGCTGAAACAACTCAACCTAATGTTGTTATAGTTAAAACCATCTCAAACGTAATTACTCAAATCGAAATGGACAAAACGATGATGAAATTGAATGAAAAGTTGTTTGCAAGGCAGATGGAGATGGAGCAAATAAAGGAAAAATTGGCTCTAAAGACTGAAATGTCTCAAAGTCACAGAAGGAACAGAAAGGAATTATTGTCTTTTGATACAGAAAATGTCAGTTCATCATCTGATGCGAAATATTAAAATTACTCTGATAGTGAGCACTGGGCAAATTTACACTCAGATAAACTTATCGGGTTCATACCATCAAATAGTTGTACATGTATGTGCAGTGCCTATATAACTTGTTTATTCTCAAAAATATACAATAGGAGTCACCACTACCCCAAGGGCTGGAAGATGATATGGACACGTTGATGGATGTTTATCGGTCAAGTTTGTTCAGCTTACTTCGCTTAGATTGGTTAAATATTCACTCCTATTGGGCAACTGCATATGATGAACGCTAATTTTTCACCCATGACATTTTCTGGATTTATACTGCAGCATATGATGGATGTTATAACTGTTATGCTAAAAATGCTGATATGAAGGTGAAGATATTGGTATTGCAAAAGATAAAACACGATTGTCTCTATAAACTTGAAACCGTGGATGTATATGTCAACACTAAATTTTCAATGTGGAATGTATGCTGTAGTGCTTAGGGTATTGTGATGTTATTATAACCTACAAAATAGCAACCGAATATTTTGTAAGCAGTTAGTTTCCATCTTATATCTTGTTTTTAGATAAAACATTTCCGTTAATGAACCATAATTTGGAAATTATGTTATATCATTATATATCTTCTGAGTATGTTTGTCGTTCTGCATGGAAGTTGATCTGATTATTTGATTTCATCATTGGTGAATGAAGTTAACATCAGCCAAGATTATTTTTTGTTTTGTTTTTTGTTTTTTTAATAACAAGTAATTCATAGGTAAATAATTTCATTATTATATGTAGCTCGGCTAGCTATGTCTATGTTTATGGTGAATAATTTCACTATTCTATATATTATTTGCTTGAAAATTTAATATATACCAAATTATAAAATTTCCAATTATAATCAATCAAAACTGAAGTAAAAGTCAACCGCTATTTCATGTTTAACTTATACATATACAATCTTGAAATCAATAAAAGTATTCATTATAAAGAAAGGTAAAACTGCTTTACATGATATCAGCCCATTATCTAATTCCTTTGATGCACTTGCCAGCATTGGGGATGAAGGAAATTTTGGATATAACAATGATGTCGAGGAAGGAGAAATATATAGAATCAATGAGTTGCTCAGTAAGGCTTTCATGCCAAGTTATGAAGCAAGATATAGTGGCAAGTTTGATAAAGAGGCTAGCTGTAGTGAAGAGGCTATTCAAAACAGCAAAGAAAATTTGGGTAAGATGGTTAAAAACTTGTAGAATGTAGAAGAGATTACCGGTAACCATGAATATTTTACGATCCCAAGTTATAGGTAATCTCGATGAGAAGACATCTATGAAAATGAAGAGTTAAGTGATCCATGAATATTTTACGATCCCAAGTTATAAACGGATTTGGATGATCATATGGACCGAGGACTTGTGAAGATATCCCCGACAAGGGATATGAACTAATTCTTAGAAATATAATTTATGATAGCATGTTGAACACACGCCAACAGTCCTTTCAACTTTTTCAGTTTCAGCGAATAGATGGTTGTGTCGATGAAATTTTAAGAGATTAAACAATTAAAATAATTAAAGAATTAAAAATATGCTGAAAATTGTTTACAATGCCCTTTTGTTATCAAATTAAATTTGTGTACCCATTTATCATCAAAATAGAAGCAATGTTTTGGCACAGTAAAAGCCAGAAAGTGGAAAAAATTATATTATTACAGTTAATCAATCAGAAAAAGAAATCTATTAAACAAAAATTCTTTTATATGCATATGCAAACACAACAACATATGGTAGAACTTGTCCTAGTTTTAGAGAAACTACAAAGCAATATTTGCGCATAAACATACATTTCCTGTCCTTTTTAACTGAGGAATGTAGAATTCATTAGTCTCATACCTTAGCTCTCATTGGCCAAATTGTTACTAATACAAAGATCTCTTAATGTCAATAGTTATAAGAGTTGGTAATCTAATAACTGATCAACTAATTCATATTGCCTCAGCATATATTCTACCTTTAGATATGATAGAAACGGGAGTGGAATAAGTAAAAGGAAATAGGAAAAAAATTACTTGTGTTATGTTCTCAATTCAACTGGAACATCTGCCTCACAAAGGAGTCCTCTCTACAGGAAACTAGAGCGGATTCATGCATAAAGGTGTGAACATAGAATGAACTTCATTCACCAACCCAGCCATCTCAACAGCTGCCAAAATACCTTCTGCAATGAAGATGAAGATATATAAATAACCTAGTTTAAGCAAGCATTTGATTAGCATAATTTGGTAACTTAATGCCTTTCAATGCCAACATAAAAACATCAAAATTGTTGCAACCTTACAGGGTTATCCACGCCATATAAAAGCTCAGGTCTGATAATTGAAACATTTGCCTTATATCCTCTACTTTTAGTTTCATATGTTTTTTCATCTGCTCCATCTGTCTAATGCTGTTTTTTACCCTTTCTTCTATACATCACCGCAAGGGCTGCCTTGGTGCAACAAGTCTATGCTTGCCTCGTCGTTGAGTGTCGTGTTGGTTAATTCATAAATCACTCTCAGGCCAACCACCTGCCTATATGATAGAACTGCTAGAATTATTTGGGTGGAAGGTGGGGGTCTCAAGGAGAAGAATATGGATATGTAGCTCCTAACGGGATTACATGTTATTCAAATTGAAATGCTTGTGAAACATTATTAGACATAAGCAGAGCCGGTTTTGAAGTGTATAATGCCTAGTGCGAATTTTCAAATGATGCCCCTTAGTGTATAAAATTTATCAATGGTATTAAATAAAATTCTTATTTATAAAAAGCCATACTTTATTTTCAATATAATTTTTTTACATTAATATTAGAATAAAATTAAGACAGCAATGCGTTTGTTAACAATGCATAAGCGGGGTTTATTCAACTTTTGTAATCATGAAAGCTTTCAGCTATACCTCCAAAATGTGTATGTAAAGAAATAAGTTATAAAAAAAATGTGTTTATTCAACTACTGCTTATCAAGTATAAGCACCACAAGTACATAACTCCAGTGTTTTTTCTATATTTCTTTTAAACTAAAATCAGCCAACTGAGAATTTGTATTAAAAACATACAAAAGCTAAACCAAAATTCAAGTGCTTTTTTGTTATTCTTCTAGCGTGAATTACCTAAAGTTGGGTTAACTTATAAGATGAAAACTTAAGTCTCACCAGAAAAAAAGAACTTCAAGAACAAAAAATATCACTATAATCCTTGGTCAATATACTTAGAAATGCAAATGGTAACAGTGCGCCAACAATAATAATATCATTGTTCTATAACTTATAATAACAAAAATCTTTGTGCTAGATGAAGACAATCAACAAAATCAAGACCTTTTTTTTGTGGATAATCATTCCCTTTAACCATACTCAAGAATTCAAAAGCCAAGAATTAATTGAAGAATTCAAATACTTTATATATACCGTCCAAACTGCTATCATAAGTCGCACCATATTTTCATAGTTATAGGTTCTAAGAATTGCTATCCCAAACAAGATTAATCAAGTATTTTGGATTAAAAAACATCGTTATACCTGAAAATTGAATCATTAGCATGACCTCTTCTTGCAGTGAGATTTCGATTCAGATCCAACTTTTTTACGGTTGATTGTACCGCTGAAGAGCCTTTTCTCATTTTCATACACAAAACAAGTCAGCATCGAAATCTCTAAGCACATTTTTGTTCCTAAAAATTAAATATATCAATTCTCAATACTTTTTGGGAAACGAAGCATCAGAAAAACTACAGAATCTTGGGGAGCAGCATAAGCTTTTACAAAATTAAACAAATTAAGGTTTATGGTTTATCCAACGTATGCTATGTTACTACGCTGATGCCTGCTTGTTTTTCCTTCCCTCACAGTCAAATGGACAAGCAAATTTATACTCAAAATCAAAATCTAGGAATCTCTCAATAATTTAGCAAAGAAAAAAAATCGAGTTAGCAAATTTATACCTAAAATCAAGTTTGCTACAGCAAGGAATCATACGCTGTATATGAAACTGGGGAAGCCGTGATTTGAAGACGTGGTTTGGGGAAGCGGTTTTGATTTGGAAAAGAGGGGAGGGGCGCATTTTTGGTTTGGAAAGTTTTCTTAAATCAGCGGAAATGAAATTGTAAAGAGGGAGGAACGAGGAGAGGAAAAAATAACATGCCGTTTTGACACGGCTCAAACCCGTATCATAGGAACTGATCTAAATTTTGGACAATCAACGGTTAGATTTTAAAGGTAGGAGAGGTGTGGATTGGTTAAGCTGTAGCAAATGAAATTTGATACGGCTTTAAGTTGTTTCAAATTTGATACGGCTTTAAGTCGTATCAAACCTCTTCATTCTGTTGTGCCAAAATTGTTGTTTTGGTATAATGATAGGGATACTGACTGATACGGGTTCCAAACAGCAGATTGACACGAGCCAAACCCTCCCTAAGCTTGTTCCCCTAAGCAACTAGGATTTAAGAGTCCCCAAAACCCGATACCGCAGCAGACGAGGGACCTCTTTGCTTATTAATACTTATATTCAACTAAATAGGTTCACGTTTCATTAATAAGCATGGTTGTAATGTCAGGTGTATACAACCCTATTCTTAACACGTCCTTTACGTAATGTCTGTATAAGTCAAAGTTAACATGTCTATTTCATATGCATACTATTTATTAACTACATTCCCGAGTTATACGTTCATGCATAAGGTCTATTTACAGCAAGTGTCTGTAACAAGCCTACACATGTAGACTTATCCTTTTTTCCCCAATTTATAGCATACACAGGTTTACCAAGTTATAGCATATACATATTACTGCAATCCTAACATGTGTACATTCAATCATTCCCAACTAATCAATATACCTAACTTCCTTTTTATGTCATTTCATTATTGTCCTAATTATACGTGTACCCTATTTGGGTATAGACCGGGCTTCTAAAAGCCTAGGCTTGGCGTAAAATAAATAGGAAACAGAGGGAGAAGGAGTAGAATCACATAGCCATATAAGACTGGAAATAAACATGGAAAAATGGGAAAAGGGAGATAAATACATTTTACTTGTTATTTATCCAACATCACAGGCATGTATATGACTTGTCTAATTAACATTATAGGCATGTATATAACTTGTTTAAACATTATATGCATGTATAACTTGTGTTATTAACATCACAGGCATGTACATAACTTATTTAAACATCACAGGCATGTATAACTTGTTTAACTAATGTTAACACATGCATATAATAGATTACAATAGCATAGGTGATAATAGTGAATCAGGTATATTTATTTTGCTATAAATCCTAGCTAGTTTCATTTAAGTGTCATGTTCAAAGCCTAAGATAATCAGATCTGTAAATAACTGTAACTCACAGTGAGTCTTGGTGAAGATAAATATGTATATAACACAAGGCCACAACAATTCCAGTCCAAATCAGATCCAAGATGTATGCAAGTTTTGATTTATGTTGGTTCTTGTTAGTCCAATTGCTAGCAGCACTCCCCCATTATGCATATATTTTATTCAGAATAATCTAGAGGTAGAGTAAGAGATGAAGTTTGTGTGAATTGGCTATGGAGGAGGCTGTCTATTTATAGAGTTACAGAATCAACACAAATCTTTAGATCTAGGTTTTAAATCTGAACCATACATGTTATGCTGAGTCAGCATGAATACAGACACAAAACAAGCTAGGTTCTTCAACAGAAATTCGGATGGATCCAAGTGGGGTCGACCCACCTACCCCTGGGTCGACCCAACCACCTATGGGTCGACCCATAGGTCGACCCAAGCTAGAGCGGGTCATCCCTAAACGGGATGATTTCCCGCTTCTGTTTCCTACTCATAACGTTTGAAATTCATATTTTGATTTATATATACATAAGCCTCTTGTATGTATACAAACTTCTAGAGCCTATAACTTCTTCATACATTGTCCATTTTACGCAAACTTAGGGTCTATCTGAACCAGAATTCTAAGACAAACGCAATAGTAATGTTGGTTTTAGTTAATTCTGAATATTTATTATGGTTATAGTGTATTATATTTTGGGCTGTTACAGCCTGTGAGAACTCTCTTTCACTCAAATATTTTGTACAGTTATTTAGTTTTATAATTGGAAACATATTAATTGCCTAAGTGGATTTTTATCCGTTACATGCGATATCCCTTAAGTTCAACACATGAACTATTCACCAAGTTTATTTGTTAATAGAAGCATTGTTTGAATATACGACACTCATATTTCAAACAATGTGGATGGACACTTTGTGGCGCCTAAAATGGCAATGGATGACTATTTATATTATGATTTGAATGTGAATTTGAAATAACTAACATGCTAAAATCGTTGTTAAATTATTGTGGTAGTTGAAATCAAAAAAACATTTACAAGTCGAACGACTTGTTTATGTTCACCCATTTAAATAATATCAATTAGATGGAATAAATAATTTATTAATTGACTGTTTGTTGGTTGAAAACCCCACATGGGTATTGAGATGGTATTTGATTTATACTAATTCCAAGTGTTTAGATTGAAAATTAGTCGATTGATTGACAAACCAATATAAGCGTTAAATAATTATTTAAGGCTTATATGGATGTAAGTGCACTTCGGATATGAATTGGATGTTTAATAGTTGTTTATAATTACTATTGAATACGTGTGATGTATGAAATCCATATAACTGAAATTATAAGGTAACTGGTTGAATCTCATTTCAATTCGGAATAAAATGGATATTTTTATATAATATTTAGTTCTCAGTTGAAGTTTGGTTTTGATATCCGATTTTGGATGAACACAAAATATTAAAATTGGCTGAACAGAGACATATGCAATTTTATAGATGAACGACTGAAACGAGTTTTCAAAGATGATTATATATATTTTATATAATATATAAAAATAATATTGAAGCGTTTTGAATTATAACTAAAATTTATAAATTGAAATCCGAATTGAATTGAACGCGTCGCACAATAACAGTTCGCGAACATCAACTCGTAAGTTCGAACCGACGTACCGAGAGATCCGACCATCGGATTCTCCTGAAATTGAAATCATTGTAACTGTAATGAAATGAGCTTTCTAATAAAAAAAATTAAAATCCAATGGTTCAAATTTAAAATATGTCTAAATCAATTTTGGAAAAGGTCGTGATGGATGCAGTTTGGTGGCTGATATTGGAAACCGACTGTAAAAACCTTAATAAAATTATTAAAAATATAACTAAATTATGTAAAATCATAATAAATGAAGTGGAAAGATTTTGGATGAAATATTCCATATTTGAAAAGATAAAAGATATTTTTATCCAAATGAACTAGTTAATAACTAGAATAATAATCCATTTATTTTTAAAAATAATAAATTGGAATTGTGAATGCTTTTGTCATAACCAAAAGTTTCCAACATATAAATTGAAATGGATTTGAATGAAAATTATCTTCGGATATTTTCGATATTGAATCAAGTGATTATACGGATATCGTTGAGGAATTTAGAAGATATTGATATCGTTATTCCAAAACGATGTCTATCAGTTTCAGGACTTGATATTGAATGAAAGTCGATATGATTTCCATTTAAGACTTTATATTTAATATCCAATTGGATTTTGGGTTTGTCGTGAATGGTATCTTCAATAGTACTGTTCTTAAACCCATATATGAAAGGAATAAATCTTTTAATTAAGATTTAAGGAAGTTTTCAAGTTTACTTAACTAAATTAGAATTGAATGGAATTTGAAATAATAACGATCGAAATGAGCTTCTGTAAAGGAAGGCCTTTACTATTTTTGGAATTTAAAAGGCTTCATCGCTATTCCAGTTATAGTATTAGTCTATTACGGAAATTTTTATTGATTACAAATTGTTCAGATTTCCTTGAAGATTCCATATTAATGGAAGTTGATTTTGGGTTTATCGAGAGCAATGTTTTTAAATGACATTTGTTTTATAACCCAGTCAAAGAATATGGATTAATTTCCTAAAATTGAATAATCATTAAGTAATTATTTTTGAAGATTAAAACTAAGTCGTAGTTTTAATGAAACTTTAATTAGATTTGAATGTAAAATGATAATTAAATTTGCCGATAAAATGATGGGTGCTAGATATGGAGTACTCTCAGTTTTGCTCCATGGGATGAATAGGTTGGGATTAGGATAATAAAATTAATGATTACTTCTGTAAGGCTCAGTAATCCCGACTAGTTTTACAAACCTTAATTGGTTTAAGATTGTTAAAAGATAATACAAAATCTTTTGCAATGGTTTTCAAAGAAAGATTTAGACACGAGGTTTAAATGAATTACCCAGTATAAAGAATATTTGAATAAAAGAATATTCTGGATTGGAATGGGGCGTATGATGTGTTTATATATCACTTGATTATAAGATGTGCAAGTTATTCGAAAAGACTGGATTTAACCCATTTTGAATAACAATTACGACGATTAAAAGTTGAAGATATTGAAGATGGTGGTTGAAGACTGACGATCTTCACATCGGATAGATTACTACTGATGCCTTGGATTTGGGTAGCTCCCATGAATGGTAATAGTGGTAGTTGTCCGAACGTACTTGTTCATTGTTCGAGTAAGCAAGGGTCTCTCCTGTATTGGACATATGGAATGAGGAATAAGGTGCCTCCAGTTTCGTTCAGACCCAGAATGGACTTGTAAATGGATTGTATGTTTGACACTGTATTGTCATGTGCTATATTCGTTGATCTCTACTAAATAAATATTTGTTTGGTGGTGGAGAATTTATTCTCTTGCTTAACACCCTTCTCAGAGACGTACGAGCTTAGAGGTTATATACTAGTGAAAATCAATGGTATGATATGGATTGGCAATGTGACATTCTAAGATTGGCAATGTGACATTCTAAGATGCAATGATAAAGCCTTTTGTAAGTAGAGTGTTATGGATGATGATCAAAGCACGACTTTAAATAGCACAACTTTGTGTATAGCGTTAATTCGCTAGCCTCACACCCCGGTATGAGTCAAAAAGGGATTAGTGACTACAAGGAGTGCATGCATTTCTTTCTAACTAGAGATGATGTCGATATGGATCCCAAACAATTTACTTATGTGGATGATGGATGTGAGGGCCCTCGGATATGATTGATCGACATACTGACCATGTGACAGGTCCGATAGAACTGGGAAACATATTGTTTAGGAATAATTAATCCACAAAAGTAAGCATGGACCGGCCTTGAAGATCCAAGGTTACCTACGATGTGATCTTAAGACATGTGCTAGAGTGCTTTGAAACCGGAAAGGAAGATCCCTTGCCCTGATTGATAGATGGAATCCAATTTCCAATACGCGACTTTTCGGTTTTAGTTGTAAACCTATATGGCGACATAGTAGGATGGGGTACTATGCTATTTACAATTGATACATTTATATTCGCAGTTGTTTTCCACACTATGCACTTTTAATAATATAAAAAATATTTGTTTTAAACGTATCAAGCATCTTTGGCTATTATAAGGTAAAACTCTATCCTCCGGCTTGCGTTGCATTATGTGATGGGACCTGAGTCTTATAATAGCTTCATTTTTCAAAAATAATTACTTTGTTTTATGTTTAAACTAGTATTCACGTGGAGTAAACCCGTTCCGTGCCATATGGCATGGTCCTATGATTTTTCCACTTTTAACGTAAAGAATTAATAACTGTTTTAAGTTTTCACACCAGTCCCATGAGTGACCTAGAGTTTATTGTTTTCATCTAAACTCTGGGTGCCCATATTTTCCACATGGGCAGCTAGTAGTTTTGGTTTTGCAGATTTTCTATTTAACAGAATTCTGGTTTACAGTTGGAGCTATATTAGGAAAGCTTTGTATTCGTGTATTTCTTTCAGTTGTGTTTGGTTGATGTATTTCCGCTGTGCATTGCATTTATACATTTTATTTCTACTGCTATGTATTTTATTCTCTGATAATTATTTTTTCGTTGTGTAATATTTATTCATACTCTATTCTTGTACTCTGATGTAAATTGTTGTAAAAGCAATGAAAAGTTCTGTGGTTTTGTGTTCCGATGCATCGTGTTATCAAACAGTCTGCGTTCTCGAACGACCTTGGTCGGTTTAGCGATCGATTAGGACCGGGCGAAGTTCGGTGCATAACGGTTTGGTATCAGAGCTTTGGTTTACAAAGCTCGAGATCAAGACACATTAGAACCGAACGAAAGAATTCCTCAGAGATAGAAAGTAACATTCTATTTAATAATACTCATTAAAGATAGGATCAATAGTATCCTAGAATGAGAAACTCGTTAGAGATGGGGTTAGTATTGCCTTGGAATGATTTGAGAGTGACACATTTATAAGTAATGTATTTGTGATTATATATATAATCCGATCTTAGAAACTATATTTTTGAGTATATAGAAGTTATATATTTAGAAAGTTAATTAATTGATTGTTTGTATGATTTCTTGATTTCTTGCTTAATTACTTAGGATGTCCGATATTGGACAGAGAAAATAAACACTTATTATTTATTTTAATCGAGTTAAGTTAAACTGAATATAAAATTGGTTGGAAGTGGATATATACATAGATATATTGAGCAGGTTGTTAACTTAAAGCTGAGTAAAGAAAAGAAATTGCGTGCCCGACAAACAGATGCACCTTATTTAGTTGGTTGCACAATTTTATTATTATAATTATTGTGAGTGAATTGGATGCGCTGTGATGGTTTCTCATGTGAAATTAAACATACAGCATAGGATAATAAACAGGTATGGACTATACCGCATAACATATACAGAGGACAGCATAACATAACATATCCATATAAGCATGTAATTATTTGGTGCTTATATGACGAGGTTTTGATTACCACATGAGCACGCACTTGTTTGATACTTGCGTGGCGAGGACTGAATTACAAGTTGAACTGAGGACTGATTATGGACTTAATATAAACATATAACTATAATTCACATGATTTAATAACAAACCCTACACAGGTCTTGAGATGACAAAAATATACACGTCACTCTTGTTGTAGATAAGGCACATGGATCATGATTAAACCCCATCAGCGGGTCAAGGGATGTTTTTTCACACATCTCCCTTGAGTGAGGATAAATCACAATTGCTTGGTTTGATATATATTGATTTATTGAGTGCCTAATAAGGTCATACATATTTTTTCAGATCAACCCGTACAAAGGAGGTTATGATGAAATTTTCCAGAAATTTAAGGCGTTAGCCAAATTTCAAGAAAATTAGAAAGTTCTTAGAAACTGAAAAGTTGGAGAACTCAAGCCAGAATGAAAGTTGAGTTAGTTAATTAAACGAATTTCAGCTCCGTTCCTTTTTCGAGGACGAAAATGTTTTTAAGTGGGGGAGATTGTAACAACCCGGAATTTTAGAACCAATTTAAAATTTATTTTTAATTGATTTTAATGAAAATTAAATATTTTGAATGATTTATTTTGAGAATAAACGATGTAGAATTTATTTAAAACGAAATTTAAACATATAAATTTATAATTTAATTAAAACAAGCTTGTAATGGGGTGGTAGTTTGGAAATTTAGTTTTAAACTTTAAATGAATGTAGCGTGTTTATTATAATCAGAATTGGATGAAACAAGAAATGTTAGGATCTAATTAATCATATCTTTCTAACGAATGAAAGAAATCGAGATTTCACTTTATAAATTGTAAATTATGCCCAAATTAAAATTTTAAATAGTCGCTATGAAATTTAATAATATTTTAATATTGTCAAAACCCTTAGAAAATGTCATTTTGCAAACGACCTCCGTTTTTGATGAAACTAATTTTGTTGGATTCAGAACGTCAAATTATTATCAAGTTTAAAATTTCAAGTCATTTGGAATTAGTATGTAAGCGTAGTAAATTTAAATGCGTGTTGTAAATTTAGTTGAATTTAATAAGCTAGTTAAAAGACCATTTTTCAAACGATCTCCAAATTTAACGAAATTTATTTTGTTCGGACTGTATTTGCAAACCATAGCTAAATTTCAAATTTCATAATTTTTTGAGTCAGTATGTGGTCATGGTAAATTAAAATGTACGTTCAATTCAATATTTAACGTTATATTGATTTATACTTTAATTTTGATAAAAACCTATGCAGTTGAAGTGCTTAGCAGTTCTATAGCAGGGGAGGTGCAAAAAGGTATAGCGGGGATAAAGCGGGGATATAGTGGAGGCGCAAAAAGGTTCATTAGATGTAAAAAAGAATATTTAAAAATTAATTAATTATCATTATCACATTATGTGTATAGAAGAAATTAATATTAACTGATCTTATGTAACAATATCATGGTTATGTACATTAATTTTACAGACTATAATAGATTTCTTCCATACATTGGGTACTTATTCCTTAAATTTAGCTCTTTACACTAATTTTATTTATTTTTCTCAAAAGAGAACTAGCCAAATCAATCTTCGTATATTAATATTGTTAAAGCGAGTGCTAAAAAGCCTTGATTGAGCGGATGCAGTGGAAAATAGTGGGGCTAGAAGCGAATCTACCGTTCATCAGTGCTAAACTGAAATAGCGTAGCAGTTGGAGGGACCTACGGGCTATAGCGGGGATTTAGTTGGGCTTCAACTGCATAGATAAAAACTGATGAAAACGATCAAATCAGCTTACGAAAAACATCTCATTGTATCCGGAATGAGGGTATTTAGTTAGAGGAGACAGTGGTTGGGATTCGTTCGGAGTTCGGAGCTCGGAGCGTTAAACAAGTAAATTGGAATTAAATAATACATACATATATATATATATACCCTAAGTATTTGTCAAACCCTAATTCATTTCAGTAGCCCTAGTCACTTATAATTGAATGGCCGAAAATGCTTGATTTTTAATCCCTAAATCGTGCTCATTCCTTAAGCAGTTAACGAAAACTTCCTAAACAAAGATCGAAGTGCCCTTCAAGAGCTTTAATTTTATATGGGTTTGATCAAGATTGGTGGAGTTTTATATGTGATTTTTGGCCTGAAAAGTCCTGACTTTCGAACGGATTTGGGGGTGAATGGGAGGCCGAGTAGGCCCATATTGGTGTCGCCTTAGCGATTCGGGTAGCGGAGGTCGATCGTCGTCCGGCGTGACGGTGGAGGAGGTGTTTGGAACCCTAAATTTGAATAGTGGGTTTGATTTTTTCCTTGGAGTGGAGAACGATGGGTGAAGATAATTAAGGGTGGGGATTAATGTTTAATTAATTATATTAATTTATGTAATTAAGGTGTTATAGGTTTAAACGTTTGTTATTTTTTCGTACAACACCTGAAGTCGACGATTTCAGATGCCTTGTAGAACTGACCAGGATAAAAACGGAGCTAGTTGAAATTTTTAGTCAAATTAAACATCTTGTTTAATATAATTAAAACAATCGTTATTTAACAATTTCAAAACCGATCAATGTGAAAACCTTCTCACTCAATTATTTTGTTATTTTATTATAATCATATTTATAATATTTATATTGATCGCCTATGAGAACTCTCTCTCTCTCTCAAATATTTTGTACAGTTATTTATTTTTATAATTGGAAACATATTGATTGCCTATGTGGATTTTTGTCTGTTGTATGTGATATCCCTTGAGTTCAACACAAGAGATATTTACCAAATTTATTTGTTATAAGAAGCGTTGTTTGGATATATGACACTCGTATTTCAAACAATGTTGATGGACACTTTGTGGCACCTTAAACGGCAATGGATGATTATTTATGTTTGAACGTGAGCTTGAAATAATTAAATGCTAAAAATGATGTCAAATGATTGTGATGGTTGAAATTGAATAAAAAAAATCTATTTACAAGTCGAACGGTTTGTATATGTTCACCCAGTTAAATAATATCAATTAGATGGAATTAATAATTTATTAATTGATTGTTTGTTGGTTGAAAACCCCACACCGGTATTGGGATGATATTTGATTTACACTAATCCCAAGTGTTTAGTTTGAATGTTAATCGATTGGTTGACAAACCGATATAAGCGTTAAATAATTATTTAAGGCTTATATGGATGTAAGTGCACTTTGGATGTGAATTGGATGTTTAATAGTTGTTTATAACTATTGTTGAATACATGTGATGTATGAAATCTATATAATTGAAATTATATGGTAACTGGTTGAGTCTCATTTCAGTCCAGAATAAAACGAATATTTTAATATAATATTCAGTTACTATTTGAAGTTTGGTTTTGTTGTCCAATATTGGATGGACACAAAAATATTAAAATTGACTGAACAATGAAATATGCAATTTTAAAGATAAACGACTTAAACGAGTTTCCGAAGATGGTTATATATACTTTATATAATTTATAAAAATGGTTTTGAAGCGTTTCGAATTATAATTAAAATTTATAAATCGAATTTGGGCTTGAATAGAACGCATCACACAAAGATAGTTCGCGAACGTCAACCCGTAACTTCGAACTGACATACTGGGAGATTCGACCGTCGAATTCTCCTGAAATTAGAATCGTTAGAACGGTAATGAAATGATCTTTCTAATAAAATAAAATAAATTTTAAATCCAATGGTTCGATTTTTGAATATGTCTAAATTAGTTCTGGAAAAGGTCGCTATGGATGTAGTTCAGTGACCGATATTGGAAACCGAATGTAAAAGCCTTAATAAAATTATTAAAAATATAAGTAAATTTTGTAAAATCATAATAAATGATTTGGAAAGATTTTGGATGAAATATTGCATATTTGAAAAGATAAAAGATATTTTTATCTGAATGAACTAGTTAATAATTAGAATAATAATCCAATGATTTTAAAAAATAATAAATTAGATTTGTGAATGGTTTTGTCATAAACAGAAGTTTCCAACATATAAATTGGAATGGATTTGAATGAAAATTATCTTCGAATATTTTCGATATTGGATTCCGTGATTATACGGATATCGTTGATGAATTAGGAAGATATTGATATAGTTATTCTAAAACAATATCTGTTGGTTTCAGGATTTGATATTGAATGGAAGTCGATATAATTTCCGTTTAAGACCATATATTTGATATCAAATTAGATTTTGGGTCTGTCGTGAATGGTATCTTCAATAATACTTTTCTTAAATCCAGTTACAAAAGGAATAAATGTTTTAATTAAGATTTAAGGAAGTTTTCCAGATTATTTTATTAAATTGGAGTTAAATGGAATTCAAAATAATACTAATCGAAATGAGCTTCTGTAAAGGAAGACCTTTACTATTTATGGAATTTAAAAGGCTTCGTCGCTATTCCACTTATAGTATTAGTCTAATATGAAAATTTATATCAATTACAAATTGTTCAGATTTTCGTGAAGATTCGATATTAATATAAGTTGATGTTAGGTTTATCATGAGCAATGTTTTTGAATGACATTTGTTCTTTAACTCAGTCAAAGAATTGATTAATTTCCTAAAATTGAATAATCATTAAGTAACGATTTTTGAAAGATTAAAACTAAGCTGGAGTTTTAATGAATCTTTAATTAGAATTGAACGTGAAATGGTAATTAAATTTACCGATAAAACGATGGGTGCTAGATATGGAGTACCACCAGTTTTGCTCCATGTGATGAATAAGTTTGGATTGGGATAATAAAATGAATGATTACTTTGGCAAGGCTCGATAATCCCGACTAGTTTTATAAACCTTAATTCAGTTCAAGATTGTTAAAAGATAATACAAAACTTTTGCAATGGTTCTCAAAGAAAGATTTAAATAAGAGGTTTAAACGAATTACCCAGTATAAAGAATATTTGGATAAAAGAATATTTTGGATTGGAATGGGGCATATGATGTGTTTATATATCACTTGATTATAAGATGCGCAATTTGTTCGGAAAGACCGGGTTTAACCCATTTTGAATAAATATTACGACGATTAAAAGTCAAAGATATCGAAGACGGTAGTTGAAGACCAATGATCTTCACATCGAATGGATTACTACTAATGCCTTGGATTTGGGTAGCTCCCACAAAGGGGTTATAGTGGTAGTTGTCCGGACGTACTTATTGATTGTCCGGATATGCGAGGGTCTCTCTCCTGTATTGGACATATGGAATGAGGAATAAGGTGCCTCCGGTTTCATTCAGACATAGAACAGACTTATAAATGGATTATATGTCTGATATTGTATTATGTGTTGTATTCGTTGATCTCTACTAAATATATATCTTTATGGTGGCAGAGAATTTATTCTCTTGCTTAACACCCTTCTTTGAGGCGTACAAGCTTAGAGGTTATATATTGGTGGAAATCATGGTATGGTATGGATTGGAAATGTGGCATGCTATGATGCAATGATCAAGCCTTTTTGTTGGAAAGAAGAGTCTTGTGGATGTAGATCAAAGCACGACTTTGAATAGCGCAACTTTGTGTATAACGTTAATTCGTGAGCCTCACACCCGGTATGAATCAAAAACGAGATTACTGACTACAAGTAGTGCATGCATTTCTTTCTAGCTAGAGATGATGTAATGGTATGGATCCTAGATATTTTACTTATGTGGATGATGGTTGCGAGGTCCCTCGGATATGATTGGTCGACCTAATGACTAGGTGATAGGTCCGATAGGACCGGGAAACATATTGTTCAAGAATACCCAAGGTTTTAAATCTCGGATATCGGTCGCGTTTCGTCTTGGGGATTTTATAGACTCGGTCTCGTATCGGGGGAGATCTCGGACGAGATGAGTCTAACTCATGAGTTTGTCTCGGATTTTCATCTTGCGTCTGAAAGTTCATATCGGAACAATCTAGGGGTACATGATATGTTAAAAATGATATTTTAACAAAATGATTTTTACGAATGCTATTAAAAACACAGTAACTTAAATTGAAAATGCAAAATAATTTTATTATTCTTTATTTTGTGAAATATCATTCATACTCTAAATCGTAACATGCTTAAAACAGAAATATTGTTAGACAAGAAACATTAAAAGGATCTAAAACATTAAAAAGATCAGCATAAATAGACCATAAAATACATAATTTCATAAGTAACATATATGTAAAAAGACGAATATGAAAATCGTAAGCATTGTAAAACATATACTAACATATAATATAGTCATTTAACATGCAAAATGTAAAATAACAAAAGATTGATATGGTTAGATTTGAATTTTTTAATTATAGTTCTAGTTCAGGCACAAATTTTAATTTTAACTAAAAAAACTAAGATCTCGGACAATATTCCAGTATTTCGTCTCGGTCGATATATCGTTCATATTGCAATATCTCGGGCAATATATTCGAAAGGAGATTTAGAGTGATATTTGCTGTTTTGTTTCGGAAGGAGCCCAAAACGAGATCTCGGAGGAGATATCGGGTGATATTTGCGAGATTTGAAACAGTGGGAATACCTAATCCAATATAGTAAGAGTGGACCGACCCTGAAGATCCAAGGGTTACCAATGGTGTGATCCTAAGGCATGTGCTAGAGTGTCTCGAAACCAGTGAGGAAGATCCCTTTCCTCGACTCATATACGGAATCCAATTTCCAATACGTGACTTTTCGGTTTTAGTTGAAAACCCATATGGTGACAGAGTAGGATGGGGTACTATGCCGTCTATGATTGATACATTTATATTCAAAGTTGTTTTCTACACTATGCACTTATAATAATATCAAAAATATTTGTTTTAAACGTATCAAGCATCTTTGGCTACCACAATGTAAAACTTTATCCTTCGTCTTACGTTGCATTGTCTGATGAGACCCGAGCCTTATGATAGCTTCATTTTTTAAAAAGTAATACGTTGTTTTGTGTTTAAACTAGTATTTATGTGGAGTAACCCGTTCTGTAACACCCCACCTCCATTAAGGTCACTCGCAAGGGGAATGCCTTAACTTTGGTGGAGCGTTTTTAGTAGATGGAACAGAAATTTACAAGACAGATAAAGTAGTACTTGAAAATTTTATAACTTTATTACAACAGAAACAGAAATAAGTTTGGTTACATCTTTCAAAATCACAATATCGGAATTCAAGTACATAAATATCGGTCTTGTACAAAAGCCTTCAGAATGCATAGTTTTTAAAGCCATAATCCCCAATGTAAACTACCATGGGAAAATAGAGCCAAAGCCAAGCAATACTTCAAACACTTCAAGCAGAGAGAATCTGAATCAAGCTCCTATGTTTCCACCCTAAAAACCTGGGGGGGGGGGGGGACGGAGAGAAAAGAGGCGAAACAAACTAGGCCAGACATAAGTCTGGTGAGTTCAGCGACTTTCAACATATAAACAGATAATAGTATCATGACATGTAAATAAAACTGGATGGGAGATAATCATAACAGAAATAGCAGGTTAAGAGAAGAAATGGAATGATATAGACTAAGCTAAGCTTTTCACTTCTCTGCACTAATACTAGTATAACAGGATTAGGTGTAACCCTAATGTCTAAACTGAAACAGAAATGGAAACAGAATAATCTCTACAGAAACAGAATGCTAGTAATGGGCCTTTACCACCCGAACAGACAGAAGGTACGGAAGTAGAATCAGAAACGGAATTTGGGACGGAAACAGAATAATCCCTATGGAAACAGAATGTTAGAATTAGGTGTACACTAGTAATGGGCCTTTACCACCCTAACAGACGGTACCACGCAGAAACAGACAGGTGTTACCACCAAACAGAAACAGACGATACCAACAAGAAACACACAGAACTAAGTGTACCCTAAGTTCTACCCCCAAGCGATCGGCTCCGTAATACATAAATATCCTGTGTCGGCCCCACAGTAGGGTGTATCACTCCCTAAAGTGGCAACCTATTGGCACAGACCTATTTACAGATGTCACGGTGTCATACATCCTCAGAGAAGACCTGGTCCTTGCACGCACATGACCTGGTTGGAACGCACCATCAACACCCCTCGCCATTATTAGAATGAACCGCTTATAATTAGTTCAGTAAGCGTGCCCGGACCCCTACATAGCGTGGGGTCAAAGTTTTGATACCAGAAAGGGTTACTGACTAGTATGGGTTCCACACAACAGATGACACAAGTAATTCCCCTCCTAACCTTGTGTCCCCAGACTAACAGATTTCAGATTAACTTGTTTACAGATTTCAGACAGAGTTTAGATTACTAGTTCATAGATCAGACAATCAAGTTAAGAAGTTTTCATATTAACAGATTAGATGTACGGATTTAACAGACTTACAGATTGTCTAGCTTTGTACTGGGCCTACAGATTCACGAAACGGGTTTATTAGATTCATCAGTCCAGTTAGTTTAACCCTATCCACCGAACACGTTTTTAGACACCACATTTCTCTTAAATTTTCATTAATTAAATATTAATGCATAAACCTCCCACATTAGGTCGGTAGCTTGTGGCCGCTGGATGTGTCGGGTGGTTCCGGGTAGACTTCTGCCACAAGCCAGACCTAACCTTGTGTCTAAGCATATTTTAGTTATGCCTACGACCTCTCACATTAGACTGACAGTTTGCGGTTGCTGGTTAAGCCGGTTGGTTCCGGGCAGGCTTCTACCGCAAACAGAGTCTAACCTCGTGTCATAGCCAATTTATTCCAATACCGATTATACAGATATCAGACTAATTATGTCCATTTAACAGATTTAAACTTCTTTATAGGTTACAGCGGATTAATCAAATTTCAATCTTAGATCGAGCCTACGGATTTTCATACCCAAATTACAATTATTTAGCTTTCAATAGATTAGGCAACTCAACAGATAACAGATCTAGCAGATTAGGCGATTCAACAGATTTAGCAGATAATGGATTTAGCAGATTAGGCAGTTCAACAAATTTAGCAGATAGGCGATTTAGCAGATTAGGCAATTCAACCGATTTAGCAGATTAGGCAATTCAACAGTTTTAGCTGATAACAGATTTAACAGATTAGGCAATTCAACAGATTAAACATTTCTAAAATTCTATTTACATATCTTGCCTAATCATAAATTAAGCCTAAACTTACATGCCTATATCATGGTCATAATTCATAATACAACATATGCCCAAATTTTTGTTAAACTTTACACAGTACAGAATATTCTCTAAAAGCCCCAAATCATGATATGCTATATGAATTATGCCAAATTATAGCTTAGGATGTCAAATATCCAAAAATCCACACTTAGGCGCATTCACATTAATAGTTATCCTATTTTAATATAGATCTTTATGCCTAAGTCACATGTCCTTCTTTTTTTTCAAGTCATAGATCGTGATATAAAATATTCCCAAATCTAGATCTTAAATTTTAATCATGTATTATGTCCTCAAAATCAGATCTTGCATTATAACATGCATTATATTCCAAATTCCAAGTCATATGTTATCATATAATAATTCTTCTTCCAAATCACAGTCTATCATACATAGTATGTACTGATTCTAGATCTTAATTTACAACCTATGTTCTTTTCTCAAATCAGTCAAAGATCAGTCATGTCCAATTATGCATTATCCATATTTGTCCCAAAATTTAGCGTTCGTGCGTTAATCTCTTATGAGATTTGGCGCAGGCTCGTGGTAGCCTGGCTATAAACAAAAAGGAAGAAAAGAGGGAGTAGATACAGAACAATCACAATAACATTAACAAGATAGATCCACAGAAAAGTATGCATAACCTCAGATCCAAATTCACAAAAATGTCAAGATAATTATTAAATTCCATATCTGAAAATAACCGTACTCACGATTGAAAAGGTAAATCTTGATTTCTGGGATCTGTATTCTGACACTGAATAGCACTTCTTTGGCGTAGACTATAGGTTAGATTTGATTCTCTTTTAATTCTATTCAGATTGGAAGAAGATGCATTAATCCTAGTTTTGATTCCAGCAGAGTAGCGACGCCATTTTTATTTTTAATTAGAATAGAGGCAGAGTATAAACAGAATGAAATTGTGTGGAGAGAAAGCTAGGTTTGGGGGTGTTTAAATAGGTTAGAGCTCACGAATCCGGTCAGAAAGGCGTCCAGGTGCAGAAAAATGGATCTGTCTACAGATCTGGAAAAAGGGGGGAGGTCGACCTGTTTACCCAAGTCGACCCTAGTGTCGACCTGGGTCCTGGGCGGGAATTTTCCCGCCCAGCCTGGGTGTCTGTTTTGAATTTCGAAATCTTAAATTTGAATTTCGGGCTGGTTTTTATTGAAACTTCCGAAGGCCATATCTTTTTCATAAGGAGTCCGATTTACGCAAACTTGGACTCTATTCCAAGTAGAATTTTGAGACGAACGCAATGGCATAACCCGTTTCCCTTAATTAGTTTATTACAATTTAATTATTCTCTGATTTGTTACTCTGATGTTCACAGAAAATAGGGGGTGTGACATTCTCCCCTCCCTAAAGGATTTCGTCCCGAAATCTTCAAGTTAGGAAGAATGTGTCCTACCATCCAATCACCCATCTACTCATCCATCATTCACAAGCATCCATTGTTCTTAGAAAACTTCTAATGTTGTATGAACATATGCAAAAGTGTGTGTATATGTTCCTTATCTAATGCAGAGATCAGGCGGTCCACTGATTCAGTTGACCTCCTTAATGCGAAATATGTCAGTGCCATGAGTCCAACATGTATGCAATTTCCCTATTTGATACATATCATTTCTATATGATTGCACAACCGTTCATTCATATGCAACATCCATGTGCTGAGTCAACCATTTCGCATCCACAAAAATTTTAAAAATGCACACACATCCATATGCAGTATGAGAGTGTTTTTGAGCTGATTTAGTGCCTAGTGTGTGTATATGCATCCACGAGCAACCACTAGCAACCACTTGCATCCACTTGCAACCATCAAACATAACATGTCTCAAACACATGTTTACACCCATTAGTTTCTAAAGGTCGAAGATTCGATCGATATGATAAAGCCGAGGGATAGAAGCAAGTACAATTAAAACAAAAGCTTAGTTCCCATTAGACATCGTTTTAAGAGAATAACCCCCTAAGTATCAAACCCGAAGACCGAAATCAACATCAGATTGACACTCAGAGAATCACTCCCATTAAACAAATGTCCAACTGGAAATCTACTTCACGCTGCGAGTAAAAACCCTTAACCTTATCAGAAATATTCAGATACTTACAGACCACTGGTGCAGATTAGATTACCAAATGATTCTTAGGAAACTAAGCATGATAAAAACCCAGAATGTATGCGTCATAGTCAACTTAACGCCCAACACTGATACCCTCAAACCCCAACTTATCACAAACAGATGAGTCGTAATCCTTATGGGTTTGAGTCTACAGCGGGATCAGAAACAAGACTAGTATTAAAGTGAAGAGTTTCAATTACAGAATCAAAATGCCAGAATCAGAAAGAGTTTAACTCCACAATCAGATAAGGAAATTAAATCTCCTACATAAATTTTCTTATTTCTTTCCTATCCACCAGCCTCGCAAGCATTCGCCTGCCCTCCAAAAGTGGGTCCTGCCCTCTTCCCTTGTCCTCGTTTCTTTGGGCAGTCCCTAGTGAAGTGCCCCATCTCTCCACAGTTGAAGCAAGTGCCTTTCCTTTTTCTGCAATCCTTGTTCAGATGGGTCAAGCTTCCACTAGTAAAGCACTTCTTCTCCTTCTTATCTTCAGACTTCTCATCCTTCTTTTGTGTTTCCTTTTTGGGCCCCGCCTTCTTGTTCTGTGGTCCTTCAAGCTTTTCTTCTTTCTTCTCACTTTTTGTTTCCTCTTCATGCATCAATGCCATGTCAAATAATTTCTCAAAGGTAGTCCCCATAGGAATGTGGGACATTGCCAATCCGTGTAGCGGCTCGTTCAAACCTTTAGCAAACCTTGGTGCCTTCTTATGCGGTGTATTTACCAAATCTAAGCCGAATCTCGCCAACTGATTAAACTTGTTGACGTACTCTCTCACTGATAAATTCCCCTGCTCCAACGCCAAGAACCTCTCAACGTATAGACTCTCTTCCGCTCGTGAGAGAAATTTCATCTCGAACCTATGCCTGAAATCCATCCATCTCTCTACCGGACGCTCTCCATTTGTAACCTCCCACCAAAAAGAAGCTTCGTCCTTAAGCAACCATACCGCCAACTGTATCTTCTGCCTATCGTCCACCTCGAAGATAACGAACAAATCCTCAGTTTCTTTGAGCCAGTTCCTTGCCTCCACGAAGGATTCAGTTCCATTAAAGTTCTTCCCACCCATGGCTCGAAAGTCTCTACATATCTTCGGGAAAGTATTCACGCGTGGAGGAGGAGGAGGAACCGATGCAGTTGGGGGAGGAGGGACGTCTGCTGGGCCCACATCATTAGCCCTAGCTTCTAGTACCTCCTGAACCAGCCAGGTATCGGTACGCCCTCCGGAAGGTTAAGATCCCCAGACATGCTGAAACGAAAGAAAAGGAAAGATTCAAAATAAAGGATAGGAAGATAGGCATATGGCTTTGGGGATTATGTTTTTCAAAATAAACTCTACTTTTGAAAATACTTCCTTTTTAAACCTTTTTGAAAATAGTTTTCAAAAACTTTTTATCAAATCTGGAAACCTTCTGCTCTGATACCAAGTGTAACACCCCACCTCCGTTAAGGTCACTCGCAAGGGGAATGCCTTAACTTTGGTGGAGCGTTTTTAGTAGACAGAACAGAAATTTACAAGACAGATAAAGTAGTAATTGAAAATTTTATAACTTTATTACAACAGAAATAGAAATAAGTTTGGTTACATCTTTCAAAATCACAATATCGGAATTCAAGTACATAAATATCGGTCTTGTACAAAAGCCTTCAGAGTGCATAGTTTTTAAAGCCATAATCCCCAATGTAAACTGCCATGGAAAAATAGAGCCAAAGCCAAGCAATACTTCAAACACTTCAAGCAGAGAGAATCTAAATCAAGCTCCTATGTTTCCACCCTAAAAACCTGGGGGGGGGGGGACAGAGAGAAAAGAGGCGAAACAAACTAGGTCAGACATAAGTCTGGTGAGTCCAGTGACTTTCAGCATATAAACAGATAATAGTATCATGACATGTAAATTAAACTGGATGGGAGATAACCGTAACAGAAATAGCAGGTTAACAGAAGAAACGGAATGATATAGACTAAGCTAAGCTTTTAACTTCTCTGCACTAATACTAGTATAACAGGATTAGGTGTTACCCTAATGCCTAAACTGAAACAGAATAATCTCTACAGAAACAGAATGCTAGTAATGGGCCTTTACCACCCGAACAGACAGAAGGTACGGAAGCAGAATCAGAAACGGAATCTGGGAACAGAATGTTAGAATTAGGTGTACACTAGTAATGGGCCTTTACCACCCCAACAGACGGTACCACGCAGAAACAGACAGGTGTTACCACCCAACAGAAAAGACGGTACCAACAGAAACAGACAGAACTAAGTGTACCCTAAGTCCTACCCCCAAGCGATCGGCTCCCTAATACATAAATACCCTGTGTCGGCCCCACAGTAGGGTGTATCACTCCCTAAAGTGGAAACCTATTGGTACAGACCTATTTACAGATGTCACGGTGTCTTACATCCTTAGACAGACCGAATCCATGCACGCACATGACCCGGTTGGAACGCACCATCAACACCCTTCGCCATTATCAGAATGAACCGCTTATAATTAGTTCAATAAGCGTGCCCGGACCCCTACATAGCGTGGGGTCAAAGTTTTGATACCAGAAAGGGTTACTGACTAGTATGGGTTCCACACAACAGATGACACAAGTAATTCCCCTCCTAACCTTGTGTCCCCAGACTAAAAGATTTCAGATTAACTTGTTTACAGATTTCAGACAGAGTTTAGATTACTAGTTCATAGATCAGACAATCAAGTTAACAAGTTTTCATATTAACATATTAGATGTACGGATTTAACAGACTTACAGATTGTCTAGCTTTGTACTGGGCCTACAGATTCACGAAACGGGTTTATTAGATTCATCAGTCCAGTTAGTTTAACCCTATCCACCGAACACGTTTTTAGACACCACATTTCTCTTAAATTTTCATTAATTAAATATTAATGCATAAACCTCCCACATTAGGTCGGTAGCTTGTGGCCGCTGGATGTGTCGGGTGGTTCCGGGCAGATTTCTGCCACAAGCCAGACCTAACCTTGTGTCTAAGCATATTTTAGTTATGCCTACGACCTCTCACATTAGACTGACAGTTTGCGGTTGCTGGTTAAGCCGGTTGGTTCCGGGCAGGCTTCTACCGCAAACAGAGTCTAACCTCGTGTCATAGCCAATTTATTCCAATACCGATTATACAGATATCAGACTAATTATGTCCATTTAACAGATTTAAACTTCTTTATAGGTTACAGCGGATTAATCAAATTTCAATCTTAGATCGAGCCTACGGATTTTCATACCCAAATTACAATTATTTAGCTTTCAATAGATTAGGCAACTCAACAGATAACAAATCTAGCAGATTAGGCGATTCAACAGATTTAGCAGATAATGGATTTAGCAGATTAGGCAGTTCAACAAATTTAGCAGATAGGCGATTTAGCAGATTAGGCAATTCAACCGATTTAGCAGATTAGGCAATTCAACAGTTTTAGCTGATAACAGATTTAACAGATTAGGCAATTCAACAGATTAAACATTTCTAAAATTCTATTTACATATCTTGCCTAATCATAAATTAAGCCTAAACTTACATGCCTATATCATGGTCATAATTCATAATACAACATATGCCCAAATTTTTGTTAAACTTTACACAGTACAGAATATTCTCTAAAAGCCCCAAATCATGATATGCTATATGAATTATGCCAAATTATAGCTTAGGATGTCAAATATCCAAAAATCCACACTTAGGCGCATTCACATTAATAGTTATCCTATTTTAATATAGATCTTTATGCCTAAGTCACATATCCTTCTTCTTTTTCAAGTCATAGATCGTGATATAAAATATGCCCAAATCTAGATCTTAAATTTTAATCATGTATTATGTCCTCAAAATCAGATCTTGCATTATAACATGCATTATATTCCAAATTCCAAGTCATATGCTATCATATAATAATTCTTCTTCCAAATCACAGTCTATCATACATAGTATGTACTGATTCTAGATCTTAATTTACAACCTATGTTCTTTTCTCAAATCAGTCAAAGATCAGTCATGTCCAATTATGCATTATCCATATTTGTCCCAAAATTTAGCGTTCGTGCATTAATCTCTTATGAGATTTGGCGTAGGCTCGTGGTAGCCTGGCTATAAAAAAAAAGGAAGAAAAGAGGGAGCAGATACAGAACAGTCACAATAACGTTAACAAGATAGATCCACATAAAAGTATGCATAACCTCAGATCCAGATTCACAAAAATGTCAAGATAATTATTAAATTCCATATCTGAAAATAACCGTACTCACGATTGAAAAGGTAAATCTTGATTTCTGGGATCTGTATTCTAACACTGAATAGCGCTCCTTTGGCGTAGACTATAGGTTAGATTTGATTCTCTTTTAATTATATTCAGATTGGAAGAAGATGCATTAATCCTAGTTTTGATTCCAGCAGAGTAGCGACGCTATTTTTAATTAGAATAGAGGCAGAGTATAAATAGAATGAAATTGTGTGGAGAGAAAGCTAGGTTTGGGGGTGTTTAAATAGGTTAGAGCTCACGAATCCGGTCAGAAAGGCGTCCAGGTGCAGAAAAATGGATC
The DNA here is from genome assembly GCA_030737875.1 of Allium sativum. NCBI lineage: Eukaryota > Viridiplantae > Streptophyta > Magnoliopsida > Asparagales > Amaryllidaceae > Allium > Allium sativum. The sequence continues at coordinate 2,486,975 of JASFAX010000020.1, forward strand.
TGTCTACAGATCTGGAAAAAGGGGAGAGGTCGACCCTAAGGTCGACCCTAGGTCGACCCTAAGGTCGACCCTAGGTCGACCTGTTTACCCAGGTCGACCCTAGTGTCGACTTGGGTCCTGGGCGGGAATTTTTCCGCCCAGCCTCGGTGTCTGTTTTGAATTTTGAAATCTGAAATTTGAATTTCGGGCTAGTATTTTTTTGAAACTTCCGAGGGCCATATCTTCTTCATACGGAGTCCGATTTACGCAAACTTGGACTCTATTCCAAGCAGAATTTCGAGACGAACGCAATGGCGTAACCCGTTTCCCTTAATTATTTTGTTACAATTTAATTATTCTTTGATTTGTTATTGTGATGTTCACAGAAAATACGGGGTGTTACACGTTCCATGTCATACGGCATGGTCCCATGATTTTTTCACGTTTAAAGTAAAGGTTTAATAACTGTTTTAAGTTTTCATAGAAGTTTCATGACTGGCCAGGAGTTTATTGTTTTCGCATAAACTCTGGGTGCCCATATTTTCCACAAGACTAGCTAGTAGGTTTGGATTTACATAGTTTCTATTTAATATGATCCTGATTTACAACTGGAGCTATGTTCGGAAAGCTTTGTATCCGTGTATTTCTTTCAGTTGTGTTTGGTTAATGTATTTTAGCTGTGCATTTTATTTATACATTTTATTTCCACTGCTATGTATTTTATGTTGGATCTAGATTAAACCTAGAAGGGGGTTAATATGGTTTATTAGAGTTTTACGAGATATCAAAAAATTATCACAGCACAGAATGCAACAGAGAACATAAATGCAAGAAATAAATAATACAGATTATACCCAACTTACCTACTGCTGCATTTCTAAGATTTTTACTAGGTATTAAAACAGATCCCACTTACAAACCACTGTAAACTCGCAAACCCAGCTTCTGTTCTAATCCAACGCTCAAAACCCTAGACTGATCTTATCCCTAAGATCATATTTTCCTCTAGCTACAAACCCGTAGCTAGTAAACCCTAATTATTGCAAATACTAGAAAACCGCTAGTCAAAATCCTATAACTAGATGACCTAGTTTTACCAAAAAACTAGAAAACCCTAGTTTTACATACAAACTAGAAAACTAATAATCGGTTTACAATGAAATAAAAATAATATACTTAAAACAAAAATTAAAGAAAGCCCTTTGACATAAATAAACATGGTCGGCCCTTTCTCTTTTATTTCATTTGCAATGGCTTTGGCTTGAACAAAAAATGTCGGCTGAATCTTCAAATTAGGATTTTACCTTTTCCCAATCAATATGCGATTCAATTCTGGTCTTCTGGAAAGTTTGCTCTGATGTTCTTCGAGAATGATTAATATTGATCAATTGATTTGGGATGCTGATCAAAATCTTGTGAGTTCTCTTCTTTGATTTCTGTGATTGTTTTTTGAATTTGTTGCTTTGATTTTCGATGGATGTCTTTGCCTGTGATGATTCAGTGTATAAATAGGATTATAAAAATCCTTAAGCTCTCTGATTTCGTTGAGTGATTTGTCTGATTTGTGCTTGAGTTTGTTGCGTGACTTTTGCTTGATTTGGATTTGAAAAAGGCTTTGTCTCATGCGTGATAAACCTGATTGATATCTTGAGTGAATTTTGTCTTTGTTTCCATGATTATAAAAACATGTCTTGGAATAACTTCTTGTTGAAAATAGGAAATAATTCTAATTGACATTGTGACCCCTTAAAAAAAATCCCTTGCATGATTCTTGAATCAATTTGTATGTTTTTATTGCCATGGATCCCCTGTTCATTCTTGGAAGAAATTCGAATGAATTTTTGTCCAGTATTATCTTCGATTGAATGTTTTAGAGGAACATGACTGCTGAATCAATTTTGGAAATTCTTGAACTAAGTTTGCAAAATTTTCTGCCTAAATTTTTTTCTCTAATTTATAGAAACAAATTGATGTTGTTAATGATTTTCTGTAATCATTTAAAAATCTTTCTTGCCATATATAAAAATCCTAATTTCTGGAAACAATTAAAAAAGGGGATTACCAAACATGAATTGTTGGTTTTACAAAAACTTTGGAATGATTTTCTGTCTAAATAAAAACTTGAGTATTTCTGGAAACAAATTTGAAATCAAGGATTGATTTCTTGTCTAAGAATGTGATGTGTATTTCTGGAAATATAATTTCTTACACCTACCTTGATTGCTTTCATTTTTGGAATGCATTTAAAGTCATGAATTCGACTCTGCCATAAATTGTTTACCGGGCTTGATCATATTTCTCTTTGGGCTGACATCAAAATTATGTATATGTCATTGAACTTGGCACTTTTTCTCGTGTATATGATTTCAAAGGGGCTTTGTCATATACATGCACCTATGTGTATTTTTGCTTTGATCATATTGGGACTACAATTGCTTGGTTCAGTGAGTTAGTTGATGAGTTTTGCTATTTTGGTTGATGTACTCTGTAGTGATCATCCCCGAGCCTTGTTGTAGCATGCATAATTTGCTCCTTCCCATATAACCATGCTGACTTATTTGCTGTGTGATGTCATCGAGCATTTTCCATAAATGTTTAGTTGCATCCACTACACTATTTCTTTGTGCCTTGATCCATTGTTGTTTTTGAAGTTGTGTACATCCTTGGACCTATTTGAGTTACTTCCTCTTTCCTTGTGTGAATTGCTTTAATTGTCTTGATTTGAACCTGTATATTTGATTCATGGAGAGAGAAAAAAACTTGTCACCATTTGCATGTGCGTTGACCTATATTGTGCTCGACCATGCCACATTGTAGTCTTCGTTGAGATGAAAAAATGTTTTCGCTATTTCAGTTGCATGCATTTTTTTTCGAGCTAGCTGTCATGTTCTTTGTGCATGCACACATGAATGCATTACTTATTGACATATATTGCTGTCATGATCTTGCACTGGGTCAAGCTTGGTCTTCATGGCCGCTCCTCAGTTGCTTGTAGTCTTGAGCACTATACATCATTATGTGTGTTCTTGTATCACCATATACATACATATGCATATATACACATAAGTATATACATATGTGTGTTTGTATTTGTTGCTTGAGTGTACATGGATACTTGCGGCATGAAAATATTGTCAAGTTTCACTCGACTTATTATATTCAATATATTTGACCCTTTATGACCATATTGCCCCTGCACAGAAAATATGTACGTATATATACATACACATGTATGTGTATACATGTACACTGCACATGCAGATTATATATATGTGAGCACTATGGATGATTTATCTACCTTGTGGTATTTACAGTAGTGTATCACTGTGAATATCACAAGTTGTCTAGACATAGATGGATGTCCATAAAAAAATCAGATCAAGTAATGAAAAATGATGAGAAACACACCAAAATTCTGAAGGAAATAATTTTTAAAAATAAAAATTATAACTGCTAGAATATAAAATATTTCTATTCTAGATTACTCTATGTATGTTTCTGTGATAGGTAAGCAGAAGACTGGACTGACTGTAAAGCTGGCAGAAGACTGAAGACAAGACTGTGTCAGTGTGTCAATGTACATAAATAATAGAGAGAGTGACTAGAAGAAACTGAATATATATGTGTTTGTATAACTGAGTGACAGAGTGAAATGCTGTAGTGAGGAGCAATGTATGAAATAGAATATGAATGTAACTGTATTGCAACGAAATGTACAAATAGTGGAGTTATAAATTTGTACTGTTTGAAATGTTGAAATAAAATATTATATTTAAATAAAATACTGTTTGAATATTTAAATTCTTGTGCAGTAGTATTCTATTTAAAATAAATATTATATTTTGTCTGTGATGTAGTATAACAGTACAATTACAAACACATTTATAATAATAAATATATGTTTGTTATCATCAAACAAAAATCATAGAATTGTTATGTACAACAATCTCCCCCTTTTGATGATGACAAAATAAAATAAGATTTTGAATATAATATTATACTAAATGTGTCTGACAGTGAATTATTGAACTCCCCTATTTGAATGCTCCCCCCACAACAAAAACTCCCCTAGATATGTCCATGAGTGAAAAACAGTAACTGAAACTTCAATATTCAAAGAATATCCACTCATCGATCAAAATTTTAACCCATTCTCCCTCTTTTTTTATCATCAAAAGGATACAGAAATTAAAATAATGATGAAATAATTGACTATCAGCTTAAGAGGAAGAACCTTCATCATAAATCTCAATCAGTCAAATAAAAATCATAATATTCTAAGAACTAGTGACAAATTTCACATTGTAGAATGATGAATTTACGATGAATTTTATATAAATGGAGAGAATTTTAAAATATATGATTTCCAATTATTTTCCAATTAAATTTTAAAAATGGCACAAAACAGAGATGGATTTGAACTACACTTATAAATACAACTTAAGTGACAAAATCAAACAATCTCAAATCCCAGTAACTATCAATCAACAAATCATAATATATCATAAGATATTAACACATTCATTAATTAGAAAATGGATTGATAGTCTAGTTTTTACACACTAAGGAGAATTTCATATAAAAAAAATTATTTATTTCCATTTCGATTTTATTTCCTTTTTATTTAAGAGCACAGTGATCATGCATAACCAGATCTTGGATTTTTAAATGAGGTCAGTTGCAGCTTAAAAAAAAAGTAATCTCATAACCATGCATGACCAGAGCTTGGATTTTTAGATGAGGTTGGAGAAACACTTATGAATGTTATATTTTTATTATTTTCTGTTTCAAAAAGAAAAACTCCTCTGTATATAAAACCAATATGGATGGCAGAAATATGGTAGGTACAAAAATGGTTTGTGAAATAAAAATCTAAATTAATCATATTACAAAATATGCTCAGTTGTACCGGGATTCTTGAAAATTTTCAATTATCACTAATTCTGAAAAATAATATAATCACAATTCCATCACAAATATTTCCACTGTTTATTCAAGATGATTTAAAAAAAGTATTAAACTCTCCGCATTAATATAAAATCAAGATGGATGACAAAATAATGATTGATAATGGAGATGTTCATGAGATATACCCCAATTCAAAGATAATATAAAAACTGTTCAATCATCATGAAAATTTAAATAAAATTTCCTTTTGTTGTGAAATATACTATAGTCACAACTCATCACAATTTCAATAATCCGATAATAATTTTGATGAGTTCTAAATACAGTTCTTTTTGGTTATTGATTTTAATTTCTAAATAAATAATCAATAAATGATTTTAAAATTGAAAAATCAATTACAAGAGGGAATTTAAAAGATATATACAAGACAAGAAAAAAATATACAAGATGAGAATCAGAAAAATAAATTTTTTCTAGCACTTCTAATCTGATACCACTTGTTATCTCTGCATGCGAGGATTTTAATATGCCATTGGTGGCTAACAAGGGTATTTCAGTCAACAAAATCCAATCACCAAGTCTAAGCAATAAAATCTAGCAATTCAGTTTCATCAATCAGAGCAGCAATAGAAATTCAGAAGAAGTTTCACGAGAGAGTTTTCAGAAAATTTACAATAAGTTCAAGAAGACAAATCATGATCAAAGATTTTAAAGAAACGGTTTATTTGAAATCACCTGAAGGGAAGCGAAAACTTCAAAATTCAATGAATTGATCACACAAGATTTTAATTCCTATTCCAAGAAAAGTGTGAGATTTATGATATTAAACAATATCAAATGATTTCAAACGAAACAATATCCAAAACAAATGATCATGAGATAATAGTGAGTTTTAGGACCAGATTTTCAAAGATTTTTCCACAATTATTTCTGACAAGCACAAGATAATGTTTCATAATATTTACATCAAGCTTGAGAGATATTCATGATCCAAAATTAAAATTAATTTATTTGAAATCACTTGAAGAAATATAAATTCTAAGATATAATGAATCAATCACAAAAGATTAATAATTTTAAATCTAAGAGGTGTGTGGGATTCAAAATATCAAAAATTTCAAATGATTTCAAACCATCAAATACCCAACTAAAAATGATCACGAATAAAAAGAATTTCTTGGCTCCGATACCATCTAGCCAAATGTTTTTCAAATAAAAAATATCCAAGCCAATCCAAAAATCAATGAAATTATCACAACTGAAAAATAATTGTGTGCTGTAATGAGTATAAATTTTCAAGTCTTTCCAAAATGAATTAGAAGAAACTCAAAACAGCAGGGATGTGTGAAATTTCATTAATTTTTCAGATCTACAAAAAATTAGAATTCAAATTAGCAGTGTTCAAGATATAATAAGAATGCTTCAGCACTGTTAGGAATTCAGAAAAAAGAAAATAAACTTCAAAAATAATTGCATATATTTACAAGTTTAAATTCAAGATCTGGAAAAGATTAAAACATGAGAGTTTTATTCAAATGAAGTGAATTTCCAGAAAATAATGAATTATGCAGTTTGTAGTTAAGAAGTCTCAAAACAATATGGCAGTGTCAAATTAAAACAAACAAGCAAAAATCAAAATGAGGAATAAAAGAAATGTGACAAAGTTATTACACATTAGCATACCAAAATCAGAAGAATCAAGAGAAAAAACAGAAGGTTTAGGAGGAGAAATAAGACAGGAAGAGTAAAAACAAAGAATATTAAAAAAAAATGTGGGTCTACAGATCATACCTGAATTTGATGTAAGCAAATGACTCTCTAACTCAGAATACTTGGCTAATGAACTTTGAATAGTTCAACGATGTGAAGCCGTTTTAATACATATCTCTTTTTGCAAAGCAGTTCCTCAGCCTTCTCTGGTACCAAACAGTTTAGAGGAAACAAAATTTGTAAAACCACTCTGAAATATATTCACGACTTTAGGTACCTAAACCTGTCTGTATAACAATCCATCAAAATTCACATTTGTACCTTTAGGAACCCAAATCTGTTTGAATTTAGTTGAAAATATTTTATTTCCTTTTGGGATCCAAGAATGTTTAGATGGCTTATTACACAACCAGTTTTCATCCCTTTTATGATTTAAAAATCCTTTGAAATTATCAGAGTTTAAATTTTCAAAACGATTTTTTTCAAAGCAGTTTGCAAGATTTTTAAAATCATTTGAATTTACATTTTCAAGAACATTTATTTTCTCAAAGCCCATATCATGTTTATTTCCAATAGCAACATAATTTTGCAACAACATATTCAATGACTTTTGCCCATTAGAGAATTTTTCCGAAGTTGATTCTGATCATTGAATTTTGGATTTAAGATCACTGTTTTCTTTGATTAAATCTAAACAACGATTATCAGTGATCTTTCTTTCAGTATCATGTTGTTTCAATTTTTTTGCAGATTCAAGTAATTTGATTTTGGCTTGAGACTCGAAGATTTCAAATTCAAAATGTTTATGCTTTTTGACCTCAAGTTTTTCAAAATTCTTGAATTTCATAATTTCATTTTCTAACTCTTTAAAAATCAAATTAGTTTTCAATAAGCTTTCTTTTTCAGCAATTTCATGTTTAGAATTTTTGGTAGTCTTAAAATTTTAAAATTCCTTTTGTAAAAATTGTTTGTACCTTTTAGCTCAATCTCGTTATCTTTTAAAATCAAAATTTCCTTTTCAAGCCTTTGAATGATTTTATTGAGATGAACGAAATCTGTTTTCAATTTCAAACAATTTTCACAATCAAAATTTTCTAATTTCATGACATTTGACAGTTTTGATTCCAAACAGTTATTTTTGCTAATCAACTCATGATTTATATATTCAAAGATTTGTTTTTCCGATGGACATTATTAACATTTTTTTTAAATCAGCACACATACAAACCAAATCTTCATAAGACAAATTTTCTATCTCAACATCTGTTGAGTCTCCATCGTCCGATCTACTTGAATTTTCATTTGTTTCTCCTTTCAAGCATAGATCTGAATCTGAGTTGACCTTCTGGGGTTTTGAGCTATTGTTGTCAATTCTTGCATACTTCGTATCGAGAGTATTCCAGATTTCATGCACAGTTAAATAATGAGAGATAAGGCTATATTGGACATCATCAATATAAGAATATAAAATATGAATAGCACAAGAATTAAACCCAATGTCATTCCTATTAACCATATCATACCCGTTTATAATAATATTCCAATATTTAATATCAACGGATTTTAAATAGGATTCCATTTCTGATTTCCAATTTAAAAAATCCTCACCATTAAAAATAGTTGTAATATGACTGGACTGACTCTCAGAGGGTTGACAACTAGGGAACACCATTACTATAGAGTTAACTAAATACCCACTCTGATATCACTTGTTGGAACAAGATTAACCTTAGAGGGGGGTTAATAGGGTTTATTGGAGCTTTACAAGATATTGAAAAATTATCACAGCAGAGAATGCAGTAGAGAAAATAAATGCAGGAAATAAATAACACAAATTTTACCCAGCTTCGGCAAACCCTGCCTACTGCTGCATCTCTAAGACTTTTACTACGTATTAAAATAGATCCCGCTTACAAAACTCGGTAAACTCGCAAACCCTGCTCCTGTTCTAATCCTACGCTCAAAACACTAGACTGATCTTTATCCCCAAGGTCCAATTTTCCCCTAGCTACGAACCCGTAGCTAGTAAACCATAGTTATTACAGATACTAGAAAACTGCTAGTTAAAATCTTATAACTAGATGACTTATTTTTACAAACAAACAAGAAAACCTAGTTTTACAGAAAAACTAGAAAACTAATAATCGGTTTACAAAGAAATTAAATATACACTTAAAACAAAAATTAAAGAAACCTCTTTGACAAAAATAAACATGGCCGACCCATTTTCTTTTATTTCGTTTATAATGACTTTGACTTGAACAAAAAAATGGCAGCTGAATCTTCAAATTAGGGTTTTCCCTTTTTCCCAAACAATATGCGATTTCAATTCTGGTCTTCTGGAAATTTTGCTTCAGTGTTCTTCTAGAATGATTAATATTGATCGATTGAATTGGGGTGCTGATCGAAATCTTGTGAGTTCTCTTCTTCGATTTCTCTGATTGCTTTTTGAATTTGTTGCTTTGATTTTCGATGGATGTCTTTGCCTGTGATGATTCAGTGTATAAATAGGATTATAGAAATCCTTAAGCACTCTGATTTCGTTGAGTGATTTGTTTGATTTGTGCTTGAGTTTGTTGTGTGACTTTTATTTGATATGGATTTGAAAAAGGCTTTGGCTCATGCGTGATAAACCTGATTGATATCTTGTGTGAATTTTGTCTTTGTTTCCATAATTAAAAAAACATGCCGTGAATAAACTTGTTGTTGAAAACAGGAAACAATTCCAATTGACATTATGGCCCCTTAAAAAAAATCCCTTGCATGATTCTTGAATCAATTTGTATATTTTTATTGCCATGTATCCCTGTTCATTCTTGGAAGAAATTCGAATGAATTTCTGTCCAGTATTGTCTTCGATTGAATGTTTTAAAGGCTCATGACTGCTGAGTCAATTCAGAAATTCTTGAACCAATTTTGCAAGATTTTCTGCCTAAAATTGTTTCCCTGATTTCTGGAAACAAATTTATGTTGTTGATGAATTTATGTAATCATTTAAAAATCTTTCTTGCCACATATAAAAATCCTGATTTCTGGGAACAATTAAAAAAGGGGCTTGCCGAACATGAATTGTTGGTTTTAGTAAAACTCTGGAATGATTTTCTGTCCAAGTAAAAACTTGAGAATTTCTGGAAACAAAATTGAAACCGAGAATTGATTTCTTGTCCAAGATTGTGATGTGTATTTTTGGAAATATAATTTCTTGCACTTGCCTTGATTGCTTTCATTTCGGGAATGCATTTAAGGTCATGAATTCGACTCTACCGGCTATTGTTTAGTAGGCTTGATCATATTTCTCTTTGGTCTGATGTCCAAATTGTGTATATCTCATTGAACCTAGCTCTTTTTCTTGTGTATATGATTTCAAACAAGCTTTGTCATATACATGCACCTATGTGTATTTGCATTTTCTTTGATCACATTGAGACTACACTTTCTTGGTTCAGTGAGTTAGTTGAAGAGTTTTGCTATTTTGGTTGATGTACTCTGTAATGATCATCCCCGAGTCTTTTTGTAGAATGCATAATTTGCTCCTTCCCATATAACCATGCCGACTTGTTTGCTGTGTGATGTCATCGAGCATTTGCCACAAATGTTTAGTTGCATCCACTACACTGTTTTTTTGTGCCTTGATCCATTGTTGTCTTTGAAGTCATGTACATCCTTGGACCTATTTGAGTTACTTCCTCTTGCCTTGTGTGAATTGCTTGAACTATCTTGATTTGAACCTGTATATTTGATTCATGGAGAGAAAAAAACTGGTCACCATTTGCATGTGCACTGACCTGTATTGTGCTCGACCATAACACATTGTAGTCTTCATTGAGATGAAAAAAATGTTTGCACTATTTCAGTTTTAGTTGCGTGCATTTTTTTTCGAGCTAGCTGTCATGTTCTTTGTGCATGCACACATGAAAATTGTGCATTACTTATTGACTTGTATTGCTGTCATGATCTTGCACTGGGTCGAGCTTGGTCTTCATGGTCGCTCCTTAGTTGCTCGCAGTCTTGAGCACTATACATCGTTAAGTGTGTGCATGTATCACCATATACATACATATGTATATATACACATATGTGTATATATGTGTGTGTTTGTATTTGTTGCTTGAGTGTTCATGGATACTTGCGGCATGAAAATGTTGTCAAGCTTCACCTGACACATTATATTCGATATATTTGTCCCTTTCTGATCATGTTGCCCCTGCATAGAAAATATGTGTATATACATACACACGTATGTGTATACATGTATAGTGCATGTGCATATTATATATATGTGAGCACTACAGACGATTTGTCTACCTTGTGGTATTTACAGTGTATCACTATGAATATCACAAGCTATCTAGACACATATGGATGTTCATAAAAAAAAATCAGATCAAGTTATGAAAAATGATGAGAAACACACCAAAATTCCGAGATAAATAAATTTTTTAAAATAAAAATTATATCTGCTAGAATATAAAATATTTCTGTTTCAGATTACTGTGTGTGTTTCTGTGACAGATAAGCAAAAGTCTGGACTGAATATGAAGCTGGCAGAAGGCTGAAGACAAGACTGTGTCAGTGTGTCAATGTGTATAAATAACAGAGAGAGTGACTGAGAGATATTGAAAGTATATGTGTTTGTATAACTGAGTGATAGAATGAAATGCTGCAGTGAGGAGCAATGTATGAAATAAAATATGAATGTATTGTATTACGGGGAAATGTATAAATAGTGGAGTTATAAATTTGTATTGTTTGAAATGTTGAAATAAAATATTATATTTAAATAAAATACTGTTTGAATATTTAAATTCTTGTGCAGTAGTATTCTATTTAAATATAAATATTATATTCTGTCTGTGATCTAGTATAACAGTGCAATTATAATCATATTTATAACAATAAATATATGTTTGTTATTATCAAACAAAAATCATAGAATTGTTAGATACAACATTTTATTCTCAGATAATTATTTTTACGTTATGTAATATTTATTCGTACTCTGGTATTCTTGTACTCTAATATAAATTATTGTAAAAGTAATGAAAAGTTATGTGGTTTTGCGTTCCGATGCGTCGTGTTATCAAACAATCTGCGTTCTTGAACGGCCTTGGCCGATTTAGCAATTGATTAGGACCGGGCGTAGTTCAGTGCGTAACATTGCACAACTCTGCAACAAACTTGTAGAAAGTTCCTCTTTAACCAACAACACTTCATATATCTTTGATGACAAAGCCAACTGACAAGCTACATCAGGGAAGAGTTAGAGATGTCATATGAAACTCACATGAGGGATCACACTCGAATTCCCCCTCAATCTGTTGGATTGGTAACGATCCCTTTCATAGGGATTAATACTGACCCCATTCTTTGGGGAAATTTAGGCTATGCCTCATGTTGATCGCCTAGACAATGTTTCTTAGACAATGCCAGCCACACTGAAGAGAAATAAATTTTTTGGCTACTTGTTTAATTTATTATGTAAGCTTCGAATTCATACCGATCCAAAACCCTTTAATTCACGAAACAACAATAAAGTATTCAAAAAATTTCAAGTGGACATAGATATAATCTCAAACCATTATAAACGTTGTATTTTTATTTACTGCAATTCAGTCGTTGTTATCCTCATTTAAATTTGGTATTCAGTTTAGTTCTCAATTAGACTGTTTCGGTGTTGTGACAACTTTTATTGTTAACATTATTGATTTTTCTTATTTCAATTTGTTTTTCTGTTGAATAATATTTCGACCAAAGGTAAATTAATAACGATAGCAATCAAACTATTGAACAACATTGGAAAATATTCGCTAAAATCCGCTTTAATATCATCTTATGCCCCAGCCCTACTTTTGCAGGTGACGAAATTAATAGGTCCCACATCATCACATCCTTATTTATACACGAGGTCCGACTAAAACCCAAACCCTAGATCCTTTCTTTGCTAATAGATCGGCGGCGATGTAGGAGATCCACGAAATCCATTTGTAATCTCCTCAAAACCGCCATTTCTGTTTTATCGCTTTATATTATCAGATCGATGAAAGGAGAAAGGATCTTAAAGATAAAGTGACATCTCAGAAAGCTTGGGCTATCTCAGTTAGCTCGTAGCTCGCTATGATGGCTACATCTGTTTTTACGCTACATGTTTTCTCTTCTTCATTTTTTCCTGCCTTGTTTTTTAAATGAGAATTGCTGGGCTTTTTTTTTTTTTGTATTTTGCAGCATGATCAATTTGTTAATCGTGGATGCATGAGTCTATTGTTTGTGCTTTAAGATTTCAGCTTCAGTTGTTGTTAACTGCTACTGCCATTCAAAATCTGGGTCAACCTTTTCTTTTGTTTGCGTAATAGCACTCTCTAATACTCGTTTCCTTTAGGGTTCGCAATTATCTGTGAATAAAGCAATTGGAAGGTGGCATTAGGCTTTAGTGGCGATGAGCTGGGTTTGACGATTTTGAATCGGGTTGGAATTTGGCGTTGACAGATCCGAGTTTCTAAAACTTGCTTTCAACCCGATTCCCTATCCCTTTCTTCGTTATGCCAGAACTGCAAATTAGGAGTCAAAATCTTGAATCCAGCTGACAAAAAGACCGCATGGGATTTGCACTGTTATATCCTTTGAATCGACTTGACTGGAGTTCTGATTTTGATCGTTATTATATTGGGTAAAACGTAGAGGAGTAAATCTGTAAAACCAGACACTAATTGAACAAAAATTTAGTTTTTACAAATTTTGTTGTTTTAACTCGTTTTATAAATAAAATCAGTCCAATACAGATGAATATTTATCAGTTTTGGGCTTGAAGAAACACTCATGCATTGTCTTTTACACTTAATTTTATGTTTTTATAGCTATGTTTATATCGATTACGTTATTTTTATATTATGTATCAATATTTATGTATTTTTATGCTTTCATATGAATGTTTTTCAATAGTAGATACGGACAAATAATGTATACTTGTATAAAATTTACAACTGTCTAGATAAACACAATTTAAGATTTAATGTTAAAACCTAACACTGTACGTTTGAGAAAGGGTTTTAAATGGCTTTATATATAATGTGCTAATAGCATTTTTAGCATTGGCTAGGAAAGTGAAAATAGGGCAAATTCTTATTTTAATTTGCACCACCGCACTTGGGCTGAAGCATCAAGTGCAATTAGCAAATTCAGGTTGAGCGTTGTCTTTTTCTACATGTCTAAACGGAGAAAAGAAATGATGTTTAAACCATAAATGGGATTCATTCATTGGTTTATGCAAGAGGGGTTTTTGGAACTCGTTTTTATCTTTTTCTTTTTAAACAAATTGTGGAGGATATACACACATAGGTTTTTAAATATTTCCATGCTATGTTTTTAACTAGTAATTTCTTTCTTTTCAAAATTTGGTTTGCTTTGGTAATTATGAGATATGTATGCTTTATTTTTGTATGTATATTTCGATTATTTTGTATATTTATGTCAATATTTATTGAATATTAATACTTTAAAGCTAAATAAATTCAAAACGATATTAATAAACATGGCGCTTATCATTTAGTAAACTCAAAACAATTCAACAAATTTATAACCAAGTAGATCAATTGAAATGGATAGCATAAAAAATATATTTGATAGTATTTGATTAATAGTATGAATGGTGTTCCAATTTCTTTAAATCTCCGATCTTTCTTGGTGGACGTCATACTATTGCCTTTGCGCTTTGAGAATGCTAAGTTTTTTGGTTAAAATATACTTTATACACTCTTCAGATAACCGAGAAACATCCTTTGATAAATACTCTTTCTCCTTATTTTTACATAAAACATATTTCATGTGCTTTATTCAATTTAGTTGTTTCTCCAAAAGCTTTGGGTCTTTTTGCATCTTGTTGAACCTACGTATATGATCTACCACTTCTACTCTTCAAGCTTCAAACGTTTTTTTATGAAGATGCAATTGAAACATTACTTAGAAGTGCAGTTAGTCTATTACAATCTATTATCACGTCATTTGATTTCTTATTTCTTAACAATGATCTCTTGCTTGATTTTATTCTTTCGCAATGATTTGTAACTCCATCATACAACATCTCAAAGTAGGAGTTAATGAACTGTTATTATCCCCGTTTGTATTTTGAGATAATAAACTCATTTGAATTCCTCAAAGATAAATCAATTTAGAATTGTGAGGCTACATTACTTATGTTGTATCTTTCATACCAACATCCTCTCCTGCATGAAGAGTTATCCTCCATGGTCTCAATGAAAGAATTTCAAAAACATTGTGAGTCTTGAATTCGGTGTTGATTATACATTTTATCATAATCATATTTCAAGTCTTTGAAAGTCTGTCCACTTCTTAGCCTTTTCTTCTCTTTGTAGTATAAAACATTTGTAATATATATATATATATATATATATATATATATATATATATATATATATATATATATATATATAAAGAGAGAGAGAGAAGCGTTCAAGAGCACCCCAAATAGTGCATCACCCTTTTAGTCTCCTTGATTTCCACTACATATTCTCGTTTCTCTCTTTTCACACTAACTCTCTCTCCCTCCACTAACTTATTTAATAATAAATGTTTGGTCCTCATTCGGGTGCAAAAGCGGTGCCCATAAAAAGGGGTGTTATATAATCCTTTATATATATATATATGTATGTATGTATGTATGTATATATATGTATGTATATATATATGTATATATGTGTGTGTGTATGAAGATGAGTTAAAAAATTTATTACTAGGCATTTTGAGATTTGGTTGTAGTTCTCATTAACTGTCAAATAAAAGTATCTCTCTTGCTTTTTTCTTTATCTGTTGCATTCGCACATAAGGAGGATTCTTTAGTTGTTTGTGAAGGTGGAAATATTGGTTCTGAATCAAAATACATTGAGGGTTGGAGTGATTTGATTGAACATACAACTTTGTTGTCCAGAGTTCAATAACTGATTTTGTTTTGAAGTGAGGAAATGTGTTGACATCGCTTGTGGAATCTCATGCTATGATAGTTACACATTGGGTAAGTTTCTTTGATTCATGGAGAAATATGAAACACTGATGTCAAACGAGGATGTGTATTAGTTAGATGTTTGGGTTTGTTATTAGTTTATTACAGTGTCCAATCTTGCTTTCTGTCAAATGCGTTGTATAGTCTTGTCATTCGTCCATTGCGTAAGCTATTACATATCACTCTTATTTTTACAAAGCATAGACTTGTCGTTGTCATCCGTAATTTGCAGACCATAATTTAGGGCTGTAAACGGATGCAGTCGGATACGGATAGTGCCGTATCCGAATCCGTATCCGAAAATGAAAATCCGTATCTGAATCCGTATCCGATATCCGCGGATACCAGTTAAAAATATCTGTATCCGTATCCGCGGATATCTGTATCCGCCTTAGCGAATACGGATATCCGAAAATATCCGAAATATCCGTATCCGAAACTTAAAACTGTACATTGGATGTGTATATCCGAAAATATCCGAAAAATATCTGAAAACATCCGAAAAAATATCCGAAAATAAAACAGTAAAAGTTTACAAATACATCACTCACATACAAATTTGGCTCATAAATTTTTTTTTTTGAAAATGTGAATACATCTAATTAAAAATTACAAGCAGGACATCAATCAAATAATTTTCTTACAACAAATATTTTAAGACATAAAGTGTTCAAAATATGAAGTACACAACCCTAAGACTAAAATAAAACAAAATATAAATCATAGAAGCATATACACAATTATGTTTTAATTATAACCATACCACAAAATAAAATGAGTACATGATTTAAAATGTTGTATAATACAAAATACAACTTTCCTTTATAATTAAATAGTTGAGTTTAGCTTAGCTATTTTAAGGAAATTTATATATTAATTTAATCTTAAATATAAATTAAAAATTATATAATATATATACTACATACACGTATCAGAAAATCGGACGCATATTTTTCGGATACGGATACCACTATAACCATATCACAAAATAAAATGAGTACATGATTTAAAATGTTGTATAATACAAAATACAACTTTCCTTTATAATTAAATATTTGAGTTTAGCATAGCTATTTTAAGGAAATTTATATATTAATTTAATCTTAAATATAAATTAAAAATTATATAATATATATACTACATACACGTATCAGAAAATCGGACGCATATTTTTCGGATACGGATACCACTATAACCATATCCGTATCCGAAATGATTTTCGGATATCGAATATCCGTATCCGCATCTCGGATAATGGATATTTTTCGTATTTTCGGATACAGATGCGGACGGATATCGGATTTTTCGGGTACCCATTGACAGCCCTACCATAATTATCATTCAATTTTCATATATTTAATGTTTGTTTTGTCAAAACATCAGTGTCGAGTGAAATAATTTCTTTATCGCAATGTTACGTCTTTTTATCTTTTAAATGTAGTGTTTGGCCTTATCTCCTGTTCATTGCAATAGCTACTGTATAGACTTTTTTTAACGACAATAACAAGATTGGTCCATTATAATTTGTAATATACGTACCACATTTACGATTCAATGATGATAGTATATACAATGTTCAATCTTGTCATCTGTTTGTTGCTACATCCGGTCTTGTCATCTATCTATTGCAATGTCTAGTTTTATCATCTTTTGGTTGTTGTATCTTCTTTTATTTAAAGTTAGTTTTCTACCACACACACATATATTTAAAATTAATTTTCTACCACACACACACACACACACACACACACACACACACACACACATATATATATATATATATATATATATATGAGCGTTCTGCTACATCTCTTATGTTGCACGTGAGCTCTTCCCCTTAATCTCCACCACTCATTCTCTCTCTTCCCATTTCAATATTATTTCTTAGTGGGAAGAGAGAATGAGTGGGGAAATGGATGGTGGAGATTAAGGGGGAGAGTTCACGTGCAAAATAAGAGGTGTAGCGGAACCCTCCTATATATATATATATATATATATATATATATATATATATATATATATATATATATATGGGTAGGTTCAATGACACCCCAAATAGTGAACACCCCTTTAATCTACCACTTTTCCACCACACATTTCCTCCCCCTCTTCTTCCACTCATTCTCTCATCTTCCACTCACTTTCTTTAATATAAATGAGAGGAGGAAATTGTGGGGCATTTGGGGTGCTACATTTTTGGGGGGCTCCTTGATCCTATATATATATATATATATATATATATATATATATATATATATATCGGAAAGTTCTAAATTTTTGTATTTAGGGATGTCTAATAGGAGATTCTTTAATCATATCAGAGCACTTATTGATCAATCTGGAAATTTAGTATTTAAATCAGAGGACATTGAAGCTGAAGCAATTTCATATTTTCAAGATATGTTTAATGGTACTTCATCTACTGAATTTCCAAACTTCCTCCCCATATCTACCATTAATTCAAAAGGTCAACAATTCATGATGAAAGCAATTGAGTTAACTGAAGTCAAGGATGCATTATTCTCTATCCATGATGAATCTAGCCTTGGGCCAAATGGTATATAAATGCCAAATTTCTGAAAATACATTGGGATGATGTGAAGAATGATTTATTGTTGGCTGTCTCTGACATTTTTATTTCAGATCTGATAGACTTTACTTATCCATGATAGTTTGAAGAGGAAAGATCAGCTAAGAGACTTGGCTTGTGCTGCTTTCACAAGCGCTATATACTGTATTTGGAGGGAGAGAAATTTGAGAACTTTCCAAGGAAAAAAGATGACAACATCGATTTGCTTGCTGAAGATTGAGAAGGAAATTCATTTTCTTGTGAATAATAATGGTAGCAGAACGTCTCGAATTGATAGACATGTGTATTTTCTTGATAGGTGGGGGGTTGAATTAAAGGACACTGGTTGACTTGTGAAGGGGCATTTGAATTTTCAACGGAATAAGTGGAGAGGATGGGCCGTTCTGGGCCATGAAATGTGTTTGTGAAGCCTACATGTTTTATTTTCTGCTTTTATTTCTAGTTGTATTTGTTTTGTTAATGATGTTTTCTGCTTGTATACCAAATTTATGAGTACTCTTTTTCCCCGTAAGGCACCCACCTAGGTTAGGGGGATTACAGGGTTTTAACAAGGCTTATAAAGGAGGTTTTATTTGTTTTAGCAATAAAGAGAACTAATTTTCAATATAATATATATATATATATATGTGTATATATATATATATATATATATATATATATATATATATATATATATATATATGAAAGTTTATTTAGACACAATGGTGACACAAATTTAGACACTATACATCTCAATCACTAGATTTCCACATGAATTCCACCTTCCACATTAAAGACAAAGAAATCATACAGTCCAAAGTATGTCTCATGTTCTGTGTTTAATTTTGTGTCTCAACAGCGGCTCCATTTGCCCCCCAATTTTTATATATAAAAAGGCATGTTCAATGGCATTTATAACAGTGCAACACCCTATTTGCCCCCCCAATTTCCACCAATCATTTCCCCTTCTCTCTCCTCTCACTCACTCTCTCACCTCCCACTCACTTATTTTAATATAAATGCGGGGTTTATATTGGGGGGCATTTGGGGTGCTTCATTTTTGGGGTATCATATATATATATATATATATATATATATATATATATATATATATATATATATATATCGGTGAATATTCACGTTTAAGTTGTTGTTAGGTTTTCGGTGATACAACATTCCATATTTATGTAGATCTTGCATATATTTGAGTTTATATGGAATCGTGACTCAAATTCATTGCGTATTTTATAGATTTCCTAGAATTTGAAGATTGATTAATAACATCTTTTAAAGATTTGGTAGGTTTTATGGATTAATTAGTTGTCTCTTTTAATGCATTAGAAAAGACAACAAATTATCTACATGGGAAGACTTATGGAATTATTCAATGGCTTCTTAAAGAAGATATTTTGTCAGTTCTATTATAAATAGACATTACATAACAGTGGTATCAAATCAGAAAAAAGGTATCTCTACCTTGATACTATATTCCATGTATGTCATCCAAGTTCATCTAGAACCCTAGCTTCAAAACAGTATCTGTTAGTACCATGGGAACAAATAACGCCAATCTAAAAATGAACAACCTTCAAATCACCAAAAAAAAAATGCATGTTCCAAATTAGACATGCATGCCATCAATACAGTAGAACTGTTTGTAATAATACCACAATGGCCTCCATGTGGTCTTCGCAGCTTTCTGTTGTTGGCTCCACCTCTAGTCAAAAAGTTGCAGTTTTTTGTTCTAACTGCCATATTGATGCAAGATTCCTATTAATTTTTGGGATGTACCTAACTCCTGTTAGCTTCACCAAATTAAGAAGAACCTTGCTTCAATAGGACAATTAGGACAAAAAGGCTGCAACTTTTTGACTAGAGGTGGAGCCAGCAACAGAAAGCTGTGAAGACTACATGGAGGCCATTGTGGTATTACAAACATTTCTGATTTATTGATGACATGCATGTCTAATTTCGATCATGCATATTTTTTTGGGTGATTTGAAGGTTATTCATTTTTAGAATAGAGATATTTGTTCCCGTGGTATTATTGGATTTTGTTTTGAAGCTGTGGTTATACTAAGGAACGTAGAGCAAATAGGTACAAAGAAAAAAAATCATAGAGACTAAGATTCACAAGACATAAAACAAAAACAATGGAAACATTTATTTTTCAGTAACTTATGATTACAAAAAAATACTTTACATAAAGTAAGTTACAAAACATACGTCTTACAATTTTAGCTCAAATCAGAAAACAATAAAACATTACCCCTCTCAAGTACAATCCAACCTATGACAATGAAAATTTTACAAATGTATATTAAATGAAACATTAAAAAATTTGGACCTTCTTTAACAATCTTCCTAAAGCTGCTAATGCCAAGCTATCTTTGCCTTGTGAGCCCACTAAGTGAGAAAAAAAGAAGGGAGAAGAGCTGATCAAACATAAAGTCTGGTGATCTGTATAATTACTAGTACGATAGATAAGTAAAGGAAACAGACAATACAATAGTTCTAGTGTCAGATAGGGCAAGTGTCTGTGCATAACTAATAGGTGAACATATAGGAATGATATACAAAGATTAAAAGTTTGATCGATTACTATCTTATTCGATTTCCTATTTTATTGCACTAGTCATTTGATTGTTTTCACTTTCACCATTGCAGAACATGATAAAATTAGGATGATTTTCCTAATACCACACATTGATCGATTACTAAACCATAGAGTGATAACTTTTGCTTATTATAGGCCTTGGGTTTATCAGGCCCAACCCATCAGTAAAAGACACAGCTTTAACACAGGTGTCACAGTGCCTTATTTCCCCAAATCTGGTCAATATGCGCACATTGAACCGCCGGAACGCACCTGTACCCACCTCTATTTGGACCATCTTACTACCTAGCTCAGCATGGTGTGTTCCCTCTCCTCTTATGAGACTGTATGTGATAAAAAGGATATGTTAAATGTTATGGATCCCAAACAAACAAATCCTACTTAATCCAAATCCCCTTTGATTGGTTCCTCCCATCGAATTATCATAGAAATAATAGCCATAGAATAAATACAAAATTAGGATTATAACTTAACATTAGTCCAATTATTATATTAAGCATATTTGTCTATTCATTTACCATCGGATGCGTAATCACAAGGCCACCATAGAATTATAGAATAACCAATGCATAATCATAAGGCTGTCATAGAATAATGCATAATCGCAAGGCCGCCATAGAATAATGCCTAATCACAAGGCCACCATAGTATAACGAATAATTTAGGCTCATAAACTTATTTGTTAATTTAAGCTTAATTTTCATGTTAAGTCTACTATACATTTATAACGACATGTCATATTCATATCTACAAACAAGCCACGTTTATTTATTATGATTCTTAGTATTAGTACAATCTATCATATTTATGAAAATATGTTACAGTCCATTTTTCTGTCATAACCCGTGCAATAGTCAATATGCAAATTTCATCAAGTTTGCATATTTTCAGTCCAATATTCCCTATTGTCATTGTTTAACATTTTATGTTAATTTAGCTTTAAAATATCCAATCTTTTTCCTTTATAATTCCAATTGAATTAAATATCTCAACGCACACAAAATAAAAAGGAGTAATCAGTCATATAAAATTAGACATATAAATCTATGCCTAACTCAGTCGTGTACAACGTGCGCAAAATAATGGATTAATTAGTCGTGTATGCCAATGTTGCAAATTCAGACATATTTTAGGTGTAACCATAATAAACTGTAAAATCTGACGTAGAAAAGGGAAACGAAGACTGGAAAGATACCTTTCAGTATTTCAATTATTAATTAACTGAAAACTGTAAGAAAGAAAGATATAAAAACTATGTAATAACTTACAAAAAAAGAATATTTATAGAAAAAGAATAACTTACAGAAAAAATGAAAAATTAACGTAAGATCTGTGAATAAAAATGCAAACTAACAACTACGACTATTTTGTTGCATATTTACTTCGAAATACCTAAAAATCTAATGATTATAAACTCACCAGAAAAGCTTCCCTCGTGGCCCTGACAGAACCCACCTCCATAGTGTGTGTATATATATATGCATATACATATATATATATATATATATATAAGAGAAAAATATTTTTATTTATACAAAATTCACCTAGAATTCACCTAAATTTTAAAATTAAGGTGGCACGTCTCCAAAAAGAAGATTATCCTAGGTGGGGAAGAGATGTATTATGAATAACGAGGAAGGGGTTGGAGGTTTATTTATATGTGGGCTAAAAGATCCTAGGATGCTAGATTTAGAGTTTAAATCTGAACCAACCATGTCCTCAAACCAATCAGGGGTTTCCACTTCAGCTCAAAATTAAAAATAGGCCAACCAGGTTTTAACACGTCAATTAAATCACGCTGCAAATTTTACGTCCCTTTGAAAAGTTTTTGTGCCTGGCACGTAAACGTGCCTAGCACGACATGTGTCGATCCACCCAACCACATGGTCAACACATTGGTCAACCCACACCCAACCTAGGTCGATCCAAGGGTCGACCTGGTGGATGCCACGTCGTCCCATGCATACATGTTTATTTTTTTTTTCTTATTTAGATTTGAAAATTTGAATTGCCCTATCTTCTTCGTTTTACATCTGTTTCTCCACAACCCTATATGTATTTGAACCAGAAAATCATGACGAACTCTATGATGCAATTCCCATTGTCAAGTTGTGATAGTTTTACAACTTATTATTTAATAAATCAAAATTAATTTTTATATGTTAAAATTTGGGTTATTACATTTATCCCTCCTTAAGGGATTTCGTCCCTAAAGTCTCCAAGGACAAAAGAATGAAATATGCAATATCATCCAAATATCTACATCCATCTACCCGAACATCATCCATTAGCATTCATTGTCCTTTAGTTTTCTATTGCGATTTATGTAATTATGCAATAGTGTAGTTTGTATATCCTTAACTAATGAAAAAGATTAAGCGGTCTAGATTCAGTAGACCTCTTTTTAATGGAATCATGATGATGTCATGTATCCAAATGTATGCAAAAATCTCTAATGATAACATATAGTTCTACATGTGTGCTTCAACCATCATTTATATACAAAACCCATGTAGTAACATCCATAAAAATAATACAAAATGCACATACATCCATATGCATATGTAAGTGTCCTACTGGCCAATCCCCAACAATGCCTAGTGTGTGAATATGCATCCACTGCATCCACTTGTAAACACTTGTAGCCACTTGCATACATCATACATAACATGTTCTAATAACATGCTTATAACCAATCTTACCATCCACAGGCTTAATCCTAAGATTTAACCTTCCCAGGGATATTTAGAAGAAATACCCTAATCAAAGAAAAATGCTAATGATAGAATATCAAAAGGAAACGTTTGTCAAAAGAACATGGGTAAGAAACCTAAATTCTTTGAAGACACCTAAGTTGTTATAACTAGAAGTTCTCCTTACGAGATAAAATATTTCATTGCTAAATTTATTAATGCCACATCTCATGGTGACTCACTATTAACTAGTACTTTTTCTCCAAATATCATATTTGTATGGTTTCTCCTATAACTACCAAGTTATTCTAACCACATTCGCTAGAGAATTTCTCTATCTCATCCATCTTAAATACTTCAGGAAGAAACATTCCAAGTTTTCTGTTTGCTTTCTCTTTAAACTGGTTTAACGTAGCTAAGTCGTTTGGTTTTAAAATCTTAGAGCCTTACTCTATCTTACAAGTAGAGTCACTTTTATCATATCCATAATCCGATTTCTAGTCTTTACCTATGTTGTCTTGTGTTACCCCTATTTGTTCCATTTATATTGCCCACCCCCATAAGGACATGCTTCCTTTTCAACTTCCTATATATATATATATTCAAAATTCGTATTACTATTTATATTATTATTTTCAAAACCTTATTTGAAAAATCTTAGTGAGATAACTTGTTATTTATAAGGTCACAAAAATTTCTTTATGGAATATATAGAGTTACTTATATGAAATTCTCAAAAATACAAATTTCATACCAAAACATATTTTCCCTTTAGAATTTCTATTTCTGAAATCATATATGTGTATACCTATATGGGGTTTAAACTCGAAGTGGTCCTATAAATTTTCTTTTTCCTTAAAACATAATTTTCAAATTGTTTCATTGGAACATAAATATTTGCCATGCCACTAATCCATTTGAAATATTTATATTCTTTTAATCATTTATCCACTAGCCAAACCTTTTACTTACTTCGATTTGGTGGTCATGTAACGATTTATTTTACCAATCTGTTCTTAGTATCGGGTTTTAAATCATTCTTGTAAATCGTTTTTCTTTAAACAGAATTTCTAGGATCTTCGTTTTATGCCAAAATGACATAACATTAATGAACACCAAACATCAATCATAGAGTATAACTAATAGTGAATTCCTATGAGAAATGTTAAGATATAATTTTGAGTTAAATCATTTAAGGTTCTAAGAGATCTTATCATACTACTAGATATTTCCATAGAAGTTACATGAACTCTTGTACCTAAAATCCAAGAACTTAATGTTAACTATATTATTACTTTTAAAAGGAGATCCCAAAATCATCATACACTCAAATTCAATAAATCTTCCTTGTCTTAAGTTCTTGTTCCTCATAGGGGACAACAAACCAATAATCGATGGTCACTGGAATTCCAATGTTTCCCTATAATAAGTAATAGCCTACCATGAACAACTAAATTAAAAAATGTATGTAATAATTTCAAAGTAACAACTTTCGTGGCCCTCTTTCTATTGTTACCATCAGAATTAATACTAAAATATTAATCCAAAATATTTTTAAAGAAAGTTCCTCATTTTATTTCCATAAAAGCTAAAATTCTCTCGGTGAGGTAGATCGAGAAAGTCTTGTCTTGGAAATACTTTCAATAATTTCTCTATAATAACCATAATCCAAGAAAATTCATTACCCTCTCAAAAGCAGTGCTCAGAGAGCTTGATGTTGGGTCTATGTATTCATAAGGCGCTGAAGCCCTTATCTAAATACCAAACTCACCTCTTGTTATGCTTTGTTTAGACTAATATGTCATCAATGCAGCCTCTACCGAATTATTGTAGAACCCCACCAATCATCCTACCACACAAGTCAATAACTAGGCTTAGGCACAAGCTAGTCCAATAGGTATGGCAATTGTTCTTGAAATCCATCGGATGTTCTATAAACAACTCTACCTCTATTTTTTTCACACTAAAAACTTGATGAAAATTATAAGTAAAGAAATCTACTTATGAAACTATGGCTCCCTATCAAAAAGACCATCTACTTGAGTCTAAGGGAAATTTTTCCTCCAAAAAAATTCACTTATGTTTACTACTGAGCTAAAGGAGCTATCCCTCTCTGTAGCAAAGACGAGTGATACCTTTTATCCAAAAATGTTTACACTTGCCAGTACTTTTCCAAAAGTTCCTTCGTTGTTTTTCTAAAATCCTTCCACTATGGCTGAAATCCAACGTCTCGTTCAAAACATATGTGGAAAGTTCCCATCACAGGTACCAAACTCAATCTACCAGAAGATAGGTCTATGGAGTAAAATGATCCATTCCAACTGATTCTTCACAGGTCAATACTACAGTGCGTCTACTATGCGTACCCCTAAGAAACTATTCTCTTCTCAATATTTGAGAAAGACCGTCATATAGTTAACCTATTTAAACTCCAAACAATCCATACACAATAGTGCTATAAGCATAACTTGATATCTAGAAAGGATTTTAGTCATAATACGAAAATCATTCTCTCTTATTCCCATAAAATCATTCTTTACCGATAATGATAAAAGTTTAGCATTGTCATAAATATATCTTCGAAAACCAATCCATTATTGAGTTTGATTGCAGATCTCATTTAAATGATTTTTTTGCCAAGCTATTTTAAATGGATTTGTTGATGTAGGGATCTAAAAGTCAGATCTTGTTTTTAGATCTGAAGTACTGTCATTGATTATTATTAATAGCTATGGAGTTTTAGTAAACCATTAAAGTGAAAAGAAAAGACAGTTATTTTATATATTCTTCATCAATACAAAAAGGCATAATTTAGAGTTGCCGGCTACAGACCCTGATGTAATATGTTTAACCATCATACATCACAATAGGTTTTGTGTAATAATATATTGCTTTCTCTGAT
Organism: Allium sativum; assembly: GCA_030737875.1. Taxonomy (NCBI): domain Eukaryota; kingdom Viridiplantae; phylum Streptophyta; class Magnoliopsida; order Asparagales; family Amaryllidaceae; genus Allium; species Allium sativum. Next base: position 2,513,363 of record JASFAX010000020.1, read on the forward strand.
ATTTTTCCCCGTTTCTAAGAAAACTGCATATTTGATTTTGGATCGCACTGTATTTTTTCATTGTCCATTCTGTAAATAGGCTAACCTGCGATTAATTCTGACTTTGTTCAGTTCATATAGTCTACACTAATTTAGAGTTCCATCTTTATGTGGTTAAAGTGCCGCATTTTTATTCTCATATATACTTTAAGTTTAAATACTATGGATGTAACTTCAGTTATAAATAATAAGAAATTTTTGCTGTTAGCATGCCTTTGAAATATGTGAGCAATATAAGTAGGACAAAAATGCATTATACTACAAAATAATAAATCATGAAAAAGTAGTTTGTTAGTTGCTGTTGAGATTAGAAGTTGAAATAATTCTTTGGAATCTAAAATAATATGAACCTGAAGTTCATATGTTGAAAGAAAAAAAATTAAAGCTCGAAGCTTTCTTAAATGATGTGACATGAAAAGATTATACTTCTAGAAGAAGTTAAAAGAGACACACACATTATAATATGTGACAATGACATTGGATTCAATAGAAAATCTTTAAATGGATTTCATCTAACTGACATCTTTCATGTACAGTTTATATTAACTAAATATCCTGAAGATACAGTATGCATATTAATCTCTTGAAGAGATGTTTTAGAGATTTAATTTTATGTAGCAAATCCAACATCCTAGAAGACATGTCAAAGATTTTTTTTGTTGCATTGCAATTACATAAATAAAAGATATGTTCCCTGAAGGAATATCATACACTCCAGAAGTAGTGATTTCTTTTCTCTCTTGAATCTTATTTTAATTTAATGCACCTAATTTTGTTACTGCATTTAAGGTTTGATATGTATTTTTGTATATTGATATGACATTTCAATAGTTTGTATATATTTATCTCTGGAGGAGATAAGTTCATCCCAGAAGCAGTGATAACAAAATATCTTTAGAGGATATTTGTATATTTGGAAATGGTAAAATATCTCTAGAAGAGATCTGTTTATTTGAAAATAATAAAATATCTTCAGAAGAGATTTCTACAATTAAAAATGATAAAATTTTTGTAGAAAAAAATTCATATGACATGAAGTTCATATACAATTTTTTTTTTCAAATAAAGAAACCGAAGTTCATATGCAAATGAGGAACCTGAAGTTCATATGCAAATGAAGAACCTGAAGTTCACATGCAAATGAGAAAGATGATGATGCAAATTTTATGACTAAAGAAAATATGCATCTTGAAGATCATAAGTTAAGATTTAAATATTGATCATAAATACCTGTAGTGTTTGCAGAAGCAATTTTTGTTATAAAAATGGAAAATTTAAAACCTGCAGTTTCTATAATGGTAAGAGATAATTTTGATATAAATAGAAAGATGTAAAAGATTTTTATATAAATTGTATAATTTGAACCTAAAATATGTAATTTTTATGTTGTGAATTTTATGTATAGATCTGCAAGTTCATGGAATTATTCATATTAAAGAATGTAAAATCTTAGTTCTATAATTATGCACTTTTACTCAATTCTCGATTAGACATTATGCATATATATGGTATTTTAGAAAATATGATTACTGGGAATGCAGTACAACTATAAGTTGTTTATTTCAGTTTTGTCGTTGATCAATACTGTAGCTAGATCTAAATTTTATTATGTTGATTTAAGTAAAATTTATTTATTTGATTCATATATTTAGAACGTATAATGGTTATTTCCGTTATTTTTATAATAAATGCATCAAATGTATCGTTATGGTAATATTACCATATTATTATAAATGAATTAAAAGCATTGACTATTATAAGTTAAATGATGTATGTTTGTATTTGGAATAATAATAAACATATGTATTATTAGTCAATGTATTTGGAAACTAATATCTAATGTAATGGAAAAAATTGTATAACTCAGATCTGAAACCTGAAGTCTTGGATTATGAAAGAAGAAACTTTTTGATGAAGTTTACAAGTTTGAAATCTTGATAATTAGCAAGAATGTAAAAGCTTCTAAATTAGAAGTATGTTAAAAGGTTGAGAACAAGAAGTTCGTCATAAATTAAAAACTAGATATAATATGTATGTTTATATATATGAATAGGAACTTGTAGTCCCTTAATCAATGAACTTGAAATACTTCATAGTTTAAAAGCCTGAAGCTTTATTGAAATTGTGTGAAATAATAACATTAATAAAATTGATATCCAAAGATTTCACAATTTTCAAAATGAGTTGTATCTTTCTTATATATTTATATTTACATATTATGTTGAAGAATAAATTTTAACAACTTGAAGTTGTTTATATATTTTATTTGAACCAGAAGTTTAATATAGTGGAACCAGAAGTTCAATACAGTGGAACCAGAAGTTCAATACAGTTAAACGAACTTGAAATTGTTTATATATTATTTGAACCAGAAGTTCAATATGGATTAACAACTCGAAGTTGTTCATATATTTCATTTGAACAAGAAATTCAATACAGTTCCAAATAAGATATTTTGGATATTATGAAACGATCTTTAAGATTCACGTTGACATTGCTTGATAAGAAAAAAATTAATGAATGGAACATTATAAACAATAAACAATTTGTTCTAAAATCAATAACTTGAATGAGAGAGAATATGCAAACCAGTTACATATGTAATACATGGACGCACGTATATACACATATATGCGAATATTTAATTAACAACCTGAAGTTGTCATGAGCGCATATTATAAATTATGCATATATTATTTCAGAAAGTTGATTGACATCAATATTGAATGACCTGAAGTCATATGCATATTCAAATGATAGAAAATTCCTCCAAGTCATTAGATCAT